>OU342738.1:279531576-279996790 GCA_910589765.1 Avena atlantica | reverse complement strand
TCTTCTTCACTCATCGCCTGGTTCTTTAGCTTCGGCAGCATCAAGGAGTTCCTTGTCCTTCTGAAGCTGTAGGCTTAGTCGGTTCTTTTCTTTAGAGAACTCCTGATCAACCTTATCTAACTCGGGACTTCTGGGCAAGTTTAAGAGATTCGACGTCAGCGCGTAGCCGGGTTATCTCGTCATCCTTTTTCTTAAGTTGTGTCGAGTGAGCGGCAACTTGTTCTAAAAATGCAGCATCATATCAGGCATAGATATGCATTCCTGATGCGACGCTGCAAATGTTTGTAACTCGGCTATACCAAAGCCGGGAGTCAAAAGATACCCAAGATTTACCTCGAACAAAAGTGAACAAATTAAAAGGCAAAGCAGTACTAACCTTCAAGAGCGCCAACCTTCTTGGTAAGACGGGTGTTAAGATTGTTGACATTGACTGCACAACGGCACGATAGAAATTAGTACAAAAAACAAAAATTACAAGGATAAAACACACTAAAGAAACGAGTAGCTTACTAGTTTTCTTCACAACAAGGACCATTTGTTCGAATTTATCTTGAAGCTTCTTGTGCGCGAAGAGTAACCTTTGAAATTCGGCCGTTTGCCAATCGTGAGCAACCTGAAATAACAACAAGTTACACAAAGAAAACCACAAAAGATCTGAGTCAAGTAAAACTTGAATAGGATCTAGATGGCTAGATATCGGAAAGTAAAACAATTCCGAATCAAGTAAAACTTGACTCGGATCTAGATGACTGGATATCCGAAAGAAAAAACATATCTGAATCAAGTAAAACTTGGCTTGGATCTAAATGACTAGATATCCGAAAGTAAGACAGGTCCGAATCAAGTAAAACATTAACTCGGATCTAGATGGTTGGATATTTGAAACTGCAGTAGATCCGGATCATGAAGAAATTTGACTAAGCAAGTAGTATTTGAAACAGGTAAAGCTTCCAAACGAATAACAAATCATCCGGTTGCAAGCTTTGGGGACTAGTGTATATATATATAGAATCATACGGATAATAAAAGAAGTATAAAATGAGGAACTTACCTCGTTCATCTTATCACTTTTGAGGACGATCTTAGCAGCCATATGCAAGCGACTGCTGATGTCGGAAAGCTGGAATGGTTGGCTACTCGGATTGCTTTCAAGCTGATCGGTGGCATTCCAATTATTGGCATACTCCACCAATGAGCCGAGGCTCCCGCTCTCAGTGCGTGTCAACACTTTACCTCGGGCCTGTTGCATAACTGCCGCCGCCAGACTCTTATGGAGAACTAGTTGTGTGTCGGCGGCAAGAGCAACAGCAGGCTTAGCGGTAGAAGTCCCCTTACGAAGCATATCAGCAATGGAGGGCTAAGAAGAGCTTGTTGGCCCCTTCTAAGATGGCAAGGGTTTGGCGGCAACAACTTTCTTGCTCTTGGCGGGAACTTCAGCCGGAGCGACAACCTCAGAACTAGGGGCCACATTCCTTAGCAGCAGGAGGTACAACGGTTTCCAAGGGGGGCGAGTTAGTGGTAACCTTGGTAGGAGTTTGAGCAGGAGCTGGAACTGCGGTAGTCGAAGGATCAATGGGGGAACCTCGGGAGTCTTGAGGGGGACAGCTGAGTCGGCCGGCAGATCCGGCATTGGGTTATCTTTGGAGACAACGGGGGGAGCAATGGGCTCGTCTTGTTGAGGAGATACGTTAGTCGGCCTGGGAGGAGAGTCATCACGAGGAGGACTGGGAACCCGAACATCCTCCGGAGGCGAGGGCAAGGGCGGCCGAGTAGTATGAGATGTCATACTCGGACCGCTAGGCTTAGCGGAAAGTGGAGCTCTGCAAAGAAGTAAAAGTTGATTTGGAGATAGAAAGAGAGAAACAAGAAATACAAATGAAAATTTAAAGGGAAACTTACCCAGTAACTCCAGGCATAGCCTTATGCCTCGGAATATGCTGGGAAGATTTCTTAGTTCGCTTCCTGGGGGCAGCATCAGAAGAATCCGTTGAGGCAGAACGTTTCTTGGAAGCAACATGAGCTTCGGAAGCGAGAGGCTCGACCTCGTGCACCTGGCCAGCTTAATTAGCTGGGAAAAAGGAATCGGAAATGCGTAAGAGATAGACACCGCGACAACTACCTCGAGAATTTGGACGTCGTCCGAATCACCTCCATCAGCACGGGCCGAGGTCTTGCTCCGGGTACGAACAGGAGAAGCTTCCGACTTAGGAACGAACTCCTCCGGATCAGGTTCTCCGTTATCCGGGGTATTGCGGTCAGCAAGCCAAGGAAGATCCAAAACCTCGGCGTCTTCTGCGGTTTGCTTAGGAAACCTCTGCGAGAAAAGCGGACAGAAGTTAGCGAAAAAATAATGGAAGAATAACTCGGATCAAACCACCTATGTCCAATTTACCTGAGGAGGAGGGATTCTCGCGGGAGAATGGCTTCATTCCCCACTTCCATTCCTCAGGCATCTCGGCCTTGAAGATAGCCCGGACACGCTTATAGATCTGATAATCATCGATCTCACCCGTAGAAACTCGGTTAGGATCCAAAGGACCACTCATGTAACAAAGCTTATGAGAACGGAGTTGGAAGGGGCAGATTCGGCTGCTGATGAATGCAGTCATCATATCTTCGCCCCGAAGTCCAGCCCAAGTTAATTCCTTGAACCGAAGCTCAAATGCCTCGGCAAGAGCGTGGGACTTCTTCGGGTTATAAAGCCAGTTCTTCTTCGAAGGAGGACCAATGGAGAAAGCAAGGAGCCGAATCTTGAATTCTGCTCCGGTATTCTTGACATATAAAAATGATCTATGCCATTTCTTACAATACTCGAGACTCGCGACACGGGGAAACACAGAGTTTTTCCGAGTAATAGAGGCGGCCCCACATTGGGTTAAAGATTTCTCGGAGGGATGGAGAGATTTATCTGGCACAACGTTAGCTCGGATTTGGAAAAACTTGGACCATACGTCTATATGGCCAAGGCCGAAGTATCCATCCGAAGCCGAGATAAAGGCCGAGAGAGAAGCTACGACATTAGTCGACAGATGATGCGGCTGAATCTCGAAGTAATGTAAGAAACTCCTAGCGAAATCACTAAGAGGGAGGCCGAATCCTCGGGCGAAGTGAGACATGAAGACTACGTATTCACCCTCATTTAGTACGGGGGAAGATTCTTTGCCGGGTAAGCGACAATTTACCTCGGCCGGAACTCGGCGAGTCCTATGCAGCCACTCGACCTCTTTGCGAGTGACGGTGGAGCCTTGCCAAGAGCCCCGTTCTGGACCCGCCATGAGCTCCTCCTCCCCGATGAGGGCGCCGCTAACAGAACTAGACATGGGCTCGCCGAAGGAATCAACGGGAGAGCAACTGGCGGCGGGGAGAGGCCTAGAGGTGCAGGGCCCTGTCGCGACGGCAACGGACACGGCGACGGAGCAGAGAAAGAACCGCCGCAGGAAATCGAAAAAAGTGAAAAGAACAACTAGGGCAAAAACCTAGCGGCAACGCAACGGAGAGGCAAACCGGCGAAAACGCGAAAGCAGGGGCGTGGCGGCAGACTCGCGGGAGCTGGAAAGCTGCGGCGTGGCCGTCGAGGAAGAACTGCGGTGGCGCAGTTACCGGAGAGCGAACGGCAGCGGCGGCGCTGGGAGGAAGACGAAGGGAGTAGGGAGGGGAAAAGTGAATCGACCCACCCCACTCCCCTCTTTATAACCGCGTAGGATGAGCCATAGTGGGATCGTGGTTGTGCCACCATAACCGCATAATCGCGTGTATCGCCTAACCGTGGACGGAGAGTGGAGCCACAGCGAGGGCCACATGGTGCGAGAGGAGATCAGGCCATCAGACCTTTGCGGTTATCGAAGCGTCACTGCGCCGATGCGACATGCGCAGTAATCACTGTAGCATGTCAGCAAACACTATAGGGGAACAAAAAGTAGGGAGCAGTGATGATTGGTACACGTAGGACAAGGCTTACTCAAGAAGCCAAGCAAATACCTCGGAAAAAGGAGAATAACTCGGAACACAGTTCATACCTAGGTAAGATAGAATAAAGAAGAGGGTAGTTGAAAAAGAGCGTCGACTAAGAAATACCTCGGACAGGAAATGAGAAGGAATAAATGTCTGGAAACTGATGTGGCCCGGCCGAAGTTTTCGGCAGGACCGCACCAGCTTCGGGGACTAATGTTGGGGGTGACCCCTGGTAGGGTCAAGATAGCGGAAAGAAGGAAGGAACCACTCTTACCTTAGGCCGAATTATAAGCTAAGTCGACCGAGTCATGCAAGGTTCGGCCAAATGAGCCATGGCTTGGCAAAAGTCGAGTGATTAACACCTTACTCGGCCGACGTGTGAGCTAAGTCGGCCGAATAAGATTGATCAGCTCGTATGCAGGTGGAGGCCGAGCCGAGTTATGCGAGACGAGGCCGAGTAACGGGAAACTTGAAGGAGAAGGAGAAAGATCCCAGAGTCAAACTCTAGCTACTGGCTAGGAGGAATCTACACAGGGCCAAGCGCTAAGGACAAAGAGCAGAGCCATAGAGGGGCAGACAAGCGTTACGGAGGTGACAGTGGGGAAACCCGAGGCTCACATGTGGGGGTCTCTGGATCTTTGCCACCGATAGAAGGGGGACACGGAAAGGAGTCCGCCGAGTTACCACTTTAGGACAAGCATATTCCAAGAATATGCTTGCCACGTTAGCCCTAGGAGGAACCAAGGGACCCCTTTATAAGGAGGGCGTGGGATCCTGGAGAAGGGATTGATTCATTTGACACAGAAGGGCTCGTGTAGTGGTTTTCTTCCTCCTCTCTCTGATACAGCTCTAGGAGCACTTGTAACTCGATAGGGGAGAAATAAAGAACTACTTACTAGTCCGTTGTGTGTAGAAATCACTACATCTTCCCTCACCGGATCCCACTAGCGTCCATTGGCCCCATACTTTAGCCTACCCATGGCATTGCCGTGTCACCAACACGACACTCCGGGAAGGAATTCCCCCGGCAGAAATCTGTCTACCAGAGAGATCTTTCTCTCTCGGTTTTCCGCCCCGCAGAGGGGCGGAAATCTATCTGTGGTCACCCCCTCGTTTTAGGGTTCCATAGGGAATATATAGGTGAAGGGGCGGAGTCGGGAGCCGGGCAGGTGGGCCACACCTGCCCTAGGCGCGGGGTCAGATGGGCCCGCGCCTAGGGGGTGTGGCCCCCCTGCGGCCCTTCTTCGCTCCTCCTTGTGGCTTCCTCAATCTTCTGAAAAAATAATATTTTCCCATATTTTTCTGGTATTTTTCTGATCTTCGTGAAATTGCATCAAAATGCCTTCTTTTCCATCAGAATCCAGACTCCGGCAGTTCATCCTCCAAGAATCATCCAACATGCATAAACGGTAGAAAAGATAAATAATACCTCATAATAAGACATATATCAATGAATAGAGGCAAATTATGATATAGAATGGTGATGCAAATTGGACGTATCAGCCGTCAAGTACCTCCCACTGATGTTGATGGGTATGGCCCGCCAATGGATTGATGACTTACCGGAGAAGTCCATCTGCAACTGGTTGGACATGCAATAAGCATTCACCAAAAACTTCGAGGGTACATATAAGCGTCCCTACACTGTTGGCGATCTACAGGGATGCGTGCAAGAGAAAGACGAGACATCTCGAGCCTACCTCTCCCGCTGGCTGGATACGAAGAATTCCTGCGTAGGAGTGCACGATCAGACCACCATGGCCGCCTTCATTGATGGGTTGGAAAAGGTACGTTGCTCCGACATAAGTTGAAGCGCCTGCAGGACAATCACAGGCTCGATATCAATCAGATGATCCAATTGGCCAGTGAGTTCGCGGCTGCCGACGATGATGCTCGCGGCTCCTTGCCGGCAATAGCCGTTCCAACCCAAGCTAAGAAGAACAACAACACTAAGCGGAAGAGTCCGCCAGAAGAAAAGCAAACCTCCAACATGGTCGCCATGACGTTTGCAGGAAGAGGTGATGGCGGACAGCGTGGCCGAGGATGGGGGCTGGTCGTGGGTAGCAGCGAGGTAGTGAAACTACCCCATCAGCGCTCCGTGTTCCCCAAACGTACGAAGAGTACCGTGATATGTCATGCCTTGTACATCTCGACGCCAACGACAAAGCCACTCACACCATTCGCCATTGCAAGTTCGTCAACGACCTCAAGGAGGACTCGGAGTCCGATTACAAGCGAAGCCGGAAGAATAGACCACGAGGCAAGGGCAAAGGGAAGAAGAAGGAAGAGGAGTCCAAAGATTTAGGTGACATGGACAAGGACGTCGACCCCAAGCACGCCGATGATACGTCGGAAACATATCTATATTTTTTGATGTTCCATGCTTGTTTAGTATCTACTTTGTTTTGCTTTGTCCACACTTTGAGGTGTTTTTATATGTTTTCTGGTAATAACCTATTAACAAGATGTCACAGTGCCAGTTGCCTGTTTTCTGTTGTTTTTGGTTCCAGAAAAGCTAGTAAAGAAATATTCTCGGAATTAGACGAGACAAAAGCCAAAGTTAATATTTCACCGAGGAAAACACGGAGTCCAGAGGAGAGACGGAGGGGAGCCACAGGGCGGCCGCACCCCCCAGGCGCGGGCCCACCCTAGGCCGCGCCTGGGCAAGGTGTGGGCCCTCCTGGCTGCCCTCCTGCCTCGCCTCTTGTCCTATAAGAAGCCCCTGATGCCTAAACCCTAAGTACCTGATCAATATTCCACGAAACCGTCTGTAGCCACCGCCACCATCGTCCCTAGATCGGGGGATATGAAGCTCTTCTCGGCACCCTGCCGGAGGGGAGATCATCCCAGAGGACTTCTTCTTCATCATGCCAGCCTTTGGTATGAATCGTGAGTAGTTCCACCTTAGACTACGGGTCCATGTAGTAGCTAGATGGTTGTATCTCCTCCTTTGTGCTTTTATGTCTAGATCTTGTGAGCTCCGTTCATGATCAAGATCTCATCTATGTGTAATCATGCATGTTGTGTTTGCCGGGATCCGATGGATATTGAGATTACTATGTCAGATTGATTAATCTAAGGGAAGTGACAAAAATCTCTAAGGTTGTAGATGTGTTGTTGCCACTAGGGAGAAAACAACGGTCTCTTGTTCATGGAATAAGTGGATTGTTTACCTTAGACACTTTGTTTAAAGCAGTTATCTATTGCTTGCAACTTAATACTGGAGGGGGTTCGGATGATAACCCAAAGGTGGACTTATAGTCATAGATGCAGTTGGATGGCGGTCTATGTATCTTGTATTGCCCAATCGAATCTCATAGGATCATGATGTCTAGTATTGCATTGTTATGCCTTGCTCAGTCCTGTCAATTGCTAATAGTTCCACAATTTCTAAGCTCATCCTTGCTCACTCCGGCTTCCCTCTTGACGGTGAAGAAATATATAAACAGATCTAACCTAGGCCTAATTCTTAGGTAACCCTCGCAAACCGCCGGCTTGGTCGTGGCTTCGCTCGTCGCCTCCATGGATGGTGTGGTGCTGCTGCTGGCCATTGGTGCGGAGGAAGACTGGCAGTGAGATGGGAAAAGCTAGGATTTTTTCTTCGTGCGCGCGGAGTGCTCGAGGAGGCGTTTGCTAGAGGAAGAAGACGATGCGAGGAAGAATGCGGTGAAAGAATAAGAATTACCACGGTTATAATTTATAGTACTCAGCATCAAGATTCGTGCAAGTTGATCAAATGGTTGCAGCGTGGACAACGCGTGCGCAGAAATTTCGCCACGTTCCCACCGCCGCCGCCAACGTTTCGCATCTTTTGCGCGAGAAAATGGCTATGATTGCGTTCTCTGCATGTGTGAGTTACGAGGCATCGCTGACCTATGGTCTACGATGCTCTACTGGCATAGGCAGATGAACCATCCCATCAGAAGATTCCGGCATGAACGAATCCTGTCCGGCTACGAGAAGAGTACGATGGAAGATTCAACAGTTCTCCGACTTACATGTTGAAGACAGAGAGCATTGCAGGGTTCTTGGGAGGACTACAAGATATTTCTTGACGATTTTCCAACATTCATCTAGACGGAGCATTCAACCTGAAGAGGCAAGACGGCGCAAGATCTCGGAGTTCTCCGGGGGCTACTGTTAGGGATATGCTAAATGGGTATCACCATTGCATGTCTCTAATCCGGATAACCCGGATAGCCCACAGTTGGTAGCAAGGCCCATGGCTTGCTGGGCGGCCCAGTTAGATGGATCCAGAAGTGAGGCTCATGCCGGACAAATGAAGGCTACGGAGGAGTCACCAACGTACCCGGAGCCTTGGAGTACAAGATATGTTAGACTAGTTGTGTACCGTGTAGGACTCTGTAACCTGTTCGGCTAGGACTTTGCCTGTAACCCTAGGATCTGGCGACTATATAAGACGAACCTGCGGGAGCCTTTAGGGATAACTCAACTCATATCGCGCACAGCGAACCAATCCCTGTAACTCGGCGTATTGCCATTATAGTGATTTATATCAGGAGTAGGATTCCGCCACTGTCGTGGAATCTGAACCTGGGTAAGCTATGTTACCTCGTACCCGCCAACCTCCCGCCTTACCCCACGTTTCTAAACACGCTCTGTGAGGACCCCTCCATGGCGTACTCGTCAGCAATACCACGACACGTCTCGTCAACCACGAATTCAACAGAAATGGCGGTGCAAAAAGTAGCCCAGCACAAACTGTCGATCCAAAAGAGTCATGTGAAGGGCTTGACGAACTTCCACGCGAAGCCAGTCGCTTTGCTCATCTTTACTACTCCCTCCGTCATAGAAAAGATTCCACAGCCCTCCACATTCTAGTTCATTTTTTTTTTGCAAAAATATTCCTAATACATTCATAACGTTTGAAATTTGGGCTTCAAAATCGAAATCCAAACCGACATATATCCTGTCGCGCTGCATCCGTCGCCGTCCCGCTGCCCTCGCGTTGTCTCTGTCGCCGTCCCGCTATCCTCGTGCAGCTGGAGTCAAGCAGAGATCCTGCCGAAATCGGCAGTCCGAATTTGCGGACGCGCAGGAGATCGATCACGGCGCATAGGAGCTCGCGGATGCCGGACTAGGAGTCTCGACCTAGCGGGCGGTCCACCCGCTAGCCCCGCTCCTTCCTACGGGCGTGCCCCTCCCACCGTCGTTCTCCCCCGCCTACGTAACTCCCTCACCGTCCGTCGCCGCTCCACTGAGGAAGTCCCGGTGCGACAAGGTCTCGCAATCTACAACCTCGTGGAGCGGCGAGGCTCTGCGGGACGCTCATGGTGATGGCTCCCCTAGGCAGAAAGGGTCCCCATAGTCTTTCCTCTCATGTATCAGCACTTGAGATCAATCTTCTAAAACCTTCAATTATGCACGGAGTGGTCACACTTTCTGTCCTTGAAACAAAAATATTCAGAGAAGGATACCTGAGGTAGCCAACGACAACAAAGATGAATCCCGGGGCGAGGTTCGGCATTGCCTAGGCCACGGCGTGGGATGTCTTGTTCATGCCATGCAACATGAGGGCTTTGGAACACAGTCACCCTGTAAAACATACACTCATGATTGGGGTGGAAGATCTTGTTCGAAGATAGAAGGCACTTGCATTTTGTTCATGAATGTGAATAATCGTTTGCTTAGTTTCTTACCTGCCGAGAGCCAGCAAGACAAACCGAAGGATCAACCGGTTGCTCAGCTCAGACGGCCATTTGTTCATGCCACACAAGAAACGGATAGTCAGCAGATGAGTTAGCATTGGATTCTTCGATGGATGCATGCGGTATATCTCATACCTCCTGGGTGAGGTGCTCGTGCTCCTGGCCGTGTCCAACTCATCAGTGTCCGTGTACCTAGAGATGCAATTGAGAAATGTTCTGATTAAATTGATTTGTACAGTCAAATTAATCTGAAATATATAGGTTCGGTTGTATTATCTGAATCTATCAAGTGCTCATTAGGGAAAATAGAAATTTATCTGAAATGTATAGGGAGAGAATACTAACTTCTTTGCACCAGCAATAATGAAAGCTTCCAGTGTCCAATTGGATAGCACAACCCATCAAAAAAATGTGAGATTTTTGCATCGGTGCCAACCAGGACCAATGCCACATGTAGCAATGCAGAACACTGCAGGAACAAAGCTCGTAAAGCCAAATCACCTCCTCTCAGTGGATTTTTAATATCATGAAAAAGTTTTGACCAAATAAATGTTGAGAGGAAGATAATAGCTACAACACTGATGTTGTAGCTCTATGAACTTCAAGTTACTGGAATTGGCAGTTTGAGAATACAGACCAAATCAAGTAAATTAAGTAAATCCAAAATTAGGGCATGAAGAAAAACCTTCTGTCTAATATGAACACCAACAGAGCTAGCTGCAGGAACCACTGTCCAGTCTAGTAAATAGCACTGCACAGATCGGAAACTACACATATGATTGATCAAAAGCTCTTCTACATTGCAATGTCACACACTACTACTACTACTACTACTACTACTACTACTACTACTACTACTACTACTACACTACTACTACTACCTATATGACAACCAATTACAAATGGATAAATGATAGGAACGACACCTGCCTCCCGTTGTCGTTCTCCCCGCCTCCGTGGCTCCCTCGCCGTCCGCTGCCGCTCCGTCGTTCCTGAAGTAGCCCTTGCCGTTCTGCTCCGTCTCGCGGCCGACCCGGATCGACGCGCCACGGTTGGTGTTGCAGAGCAAAGACAGTTTTTAGAACCACACCTAGGGCATGTACTATGGAAGACGTTTAGTTAGGTGCTTACGTGAATAAAAATAAAGAGCACAAAATCTGGGGATTAGTTAAGCGTCGTGGTTAGCAACGCTGACCGTTTAATGAGGCGCGCTACTGAGATTGGATAAGCGTCCGTCTGTGCAACGCGAGAAGCTTTCCCCGTGAAAATTGCTAGTAGGAACATAGCGTGAAAATTGCTAGGAACATAACGCCTATCCAAACACCGGACGTTTCCTTAATTTGCGCATGCCGAAAATATAGATCAAGCGCCCGGCGGCAGAATATGCGGTGATGCTTACGATAATCCTCAGATCGATCGAAAATCAGCCAAAACGGTCAGAAAAATGACACTAGCGTCGCACCTAAACGCCTGCATTGTACGTGCCCTAACAAGTCAAGGTTTCAGGTATTTCGGAACAATGCACCTACCCAGCTGAAGGTGTGGATATCAGCGGTCTCATGCTAGTAGTATTCACATGTCCTGGCATGTTAAATATGCAGAAACAGTCAGTTGGATTCTATATGTTAAATACACAGAAACACTACTACTCAGATGATTGATGCCATCTAGATGAAGCAATCCAGATGCAATAGCAGTACACTAATTAATTTGGTCCCAAATGTTCATCAAAGGAAGGAAAATGGTCCTTTTTAAAGTTAACCATATGTCAAATTGTAGCTTTTCACTAATTATAAGGTTATATCTTTATATTCTGACATAACCATAGAGTGAACTTCTCAATTTTAACGGCAAAAATAGCAAATATGTTCACATTCGCTTCGCTGAACACAACAATGTGCCTCAGGTTTATAGGTATATATGAGAAGTTCAAAATAAGCGATGGTGCTGATCATACTTGGACGTACAGTACATAGAGATAACTGCCGACAAGTTAATTGTGCTGCTTCAGGGTATGTCACATACAACTATAATTTTGCGCAAAAGTGTTCGTACTGTATCTGTCTTCTAACTAGCAGAAGTGTCCTTTCTGTTAAAGAACAGTGAGGGAAACTGTGATTTGTGAGGCAATAACAGATGGCTATTTCACTTTTCTAGAACTAGAACAAACATCATAATACAGCGATGAATATAAATCAACTACAGATCCTGCAGCAAACCTAGTTTGCAGTGTACATATGATAAAATGAAATAGACATTAAGTTTTATATCTATCTGTATACTTCAAAAATTCACTGAAAATTGAATTATTTGTCATTCACGAAAAAATTCCAGTTTTCAGTACCCATTGACAATCCTACAACATTGATCCCATTGGCACTAGCTACATGGGAACTTGATTGGGGATAAAGTTACGCAACATGGAATAAAAGGTTGCAATTTACATAAACAAGATTTCATAGATTCATACAGTTCCTAATGATGATACACCTACTACAGAGCATCATCTCCCTATCATCCACATACTAAAACTAAACATGTACTCCCAAGCATCAAAGCTCAGCCAATAATTCAACTAAAGCATTCCTAAATCATCCAAAACCATCCAAATCTACTTCCTATGCAAACATTCAATTTAACAAGAAAAAAGGAAAGAATTTTGGATTATACATGGAGGAGGAGAGAGCTCACCAGGCAGTAGGGTGTCAGAGTCGTCGCCCGCAGCTCATTGCTGCTTAGTTGACAATTGATATATGAATAAAATGAATGAACGGTTCAGAATTAAGAGAGCCCCATCCCCTCCTGGCGACCGAGGGGGCCTAACCCTAGCGCCGCCGCTACCTCCCCCCCTCCTTTCCCCT
The DNA here is from genome assembly GCA_910589765.1 of Avena atlantica. NCBI lineage: Eukaryota > Viridiplantae > Streptophyta > Magnoliopsida > Poales > Poaceae > Avena > Avena atlantica. Next base: position 279,984,309 of record OU342738.1, on the reverse strand, counting down.
CCCCCCTCGTCGTCCCCGGAGGACCGCTGGCCTAAGAGCGCGGTGCCGGTGATGGTGGCGGCAGGGATCCGGCCTCCCGGCCCCAGCGCGGTGGAAGGGAGGGATTCCCCGGCGCTGGACGGGGCCTGCTCGCCGTCGACGCCTCCACGGCTCCGGCCTCTGGGGAAACGCGGGAGCTTGGATCTAGAGGCTTGCGTCTTGATGGTGGCTTATGCGGGGGGAGTGGTGTGTGGGTGGCTCGTGCGAAGAGGTGTTCGTGTGCGAGGTTCTTCCCCTTGGCAACCTTGTCATGTGTGGCCAAGTGCGCTCTAGGGAGAGATGCTCCGCCTGCCGACGGTATGGCACCCTTCGAACCAAGACTATAAGACAGGGGTCTTCTTCGGAGGTGGAGGCATACGGCACGACATCGATGGCTTGTTGGGAGTCGACAATGACATGATCTTCTCCGGTGGCGTGTTTGTCCCACGATGCTTCCTCTCGAGCTTGCCGCGCGGATGGACGAAGGCCTCGCTTTTCAAGTTGTGTTTCTTGTTGTATTTTCTTTCTTGTGTGCGTTGCCTGTAAGCTATCTTTCAGCATCGTGTATCTGCCGTTTCGGCGTTATTAATTTAACATAGGGCCAAGGCCTCCAGTTTAAAAAATAAAATGAATGAACCGGATGTGTTAGGGGATCACTAATGGTCATCGTTTCATGGTTGGACCAGAATAAAAAAACTACTCCCTCCGATCCATATTAATTGACTTTGATTTGTCAAAATTTGGATGAACCTATATACTAAATAGTGTCTAGATTCATTCAAATCTTGACAAATCAAAGTCAACTAATATGGGCCGGAGGGAGTACAAAGATCGTCTGCTTTTATTGCCAAAGCTTTCGACATCTCTGCATTGCAAAATTTAATTCTGGTCCCAATGCAGTGCTGACAGTCTTCACTTTACTACTGAACAAGTGATTTTTTTTACAGCTACTACTATGTAGCATCCCATTTATCTAACAACTGTAATGGTACTTGGTTTAGTAATATAATGGCTACTTCCTATATATAATTGTTGCATCATCATCATATCATGCTCATGTCATCATGCCATCTTGCATGTGAGCATCATATAAAACCCTTTTGATTTGGTGCTTCTCTTGTATGCATTGTTAATTGTATTTGGTTCTTGATACATTGTTTAAATGCCCAAGTTGAGTTGGGGGCATATCTTTATTGACTCCACCACCTTTCTTGTCATCACCCCATCTTTCCACCATTCCACCATATATGAGCATTGCAACTTATTTGGTTTTACCTCTAGCTCATGTGGGTTGGGATGGATCCAATTCTATCTCCACATGCTCTCATCTTAGCATCATGTGGTTTTCACATTATTGATATGTGGAGAGCCACATGGCCACCTTTTGCATGCTCTGTTGTAGATTTGCCTTTACTAGCTTCTATGTGGGAATTATTCTATATGTGTACATGCATGAAGCTATAATTTAGCCATGTGATGATCTAGTGGAGAAACACACACTAGTAAGGTCATATAGCTCCATATATGTGCATAGGTTCAATATTTTCCATATTGCATGGTAGTATTCAAATTTGAGTGCATGCATGATATAAATGCCCATGTGTAGTTTAATTGTTTTCACAATTATCAAGAGGGCATTTAAAGCTCATGCATGGCCCATGCAAGCTACCATCACTCTTCATATGAACCCTTTTGTTTTGAGTGAGCTTGCTTGTGGTTATTCAAACAAGTTGGTTGCTTTGATCTTGTTGTATCTTGGAGATTCTTTCTTTGAGTTAGTTTAGGTCAAACCAAATAAATTCAAATAAAACCATTCCTATGCTTTTATCTCTCTCCCTCCAAACCCTAAGGCCTCATCTCTCTCTCATTCCCCCTCCCTATTTTTGTCTATCACCGTATTTTGGTTTTTCCAAGAAGGATCCATTTGCAAGGGTCTAATATTCTCCAAATGCTTTTGTTGCTTCTTTTATAAAATTGCTAGGAGGCCGACGGAAGGAGATGCACAGGAGACGGCGTCGAAGGGGTACGGCCACTGGTGGCATGCTACGGGCCGGCCCAAGAGGGAGGGAGAGGGATCGGGCCAGGCGGCTGCTGGGCTGGTTGGACTGCCAGGTGAGTTCACTCCTCTTATTTGTTTTGGTTTTACTTTACTATTTGTTTGGTTGTTTAAATTCAAACAAGCATCTGATTTCAAACTCTTTTGAAAATCTGCAGGAACATTTGAATAAAGTTAAATGGCACAGAAGGTGAGACACGAGGGATATAGAATAGAGTAAAAATGATGCCCCCATATACTCAAATTGGGCATTGCTACGAGATTTGGGATAGCAATTTTATAAAAGAAGCAACAAAAGCATTTGGAGAATATTAGACCCTTGCAAATGGATCCTGCTTGGAAAAACCAAAATACGGTGATAGACAAAAATAGGGAGGGGGAAATGGTTGAAATAGTACGGTGGGGCCCAAATGCCACTCACAGGTAGACCTTTCGGCCGTCCCAACCATTTCCAAACATCGGGACAAGAACGGGCGGCGTAATCGGCAGGCGAAGGGATCAACTACATACACAAATGAGTATGTATGCAAGCCACCATACAACAGTACATCAGAGCCATTCCATCTAAAGAAATAGAAATATTGCAACGCCATACGGCAAGATCCAAATATCCTAGATAGATATAATAGTTTAGGATATCTCCTCATACATCAAACATCAGAGTATCAGGCGGAAGCGGCAAACAAGATCCGAGTACGGATAAGAAGCAAATCGGCATAAGATGCCCCATAAAATAAACACATCCCGCCCACAGATCTCACGGATCCCCGTTCCCGGAATCTCTACACCGAATGATCGTTGCCCACATCGTCCGTCTCCTCCACCCAGTATCCATCTCGTGAGTGTACCTGTTCATCTGAATCAAATAATTTATCGTGTGAGACCCTAGGGGTACTCAGCAAGTCTTTATGCCTATAAAGGGGACACAACCTGGGGTGACGCAATTGCAGCAAAAGATAAACCCTAACAATTCTATAGATACTCGCTAACCATCCGCCTAACCATAGATAGACGGATGTCCGTGAATTAATAACAACAGTTATAACAGTAATATTAACAGATCCATCCTCCTCCTCGCTTACCGACGAGGAAGCGGACGAACACCCCCCCATCCATTGGCAGTTTTATTATCCATTCCATGAGTGTTGCACTATTTACTAGTCAGTTACTTAGTCAAATTAAAAGCGGTACTTTAGTTATACTTGTCTATGATCGAGAAACTGTGCTCCAAGTCGTCCATAACCGCGGACACGGCTTTCAGAAAGTTTTACCCTGCAGGGGTGCACAAATAGCAACACACACTCGATCAACCTCGGAAAAACCAAATCAAAACCCAACGAGGCCTTCACGACAAAGCAATCACAAGATTCAGAAATATTTCAGGGGGCCACCCCATTAAGCTACCCGCAACGAAGTTAGCTGACTCCGAGACGGACTCAAGGTTTGGGTGGACGGCTGTAAACGACTGGGAACCCGAAAGTGTGACTGGGCTTGTCGATACCGCGAAAACGTGTCCCGATCCTAAACAGTACAGTGTGCAGTACCTCGCACAATTTAAATAAAGCAGTAAAGCATGGCATAAGTACAGGATAGTAAATAAAACCTCAAACTAGTTTGTGGCCCCAAGAAATAAGAATGAATCAAGCTCTGGCTCAGGGGGTCCCATAATCCTCCCGGATGTGGATAGCGCGAATATTCAAGGAACAGGAATCAAGTACTCGGGGTCCTACGGGACACAAGTGAGCATGAAAAACCAAATAGCAGATATTGCTCACCGGTGCCACTTTCATTAGTTATCCCATACTACTCAGGTTAAGTTGTTTAGGTACATCGTTATCCATCAGACACTCACATACCCTACACATGCTGTTCTACGACTCGCATGGCTCAAACAACTCCTGTAGTAATGGCTCATGGGATGGAGGAACAAGCTTCGGTGGGGTTTAAAAGTAAAGGCTATGCAATACTTGGGATTCAGTTTAATGCAATCGCGACTCAATGATGCAAGAATAAGATAGAGGCAATAGGTACTGTATGTATGCAAGCATGTGGTAGTGCTTGCCTGGCAGCTCAGTTGAAGCGAGAGAAGGATCTGGGTAGTGCTCCTGGGTCTCTTGGTATATCCCCTGCTCAGAGTCTATTCAAAGAAGAACCAAACAAACAAGGGCCAACATAAATAATGTTCACAAGCATAAGAATAAAATGCGACAAGCAAACAATCATGCCATGATGAATGATGCACAATTTGCATGGCAATAAGGTAGCATGGCATGGGTGAGGTGAGAAACAATAATAAAGCACTTGGTTAAAGTATTTAGGCCTGTTTTACTCTCATAAACAGTTCTGATTATTCAATAATTATATGACGCATGCTTCAAAACAGATCAAAGAATGCATAAACAGAAAGGTCTCGTCGAGCTAGTCATTTTAGACATATCATTTGTTAAATTTGGAGTTATAAATCAAAAGTTATTAATTAATTAATGCAAAAGGGCAATTTGTTGTAATTTTGATTAACTTGGAAATTAAAGTGTCCAAAATATATTTTGAATGTCATATTTGAAATCTTCAAATTTTTCTGATTCAAAAACATATATTACATGTTGAATTTGGATTTATATTTTAAAAGATATGAAAAATAGATTTAAATTTATATTAAAACATTTTCAGAAATTGTTTTATTAAACAGATAAACTGCAGAACTTTTTATACCCAGCCGTAGCTAACCATAGCCGCAGCCAGGTGGGGCCAATACTGACTGGGCGGAAACGGCGCGCGGAGAAGCTTTCTGCACCGCAAGCTCACCTAGTCTCTGCGACTGACGGGCGGGCCCGACGCGCGAGCGGACCCACGCGCCAGTGGGAGAGCGCGAGGCTGCCACGCGGCACAGCGGGGGACTGCGGATCGAAAAACGCAAAGTAGAGGAGCCTTTTATTAAAACCGCACAGAGGCTGACGGGTGGGACCGAGAGGAGCGCGGGTTGAGGAATTAAAAAAAAGGTTGGGGGGTATGCGCAAAAGGGCGCCCGGTACTGTGGATCATCTCCCACGCATCTGACGGATCGACAGGAACGGCGCGGCGAGGCGGGGCTCGAACCCGCGACGTGGGGCGCGCGCGCAGAGGGGCGGTACCAGCGCGGTGAGCGGGTGTTGTTGTCAGAAGGGCGGCTGGCGGCTAGGTAGGTTTTTGCGCGATGTGAGGGCGTGCAGACAGCAGCGAACGGCGGTGCACTGAGGGCGCTCGTCCGGTGGCGTGGCGCACACAGGAAACGATGAACGGAGGGAGGTTGTCTGGGAGGAAGAGGGGCTCACCGCGGTTGCGTCGGTGGAGGTGGTTCGGGCTGGGGAGCAGCCGATCGACGTCGAGGCTGGCGGCCGGAGTTCTAGGGTTTCGCGGTGGAGCGGCGTCGGCCTGGGGCTTCTGAGGCTTCTCCTCCTCGCTGGCGTGTACGGGGCGAAGCAGAGGGACGCGCCGGTCTTCCTCGACAACCCAACAACACGCTGCCGGCTTGCAACGGGTAGCTGGGGTAGAGGCCGACGGTGAGGTCTTCGGGGTGGAGGTGTGGTAGAAGGGGGAGGAAGAGGGGGTAGGGCACGGCTCTGGGGGATCTAGGAGATGCAGGGGAGGCCGTGGGGAGTAGATAAGGACGGGACAGAGGGGTAGATGGCGTGGGGGCTCGGGGTGGAAAAGGTGGTAGGGTGGCCACCTTTTTCTTCTCCTCGAGCACGTGATCGAGCTAGAGCTCGGGGCAGGAGCAGGGTGAGGTGGTGATGGGGGCTGCCAGGTGGGGACGGCAGGGACGGTGGAGGAGGGAACTGGCTCGGGTGGGCTGCTGGCTGGGAGAAGGAGAGAGGGGAGGTAGGCTCGGGTGAGCTAGGGTTAGAGGAGAGGCTCGGGCTAGGGGGCCCTCATGGCAAGGAGAGAAGAGAGGGGAGGCTCCTCGGCTTGGTGAGAGGAGAGGGTGAGGTGAGAGAGGTGAGGTAGGGTTAGAGTTTAGAATTTTAGGTTTTTATCACATGCTTAAAATCAAGCCTAGATAAAAAGGAGGGATTTGGTGGTATGGAAAAGAGGAGTAAGGTGTGTAGGGTTTTGTAGATAGTGTTTACTAGGTATGGTGATTAGATTAGAGAGGGAGATGGAGAGAGGTGTTTGGGGTAAGGGATGGTTTGGTGGTTAGGGTTTACTCAAGCCCCCAAGCAAGATCATGCATGAACAGGAGGGAAGCAGGATATGGAGATGTGAGAGAGGCTTGATGGCCACATGGCAAGGGTACACCAACAAGGTGGAAAGGTTGAGAGAGAAGAGAGAGATCAAAAGAGATAAAGCACCCAAAAATCCAAGTAAAAACCAAAGAGTGGAAAGGGGTGATGATTGCATGGCCCATGCATGAACATTAATGCTAGGTTTCATCTTGTGAAAACAAAATAAATATCCATAGCATTTATACATATGCATTCCAAAAATATGGAATAAGCCAAGCTAAAAGAAGTGAAAGGATGCCCCATGTGGAGTAGATGGAGATGACCATATTTGAATAAAATGGGACATGCTAGTGTGTATGTGCCACTAGGCATTTAGTAAGCCCAAAAATATCCCAACATGATAATAACCCCAAAACAACACATATGGAAGCTAGGAAAAGGTTCCACTCACAAGGCATGCAAAGGTGTCCATGTGGCTCTCATAAACCAATAATGTGGAAACGATATGGTGCATATATGAGAGCATGTGGAGATAGAATTGGGTCCATCCCAACCCACATGAGCTAGAGGTAAAACCCAATAAAGTGCAAAGCTCATATTTAGTTGGATGGTGGAATTATGAGGTGGTGAAAGAAAGGTGGTGGAGTGGAATAAAAGATATGCCCCCAACTCAACTTGGGCATTAAACAATATATCAACCACCAAATACAATATCAAGAGGCAAATACAATTTACAATGCATATGAGAGAAGAACCAAACCAAAAAGGGTTTTATATGATGCTCAAATGCAAGGTGGCATGATGACATGAGCATGATATAATTATGATGCAACAATTATATATATGAAGTAGCATTTATATAGACTAGGCTAGTAGCATTGCAATTGTTAGACAATTGGGATGCTACAACTCTCCCCCACTAAACAAGAATCTCGCCCCGAGATTCCTAGGAAAAAGAAAACAACACAAGGAGAGGCGGGTGTTCGAACGAAGGTGACCCTCACGTTCCCAAGTTGATGAACAACGGAATGGTGCGACCACTACACCTTGCAAAACTTGCTAGACTTGTTGCGAGTCTTGCGTTTTGCTTGAGAAACAACGGGTTAGAAGAGTTGAAGGATTGTCGTGAGACAAGAAGGATAGAATGGGCATAGCTCCGGTTTTCCCAAGAATCATGATAAAAGAATATAACCACTTGTGAAAGAAAAGGAGAAGATGATGTATCATGGATAAAGAAAGACACACCATTAAGATTAAAGATTTACCGATACTATAGAGGATGAACCTTTATCTCGCCGGAAGAAAGGAGCTAGATTGGAGAGGTTTTGAACCACTATTACAATAGCATCGTATCTTCTCTCGGATTTGAGAAATGAAATACGGAAACAATATTGCCTTCAAACAATAGAGTCCTTTGATAACAACAGAAAGATTTAGTTAGACATCGTCGGATTAGATTCTTGTTGCATCGGTAAGAACCAAGGATCACGCAATTTTGGTGCGCAGATATAACTTCCAGAGATGGATGTGAAGGCAGGTCATGGTGGAATCCCGAGAAGCAAAGAATATGGAGGATCTGGAGTTTATTGTAGAGATACTTATTGCTTTCTTTAGCCTTGAGGCTAACGCAATAGATTTGCGGCTGATGGCATCAACCATAATTGGCTTTACCACAGAAAAAGAATTGATGAAACAAAGAGAGAGATAGCTTCCTTTAATCTTGTTTGGGGATATCGAGCATCGGTAGAAAGACGAGGATAGAAAAAGGTTTGCGTTTGTTTCCACCAGATAATTGAGGATTTTGCTCCGTGTAGAAAGGGTGAGATCACCAACAAGAGATTATTGATTACTTTCTTCGAAAGAGCACTCCGAAAAAACAAGGACGGAAGTAAAAGTATCAAGGGATAAAGGCCACTTCTAACTTCCGTGGAATGAGTGAAATCACATTAATTCACCAATTCAATGTACAAGAGCGAATGATAAGAGTAGTGGTATGGTAGCTACTCCATCCCGCACTCAAAGCATTACTCCGCACATGAATAAGAAAATCATGCAACCCAACTACCGAAACAGACTGAAGGTGTTGGCAAAAACTCATAGAACTCCGTTAGAAAACAAGGATAGATGCAAACGATTCGCCGGATTCATAGATAGATAAAGATGATGATGTTGTCGTCATGTCGGAAGTACCAAGCCACCGGAAAGATATAAAGGAAGATCACGGAGACAACTGCAAAATTTCATAGATATAGAAAAAGATAGTACCACTTGAACAGAAGGAATACAAGATCTGGAAGGTCTTCATGGCCTCCGGTGGATGGAGCATAGACGATAGAGCGAGAGGGTTTCAAGAGATTACTTAACGAGATTGAGGTGAAAGAACTCCATGTTCTTCTTGAAATGATTGAGAGATATTTAGCAGCCTTGAGGAAATCTTCAGCGGAACGACGATGATAACTTGCCAACAAGGAACAACTCCAGATTGGTTGAAGATGGAGGATGGAATTAACAATGGACTGGCTGATTCCCGAGTTGAAGTAATGTATTTAGCAGAAGGACGTGGTCGAGATATGTGACTTCAAAAAGTCAGAATTCTCACTTTGAGACTTTGCACACAGGCAGTGCTCACGAAGCTCGAGAGAAAGAGACACAGATGGTCTTCCATGTCCTTCCATAGATATCGAATAGGCAAGCATACTATCAACATATACCACCATGGATTAACAGGATATTTCCAGAATATCAAGTTCAAAAGGCGAGAGAAACGAACAAATGCTCGAAACACTTTCTGAGCTCAACGCTCTTTGAAAGATCAACGTTACGAGTAAGGATTCCTGTGGAAGAAGATGCGCTGACAGAATAGGTTAACTGGTCCTTCGGAAGAAAAAGAGATGTCACCTGGTTCACATTGTCGATCGGATCACCGGTTACAAAGATAAAGAGTTCTTGGATAAGAACCGATGATAGCTCATACCTTAAGCAAAGCTATCAGAGACGAAAAGATGCAATTCCCTCGTATCCAGGAGAATTGTGCAGATATGGGGTTCAAAAGGATGTGCAGCATGATGGACAGATGATAGACCGCCGTAGTGCTTGGAGAAACTCTGGATTGCCAAAGATGCTTGAATATGCATAGATATGATCGCGGTGTACTCAAAATCATAGGAGATAACCGTCACCATTTGGAGGATAGTGGTGATTGCATTTTCCATATTCCACTCAAGATAAGTGTCATATAGCTATGCCGAGAACCAAATTACAATCACCAGCATCAGATCGACACATGTTATGTAATTAGCCCAAGAGAATTGGAGATGAAATGAAACTCTAGGATTAAGCGCCGGTGACAAAAGAATGAGTTAGCATGGACATGCTGATAAAAGGGAGATAGATAATGTTTCACACACGACTGGAAAGGAGTGTGGAAGCACAGATGTATCAAAGAAAATTTTTCCGCATTTTTCGGCATTAAAATACCAATATATGCGCAAAATCACTTATCAGGTAGAGATTAGCAACTGATGGTTTCACAGAATGTGGAGTTGCTAGAAGGAAGGACACCCTTAAGAAGATGGCACCGGTTAACAAGGAGTCAGATAGATCGCGCCGGTATTCAAAAGCCTGTCAGTATGGAATGTACCAACAGTTGATAACCAAAGGCAGATAAAGATAACATGTTGGATACAACAGATAGACAAGGAATTACACACACACACACACACACACTCAACCTATGGTACTACGGAAACCCAGAACACGTGAATCCTAGTTTGAATTTTAAGAAGAGGATTGAAAACGTTACACTTCCTTACCAGAAAAGGGTGGTGGGTGGGTAAGAAGAAAAGTGGAAGCAGTCCTACTCTCACATTTTGTTTTTCCCTAGTATACATAGCTACCAAAAATATTTGCTAGACTGACAACGACCATTTGGCTGAGACCCTGAAGGTCGGGATGGCTCTAATACCAATTGTAACTACCTCGGTGAATTACGCTCCTAGTTACAAGCCTGGATGAGCGGAAATGGTTGAAATAGTACGGTGGGGCCCAAATGCCACTCACAGGTAGACCTTTCGGCCGTCCCAACCATTTCCAAACATCGGGACAAGAACGGGCGGCGTAATCGGCAGGCGAAGGGATCAACTACATACACAAATGAGTATGTATGCAAGCCACCATACAACAGTACATCAGAGCCATTCCATCTAAAGAAATAGAAATATTGCAACGCCATACGCAAGATCCAAATATCCTAGATAGATATAATAGTTTAGGATATCTCCTCATACATCAAACATCAGAGTATCAGGCGGAAGCGGCAAACAAGATCCGAGTACGGATAAGAAGCAAATCGGCATAAGATGCCCCATAAAATAAACACATCCCGCCCACAGATCTCACGGATCCCCGTTCCCGGAATCTCTACACCGAATGATCGTTGCCCACATCGTCCGTCTCCTCCACCCAGTATCCATCTCGTGAGTGTACCTGTTCATCTGAATCAAATAATTTATCGTGTGAGACCCTAGGGGTACTCAGCAAGTCTTTATGCCTCTAAAGGGGACACAACCTGGGGTGACGCAATTGCAGCAAAAGATAAACCCTAACAATTCTATAGATACTCGCTAACCATCCGCCTAACCATAGATAGACGAATGTCCGTGAATTAATAACAACAGTTATAACAATAATATTAACAGATCCATCCTCCTCCTCGCTTACCGACGAGGAAGCGGACGAACACCCCCCCCCCCCATCCATTGGCAGTTTTATTATCCATTCCATGAGTGTTGCACTATTTACTAGTTAGTTACTTAGTCAAATTAAAAGCGGTACTTTAGTTATACTTGTCTATGATCGAGAAACTGTGCTCCAAGTCGTCCATAACCGCGGACACGACTTTCAGAAAGTTTTACCCTGCAGGGGTGCACAAATAGCAACACACACTCGATCAACCTCGGAAAAACCAAATCAAAACCCAATGAGGCCTTCACGACAAAGCAATCACAAGATTCAGAAATATTTCAGGGGGCCACCCCATTAAGCTACCCGCAACGAAGTTAGCTGACTCCGAGACGGACTCAAGGTTTGGGTGGACGGCTGTAAACGACTGAGAACCCGAAAGTGTGACTGGGCTTGTCGATACCGCGAAAACGTGTCCCGATCCTAAACAGTACAGTGTGCAGTACCTCGCACAATTTAAATAAAGCAGTAAAGCATGGCATAAGTACAGGATAGTAAATAAAACCTCAAACTAGTTTGTGGCCCCAAGAAATAAGAATGAATCAAGAAAGGCAAGAAATACCTTTGGACTCGTGCATGTCAAGCAAGCTTTGAGACACTCAAAGAGAAGCTCACTTCCACACCAGTCTTGGTTCCTACGGATACATCTGAGCCTTTCCAGATATTCTGTGACGCCTCTTTGCAAGGATTGGGTGCGGTCCTTATGCAAGAAAAACAAGTTGTTGCTTATGCCTCTCGACAGTTGAAGACGCATGAGATCAACTATCCTACACATGACCTCGAGCTCGCAGCAGTTGTCTTTGCTTTGAAACTATGGAGGCATTACTTGTTGGGCAACCGTTGTGAAATCTTTTCTGATCACAAGAGTCTGAAGTATATCTTCACTCAGCCTGATCTCAACCTTCGGCAGAGGAGGTGGATTGAAGCAATCAATGACTTCGATTTGACAATCAACTACACTCCGGGCAAAGCTAATGTCATGGCCGATGCTCTCAGCCGCAAAGCTTATGTCAACAACCTCATGATGGAAGAACAACAACCTCTCTTGTGCGAGGAATTCCGTCAGCTCAACCTTGAAATTGTGGAACAAGGGTATCTCCTGAACCTTCTAGCAAACCCTCTCTTGGAAGAAAAGGTTCGCTCTCGTCAGCTTGGTGATCCGCACACCAAAAAGATCATCTCCAAACTTCAGCTTCCGAAGTATGAGTCCTTCCACGTCGATGATCAAGGCACGCTTTTCTTTGAACACCGGATGTTTGTTTCGAACTACCCGGGTTTGAGAGAGCAAGTTCTCAAGGAGGTGCATGATTCTGTTCTTTCTATCCACCCTGGCAGCACAAAGATGTACATGGACTTAAAAACACAATATTGGTGGCCGGGATTGAAACGATATTGTGCTAAGTATGTCTCGGAGTATGATGTCTGCCGCAGAGTGAAAGCTGTCCATCAGAAACCTTCCGGTCTTCTACAGCCATTGAAACCCCCGGAATGGAAATGGGAGAAAGTAGAGATGGACTTCATCACTGGTTTTCCAAGGTCGCAGAAGGGCAACAATGCAATCTTTGTTGTCATCGACAGGCTTTCTAAAGTGGCTCACTTCTTCCCCGTCAAGGAAACAATTTCTGGAATTCAGTTGGCTAAGCTCTATATCAACAGAATTGTCTCTCTGTATGGGGTTCCGCTTGAGATCAGTTCAGACCGTGGGGGCATCTTCACTTCCAAGTTCTGGGAAAGTTTCCCATAGCTATCAAAGACGAAAAGATGCAATTCCCTCGTATCCAGGAGAATTGTGCAGATATGGGGTTCAAAAGGATGTGCAGCATGATGGACAGATGATAGACCGCCGTAGTGCTTTGAGAAACTCCGGATTGCTCAAGATGCTTGAATATGCCTAGATATGATCACGGTGTACTCAAAATCACAGGAGATAACTTTCACCATTTGGAGGATAGTGGTGATTGCATTTTCCATATTCCACTCATCATTCAGATCGATATGACACTTATCATGAGTGGAATATAGCTAGGCCGAGAACCAAATTACAATCACCAGCATCGGATCGACACATGTTATGTAATTAGCCCAAGAGAATTGGAGATGAAATGAAACTCCAGGATTAAGCGCCGGTGACAAAAGAATGAGTTAGCATGGACATGCTGATAAAAGGAAGATAGATAATGTTTCACACAAGACTGGAAAGGAGTGTGGAAGCACAGATGTATCAAAGAAATTTTTGTCCGCATTTTCCGGCATTAAAATACCAATAGATGCGCAAAACACTTATCAGGTAGCGATTAGCAACTGATGGTTTCACAGAATGTGGAGTTGCTAGAAGGAAGGACACCCTTAAGAAGATGGCACCGGTTAACAAGGAGTCGGATAGATCGCGCCGGTATTCAAAAACCTGTCAGTATGGAATGTACCAACAGTTGATAACCAAAGGCAGATAAAGGTAACATGTTGGATACAACAGATAGACAAGGAATTACACACACACACACACACACACACACACACACTCACTCAACCTATGGTACTACGGAAACCCAGAACACGTGAATCCTAGTTTGAATTTAAGAAGAGGATAGAAAACGTTACACTTCCTTACCAGAAAAGGGTGGTGGGTGGGTAAGAAGAAAAGTGGAAGCAGTCCTACTCTCGCGTTTTGTTTTTCCCTAGTATACATAGCTACCAAAAATATTTGCTAGACTGACAACGACCATTTGGCTGAGACCCTGAAGGGCGGGATGGCTACTTCTTATATATTTAAACAACCAAACAAATAGTAAAGTAAAACCAAAACAAATAAGAGGAGTGAACTCACCTGGCAGTCCAACCAGCCCAGCAGCCGCCTGGCCCGATCCCTCTCCCTCCCTCTTGGGCCGGCCCGTAGCATGCCACCAGTGGCCGTACCCCTTCGACGCCGTCTCCTGTGCATCTCCTTCCGTCGGCCTCCTCCTCTCTGTATCAAGCAGACGGGGTGGCAGGTGGCCGTTCGCTCCGTCGTCCTCGTCAGCAGCTCACGCCGCCCGCGTGCTGCCCGCACTCCTTATCTCTCGCACGCTCCGCACTCGGGAACCCTAGACCATCTCCCCTACCTTGCGCCGCCACCAGATCATCCTCTCCCTCTCCCCTCTTCCTCTCTGACTGAGCCGGCAACCTGGTCGACGACGCCGTGAATCCTGGTCGACAACGCAGGTGCGGGTGCCACTTCTCGTTCCGCCGTGAATCCTGGAAGCTCGCAGGAGGAGCTGGACGTGGCGCCTCTGCTTCCTCTTCTTTCCGGCCGAGCACAGAACAACACCGCCTCGCCGTCATCATCTCCGACCACCTCCTGCCCCGAATCCGGCAGGAATCAGCCGAGGTGAGGACCCTCAACCTTTTCCCCACCTGTATGTGCCCTCCCAGTACCTCGCGCCGCCGGATTTGGCCCCTGCCGTCAAACCACCGCAGTCGCGTGCGCCTCTGTTCGGTGCTTTCTTAGCTCGTGTCCGTTCCACCCCCGCAGAGAAGAGAGCACCTTTCTGGTAGCCCTTTGCACCCCCTTCACATCGCAGCAAACCTTGCTTCCAACGGTGGCCGGAGTCGCCCGCTGTCGTCACCGAAACTTCGCCCCAGGTCCGCGCTTCGTCGCTGTTTTCAGTTCATCAGGAGCACCTGTTATGAGCTGCTGTTCGTCGACAGATCCCCGTCGCTGGGATCCTCCTCCAGTGATACATTCTAAACCAAACCTGTAGATACTGATCCCCTCTATAACTTTGATTTTTGTGGCATCGAGAAATTCCTAGCAGTTTAGTCATCATCTTCATCGCAAGATCGGGGTCAGCTAGCCAATTTTGCGAACACTCGTTCAGTTTCGTCAGGTTCTGAATCGAACCACTCCGGCAGATTTGCACTTAGGCCCCTGTGGTTTTCTCCTTCCCAACCCGCGGTCCCCCCAAACCAACCCAGCGAGAAGTTTTGTAGGATAGACCCTGAGCTTTCCTGTTCCTAACCCGCGGTCCTACCCCACCCAGTCCTCTATGCCAAGTCAGCACTGCGGCCACCTGTCATCCTCCTTGGGTAGAATCCTGCGAGTAACAAAAGTCCAGGAACCTTTCTGAATTCAAATACAAACTTTTTCCAAATCAGTTCACATTCAAATTTCAAATCTGTTTAAATTTAAACCAATTCATAACTTTCAAATGGTTTGGAATTTGAATTCAAACCTTATATGAAATGTGTTTTGTTTTTGAATGTTAATTCAAATCTTTAGTCAAATATTTTCAAAAATAATTCAAACTAGTCAAACCTTTGACTTTGACTCAATTTGACTAATTTTGACTTAAAAATAAATTTAAATTCATAATTCCAAATAATACAAACAATATATGTTTTCAAATCAGGAAAATGCGAGGATTTCAAATATGCTATCCAAAATATATTTTGAACACTTTAAATTTCAAGTTGTCTAAAATTACAACAAAATGCCCTTATCTTAATTAATTAATAACTTTTGATTTATAACTCCAAATTTAACAAATGATATGTCTAAAATGATCAGCTCGACGAGACCTTTCTGTTTAAGCATTCCATGTTCTGAATTGCAGCATGCATCATATAAATATAATGTAATAAGCAACTTAATTGAGCATAAAATATGACTAAGACTCAATAAAATGTTTATTTCTTGTATTCTACACCTCACCCATGCCATGCTACTTTATTGCCATGCAAATTGTGCATCATTCATCATGGCATGATTGTTTGCTTGTCGCATTTTAACTCATATGCTTGAGCACTTTATTTATGTTGGCCTTGTTTGTTTGGATCTTCTTCGAATAGACGCTGAGCAGGGGATATATCAAGAGACCCAGGAGCACTACCCAGATCCTTCTCTCGCTTCAACTGAGCTGCCAGGCAAGCACTACTACATGCTTGCATACATTTAGTACCTATTGCCTCTATCTTATTCTTGCATCATTGAGTCGCGATTGCATTAAACTGAATCCCAAGTACTGCATAGCCTTTACTTTTAAACCCCACCGAAGCTTGTTCCTCCATCCCATGAGCCATTACTACAGGAGTTGTTTGAGCCATGCGAGTCGTAGAACAACATGTGTAGGGTATGTGAGAGTCTGATGGATAACGAGGTACCTAAACAACTTAACCTGAGTAGTAATGGGATAACTAATGAAAGTGGCACCGGTGAGCAATATCTGCTATTTGGTTTTTCATGCTCACTTGTGTCCCATAGGACCCCGAGTACTTGATTCCTGTTCCTTGAATATTCGCGCTATCCACATCCGAGAGGCTTATGGGACCCCCCTGAGCCAGAGCTTGATTCATTCTTATTTCTTGGGGCCACAAACTAGTTTGAGGTTTTATTTACTATCCTGTACTTATGCCATGCTTTACTGCTTTATTTAAATTGTGCGATGTACTGCACCTGTACTGTTTAGGATCGGGACACGATTTCGCGGTATCGACAAGCCAGTCACATTTTCGGGTTCCCAGTCGTTTACAGCCGTCCACCCAAACCTTGAGTCCGTCTCGGAGTCAGCTATCTTCGTTGTGGGTAGCTTAATGGGGTGGCCCCCTGAAATATTCCTGAATCCTGTGATTGCTTTGTCGTGAAGGCCTCGTTGGGTTTCGATTTGGTTTTTCCGAGGTTGATCGAGTGTGTGTTGCTATTTGTGCACCCCTGCAGGGTAAAACTTTCTGAAAGCCGTGTCCGCGGTTATGGACGACTTGGAGCACAGTTTCTCGATCATAGACAAGCATAACTAAAGTACCGCTTTTAATTTGACTAAGTAACTGACTAGTAAATAGTGCAACACTCACGGAATGGGTAATAAAACTGCCAACGGATGGGGGTTGTTCGTCCGCTTCCTCGTTGGTAAGCGAGGAGGAGGATGGATCTGTTGAAATTACTGTTATAACTGTTGTCATTAATTCACGGACATCCGTCTATCTTTGGTTAGGCGGATGGTTAGCGAGTATCTATAGAATTATTAGGGTTTATCTTTTGCTGCAATTGCGTCACCCCAGGTTGTGTTCCCTTTAGAGGCATAAAGACTTGCTGAGTACCCCTAGGGTCTCACACGATAAATTGTTTGATTCAGATGAACAGGTACACTCCCGAGATGGATACTGGGCGGAGGAGACTGACGATGTGGGCAACGATCATTCAGTGTAGAGATTCCGGGAACGGGGATCCGTGAGATCTGTGGGCGGGATGTGTTTATTTATGGGGCATCTTATGCCGATTTGCTTCTTATCCGTACTTGGATCTTGTTTGCCGCTTCCGCCTGATACTCTGATGTTTGACGTATGAGGAGATATCCTAAACTATTATATCTATCTAGGACATTTGAATCTTGTCGTATGGCGTTACTATATTTCCTTACTTTTTAGATGGAATGGCTCTGATATACTGTTGTATGGTGGCTTGCATATACTCATTTGTGTATGTAGTTGATCCCTTCGCCTGCCGATTACGCCGCCCGTTCTTGTCCTGATGTTTGGAAATGGTTGGGACGGCCGAAAGGTCTACCTGTGAGTGGCATTTGGGCCCCACCGTACTATTTCAACCATTTCCGCTCATCCAGGCTTGAAACTAGGAGCGTAATTCACCGAGGTAGTTACATACTAACAACTGTTAATACACTAGCTGAATGACAAACTTGGGACTGTGTATTGGGCGCGCACACATAAAAAAACTCGTTGCTTCTCAAAACAAAGCTACTGCATGTGCAAAAACTGGAAATATAAATTATCATGGATTCCAATATGCATAATATCACAAAACACATGATACTTTTACCTTTTCGCTGAGACTTATTTGCGCTAAAGTGGTTAATCACATGGGAACTGAAATGTTGTGTACACACAGAAGACAAAATGTCCCAGTAACGTTTTGTAGGAAAAACCTTCCTCTTTTTAGACATAAATATTGACTTTGGTGCACAATAGTTTGTCTAGAAACATGTAGAATTTTATCTGCCATGAATTGGCTTGCAATCTTGAACTTCCAATGAAAAGCTAGCAAGTGACAACAATGCAGTATCATGCAAATCAGTCAGCACAAAAAAAAAGAACAGCTGCTCACATTTTACTGAGCCTGCTACTGGATCTGCTCCTCTCAGTGTCGATGGCCGCTGCTGCAGAGCGTACTCATGCACCCTGCTGCTGCTAGCTGGAATAGCCTTCGGAATCTTCTACAGACTTTCACACAACTGTTGATGAACAATGAGCACTAAAACATTTTGTAATGTTACCAACCCTGGAATAGCATGATTAAAAGAGATGGCGGCCACTACAGATGCAAGAGCATACTAAATCTTCCGTATAAGTACCGCAGCTTTGCATTTTACACTGCCCGGCTTCAAAACTACTGAAAAATGTGATATCCGGTAGATGTATTCATGGAAAATTTTCAGTGCGAGATATGCTCCAACTATACCTTGTTGTTCTCCTACAGACCTAAAGTACAAGTCATCTTACCGTCTTCCTCTAGACTAGCGTCATCTCCAATTCGGGCGAAGATTGTTGTACCATGCACGAAATCTATCTAACTCAACAACAATGTACATGTCTACAAACCCGGCCATACCAAGCATGTTAATTTTATGGCTACTTCTTCCAGAAAGTGGCATTTATTCAGCCAGTTAAGTTTTTTCAGACAATAACTAATGAGTCTAAATGCCAGTTTGAATATTGTTCTCGCGCCATATGAAGCCACATAAGCCTTTCTAAAGTTGAAACCAAAATCGCAAAAACTCAATCATCAGCATCACATTTAAAAACACGCCCCACAAAATCATAGAATGATGAGCGAACTCATATCAGCTGAATGGTCACAGCTGCTCAAAAATATGGCAGGGCAGTCAAAATATCAGAAGCAACATAAAACCAAGCTAAAGAGTGATCTCCAAACAATGGTTGCACACCGCACATGCTGGCATGCTTGATTGGTGATTATAGATCGGAATCAACAAGAAACCTAGCTAAAGAGTAGTGCAAATGAACAGATGGTTGCACACTCTAGCACTGCTGATCATATCTATGGTTCATAGCAAATAATCGAATTTACCCCTACATACGGGAAACTCTTGATGCATGGGCAATGCAATGGTGAATTAGCAATGCATGGTCCACTTTAACCAAACAATTAGTAGCAAACACCTATCATCCAGAGAACAAAAGTAGATGCATCCTCCCATGAACAAAACTCCGTTGCTAAATATAAGAAGTGTGGGGGAGAAGACCATTTCAACTATTTAACCTTATTTATTAAGTACTACTACTTGAATTGAACAATTACTAGCAAACACCTATCATCTAGTAATCCACGCAAGATTCACCATATTACACTGGAAAAAAAATCTGTAGACACGTCCTCCCCATAGAAAAAACAAAAAAGATGCCAATCCCTCTCTGAACACAGTTGATTTCAACTTGTATTATTAGTACTACTTCATACTTAGTTACTTAGAATTGAACGGCAACCTATGAAAGGCTAAGTAATGTGTGGCAAACAGGCAAATCTCCCTCTGCATCTTACCGTCCAAATGGGAGTAGTCGCCCATTGTTGCTTCCGCCTTCCGGACCGAACCTCGGCAAAACCCGAACACACTGATCTCTCTGAAATACCTGGAGTATCACTCCACAACCACCCTCGCTCCGGCAAACAACCAACGAATGTGGCGTTGAGCTCTGAACCAAAAGATTTGTTGTTTGTCAGAAGTGGGGTTCGAACCCACGCCCTCGTTAGAGGACCAGAACTTGAATCTGGCGCCTTAGACCACTCGGCCATCCTGACTTGCGACACGGTACCTGAGGGTGACCTTATAAACCGGCGGAAATCCTCCTAAATTCCCGATGTGGGACTAAACTGTCGAGGATTTATGCAGCTTACCTGCAGCAGCCGGCCGGCGTGTCCACCGCGAGTGCCGAGGCCTCCCGCCGTGGGGCGAAGGACGGATTTGTGCCGACGCTCGACCCCCTCCCCGTGCTCGACGAAGCGCGCGGTGGCGCCGCCGACCTCGAAAGAAGACCTCGACCGTGGTCGCAACGAGGTTGGACGGAGGAGGAGAGAGCATCTACATTCTCACGGGAGGAAGGTCACGCCGGCGGAGGCGGCTGCAGTCCGGCGTGGATAGATGGATACGAACAGAGGAGAAGAGACGAGATGGGATGGGGTTGATAGTTGCGGTCAACGGCATAGCCAGAATAGTTTCTCCTACGTAGCATCGACGATGTAGGTACCGGCCCAAGAGGCCCTCTCGATGCCGGCCCAGGTTGTACACAGCGCGGGCCAGAAAGCCTTAGAGTGGCGGGCCTACACGTCTGCACATACTAAACTGCTCCGTCATGTGCGTTCGTCTCAAGTTCTCAAAAAAATAAAAGGTGTGATCTCAAAAAAACAAAAGGTGCGTTCGTCTCTCATTTTGGGTTTATAAATCGGAATTGCTTCGTTCGTTCTCAGTTGCAGTCGACGCCGTTGGATGGTTCTGCTTCAGGATTCGTACAGCTTTCGTGAAGCACGCTTTGGTCCAGCATGCTCATACTGTTTATTTTTGCTTTTCATTTTGTTTGTGGGCCAACAGGAGTTGGCACGTGCGAGTGCAGACAATACTCAAGTTTGTTTTAACGTACTGCAGAGGGCATCCGGGGGCCCTTTCTTTTCTTATTTTTCTTTTCCTTTCTGTTTTTCGTTTTTCTTTGTTTTCTGTTTTATTTTATTTTTGCTTTTTTATTTTGAGTAATGTTTTTATTTATTTAAAAAAAATGGTTTGTTGGATCATGCTTATTTTTAAATTTGGTTTATGATTCTGAATTTTTGGGTTCAATTTATTTTGCGATTTTTGGTCTATGGTTTTTTAAGTTCATGTGTTTTGAAATTTTTTATGGTTTTTATTTCTATTTTATGATTTTTAATGAATTGGTGTATGAGTTTTTTTTTGCATGTTAGGTCTCCAACGAGACTAATAGCAACTCGTTCGAAACCGATATTTTCTTTCTTTTTTGATTTTTTGCATTTTTATGGCCATTTTTTGCAACTTGTTTATAAGCACCTCTTGAAAGCTGGACCCCTTTCATGGGGTCGGTCGCAAGTCAATTGTAACTGGGGATCGTCAAGGAGTCAATTGCAACTTGATTGTAACTGATCCCTCGTCGAGGGGACCTGTTTGCAAGTTGATCGCACTGAGGCTTCGTAGAAGGGCAGTTTATTGCAATTTGATTGCAACTGAGCTTTCGTAGATGGGGTCAGTTGTAACTTGCTTATAACTGAGCCCCTTGTCAAGGGGACAGTTGCAACTTGCTTGTAACTGAGCCTCCTGTCGAGGGGGCCAATTGCAGCTTGATCGCAACTGAGCCTTTGTTGATGGACTAATTGCAACTTGATCGCAACTAAGCCTCCGTCGAAGGGGGTCAGTTGCAACTTGCTCGCAACTAGGGCCCCCGTCTAGGGGGCTAATTGCAACTTGATTGTAACTAAGCCCCCCGTCAAGGGCCCAGTTATAACTTGGTTGTAACTGTGCCTCCGTCGAGGAGGGCTTAGTTGCAAATTGCTTGTAACTGATCCCACGTCGAGGGGGAGCCAGTTGCAATTTGATTGTAATTGAGCGCCTGTCGAGGGTGCCAGATGCAATTTGATCGCAACTGAGCCTTCGTCGAGGGAGGAGGGTGTGGTTACAACTTGATTGTAACTGAGCCCCCATTGAGAGTCAGTTGCAACTTGATCGCAACTAAGCATCCGCCGAGGGAGCCAGTTGCAAATTTATTATAATTGAGCCCTCGTCAAGCGCCAGCTACAACTTGATCGCAACTGAGTCTTTCTCGAGGGGGCAGTTGCAACTTGATTGTAACTGAACCCCCCGTCGAGGGCCAGTTGCAAATTGATCGCAACTGAGCCTCCATCGAGGGCCAGTTACAAATTGATCGCAACTAAATCTTCCTCGAGGGGGGCCAGTTCCAACTTGATTCTAACTGAGCATCCATTGAGGGTGGGCTAGTTGCAACTTGATCACAACTGAGCCTCCGTCGAGGGGGGCCTAGTTGCAACTTGCTTGTAACTGAGCCCCCCGTCGACGGGGAGCCAGTTGCAACTTGATTGTAACCGAGCCACCCGTCGAGGGGTGCCAGTTGCAATTTGATCGCAACTGAGCCTTCGTCGAGGGGGAGGGGCAGTTACAACTTGATTGTAACTAAGCCCCCCCCCCCCCCCGGTTGATAGCTAGTTGCAACTTGATCGCAACTAAGACTCCGCCGAGGGAGCCAGTTGCAAATTGATTGTAATTGAGCCCCCATCGAGGGCTAGCTGCAACTTGATCACAATTGACTCTTTGTCGAGGGGGGGCAATTGTAACTTGATTGTAATTGAGCCACTCGTCGAGGGCCAGTTGAAAATTGATCGCAACTGAGCCTCCATCGAGGGCCAGTTGCAACTTGATCGCAACTGAGTCTTCGTCGAGGGGGGCCAGTTCTAACTTGATTGTAACTGAGCATCCATTAAGGGTGGGCCAGTTGCAACTTGATCGCATCTGAGCCTCCATCGAGGGGGCCTAGTTGCAACTTGGTTGTAACTGAGCCCCCCGTCGAGGGGGAGCCAGTTGCAACTTGGTTGTAACTGAGCCTTCGTCGAGGCGGGACTACATGCAAATTTCTTGTAACTGAGCCCCCGTCGAGGGGGAGCCAGTTGCAACTTGATTGTAACTGAGCCCTCCATCGAGGGCCAGTTGCAACTTGATCGCAACTGAGCCCCTGTCGAGGGCCAGTTGCAACTTGATTATAACTGAGCCCCCTGTCGAGGGACAGTTACAACTTGATCACAACAAATTCTTCATCGTGGGGTGGCAGTTGCAACTAGCTTGTAATTTAGGGGCTCGTCGAGAGCCAGTTTGCAACTCGATTATAACTGAGCCTTCGTCGAGGGGGAGGGGCAGTTGCAACTTGATTATAACTGAGCCTTCATCGAGGGGCAGTTGCTACTTGGTTGTAACTGAGCCTTTGTCGAGGGGGGGGGGGGCAGTTGCAACTTGATTGTAACTGAGGCCCCCGTCGAGGGCCAGTTGCAAATTGATTGTAACTGAGCCACCGTCGAGGGGCTAGTTGCAACTTGACCCCAACTGAGCCACCGTCGAGGGGGACAATTGCAACTTTATTGTAACCGAGTCTTCTTTGAGGGGGGCTAGTTCCAACTTGATTATAACTGAGCCCCTCGTCGAGGGCCAGTTGCAACTTGATCGCAACTGAGCCCCTGTCGAGGGCCAGTTGCAACTTGATTATAACTAAGCCCGCTGTCGAGGTCCAGTTGCAACTTGATCGCAACAGAGTCTTCATCGTGGGGGGGGGGGGCAGTTGGAACTAGATTGTAATTTAGACCCCTGCCAAGAGCCAGTTTGCAACTTGATTCTAACTGAGCCTTCGTCGAGGGGGGAAGGGGCAGTTGCAACTTGATTGTAACTGAGCCTTCATCGAGGGGAGGGGGGCAGTTGTAACTGAGCCTTCATCGAGGGGGGCCAGTTGCAACTTGATTGTAACTGAGCCCCCCATCGAGGGCCAGTTGCAAATTGATTGTAACTGAGCCACCGTCGAGGGGCCAGTTGCAACTTGACCGCAACTGAGCCTCCGTCGAGGGCGATAATTGCAACTTTATTATAACTAACTTGGAACCGGGATCGACCTAGCCAATTTGCATTTTGCATTTTGTATTTTGCATTTTGCAATTGTCCATCTGTTGAACCATTGTCTTTTCACAACTATCTTTAATACCCATTAAAAAACAAATTTGATTATTTTTGCATTTTGTAGTTAATTCTTACTTTTACTAGACCAAGAGGTAGACCCAATATTCCTATTGCCCGGGGCAGTTCCTTGAGTTCAAGCTGCCCGGCAGCCTAATCTCATGGTTTCTAATTATCTTGTTTTCACTACTGGCTAAATCCTCCATCCCGTAATATTATAGATAATTTTTACTTGGTATGATCCTTTGCCACATAATATTTTGTATTGTTGTTTAAGGTTTAATACCCATAATAGTACATTTTCTAGTTAATTTTACATGAAGCATTTAATATCCATTTTCAAATAGGGAAACCTCCGCGTGAGAGGGAAATTCTTGATCAACCCATGAACGGCCCCAAAAAGGGAAACAATTAATTCTAGTAATTAGTTTTTTTGGTAGGTTTGTATGAAAAAATATTTTAAAATACAAATACATTTTTTGCACTTTACATTTAATTTTATTTTTTCCAGGAGCCTCTATCACATAATAGTCTATTTCACGCAAATAAAATCATACTAATAATCATATTTTAGAATTTAATTCACATTAAAAGTTGAAAAGAACATTCAATAAGACAATTATTATTGTGAGACCCTTTTTGTCATTGTTCGTAGCTTTTTTTCCTGAGGAAAGAGAGCCGTAGCTTTTTTTGTCACAGCCCAAAACTATGGACAATACATAGCCCAAAAAGAGGTACAGGAAAAACACAGTCCAACAACCTCAATACAAACACAACGCACAACCCCAAAACAACAGCTCGATACAAAAATCAGAAGCGATCGGACAATGCTCGAGATGCAAAAAAATCCCTGATGACTTCAGCCGACTGAGAACTAACTAGTTCTCAGTCAAATGAGCCCTAGGCACGCCCTTTATAAATACATGCAAATGTAAACAAACTCAGGTCACTCATTTTAGGACAGAGGGAGTAGAAGACTAAAATTATATCTATCTTATTTTTTATTGAACTATAAATGTTGTATTTGAAACAAAAACAAATCGACTTTTCTAGATTCGTGTTGAACTTATTTCTGTAAATAAGCACCAGGAACGCTAGCTAATTATCCTATATAACTAAACTAGATCCTGATGACGCGTTTTGCCGTGTCCATCCATTTACAAAATATGACCATGAGAATCTTGTAAAATATATTGATCAAATAATTTTTTGATAAACCAACTCAAGTAATTGAAATAGGGGTACTGAACTGGAGGCATACACAAAAAAGAGTACACGTTCTGCACTCACCTAAATGATTTCTTATTTCTAAATTTATCTCCGTCACAATATGAAAAGGAAAAAAATGCAAGACTGAACATAAATATATATGTTTTAATCAATTATAAATGAACTCTTTGGTGAAGGGAGATATTTAACATCAGCTATGATAAAGAGCGTAAATTGTTAGGAAATTCATAGCTAATAAGGTTGGTGATGAAACTATCCCGAGTTTTGTTGTAGTTTTGATGGAAATTAAGGGACTTTTTTTGCAAAAATTCCACCGATCTATTAATAATCATCAACGGTAGTACAAACAGGCCTAAAAGTAATAAAAATTACAAATAGATCGATGAACCACCAAGCGAAGACTACAAACAATAGCATGAGCCACTCCTCCATCACCGGAGCCGGGCAAAACTTGTCGTAGTAGAGCTTGTTGTACTAAACAAACGGGAAGTTACGTGAGAGGGATCGTCTCCTCTTCCCGTTCACTTCTTCTCTCCTTTCAGTTTCCTTCTCTCGTAGATAGATGATTCCAGAGTTTTCTTCCGAGTTCCTATATATTTACGGCACTGGGAGCTTACTTAGTCGCTGTGCCATGGGCCACTCAAATATCAGGTTAGTTTCGTGTCGCACGAGCAACGCTGCTCACGGTAACAAAAGTTCCCTTTCCACATCCATAATAGACGATTCATATGGTTTTGTCTCTTAGATCAAACGGATGTAAACACACACCCTCGTTGTGGCCTGAACAGGCGGGTAGACAACCCGGCTTAAGCCATTAGTTAATAGTTTGACATTACGATCTTAAACAACGTGCTTTTTGAATATTTTTTATTAGCATTTAACGATAATAAACATCAACATATGATGGTCCGTTGTTACGCAATTACTAGTTTTAGTTTTGTCTCTACTATTGCACTATTCATAGAATCTAACCTGCTTTTTGTTGGGGGTAACATTGTTAATTTTTAATTTGATTGGGGTATTGGCCAAAATATCATGTTGAGCCACATCACTTCTAAATTTAACAAGCTATAAATAATAAGACCTTTTTACCATAGATAAGTGTATCACTCTCACCTATAGTTAGGGGTGGGCATTCGGGTTTTTCGGTTAATTCGGTTCGGTTTTTCGGGTTTTTTATAATTCGGTTTCTATAAAATAGGCACCGGAATTATTTTGGTTTTCTAATTAATTGATAGTTCGGTTAGTGGACAATTCGGTTCGGTGTTCGGTTTTGAACCGAACTTCTGAAAATAACAACACTGTGCAATAATTTATGTCAGATACATACGAGCTAAATCACTCATCGGCGCACCGGAAGCAACCTCCAGGTCGGCGAGTACCTGAAGCAATACATGGCTAGCTGATGTCTTGAATCGCATGTATAGAAAACGAATATAATAAGCATGATGTCTATCTTGCTCGTTCAAAAAAAATGATGTCTATCTTTCAAGTCGTATACATTCAACAAATTGTATGTATTGAAAGTTCAGCTAAAATACATGATTATATTAGAAACAGGAAAACAATTGAAACGTTTTCAACAAAATTCATAGACACAATTGACAGTTAAACCACGAACATGTACGTGTGCATGTGGCTGGAGACATACGTACATGTATGGGTTGCCTGACAGCTTTTGCATGCATGTCTTTTTGTCGCATGAGCTAGTATCTACGTACAGTAATGGATGTCTGGGACAGAATCACAAATATATTTAGCTCTGTCATATATATTTTTCGGTTTATATGGTTATTTCGGTTAACAGAGAGTCAAAACCGAATAATATTTATAAATTCGGTTAATCATATTTACTAACCGAAATTAGTTTCGGCTAATTCAGGTTCGGTGTATTCGGGTTCGATTCCGGTTAATTCGGTTTCGGTGTTCGGTTTCGATTTTTTATGCCCACCCCTACCTATAGTATCACTGTGGGTGTATATATCTTTGCGGCCATTTTAATATTTTTATTCCCTGGTGAAGTGTTATACATATCTTGGAGTAGGTTTCCAAATTGTATGACCTAGATGGACCTAGATTTGGAATTCTAGAATATACGAGGCGTACACAAACTATTTATCTCAAAAACCCTTTCTCTGAGGGCATCGCCACCGGGCTGATCCAAACGGGCGACCCAAAATGTCCGCTTATGTCCTTTTGGGTTGGACCGCGGTTACTTTTGGGTTGTGGTCCAGCTTGTTCGGCCAGGCACGTTTAGCGGCGTGACCTATTTGTCCGCGTTTGGCCAACATGAACACACTGTTTTTTAAAATTCAACAGAGACAATTCGCGCTAAAACTAGCAAATTTTATACATATTCATACGGTAATTTACATTTAAAATATAAAAGACGAAATTAAACTAGCCCTAGCCCTAGCTACCGATCTTTGTGCGTCGGTGCCTTCACGTCCATCTAGGGGTCGAGGTCGATGTACTCTGATGGCGTCTAGAGGTTGGCCGATGGTAGGACCAGAGCGGGCGCGGGCGGGTCGATCACCTGTCGAGGCCACCCTGCCGATGGAGCCATGCGCAAGTGGAGGTGCGCCAGCTCCATCCCCTCCTCCGGATCGATCGGTGGTGCCCACCCTAGCAGCGGTGCACTGGAGGAAGCTGCGTGTTTGCCTGCGCCACTATGCCGGTGAGCTAGAATGCCTCTTGGCAGTGTAGGGTTCGCAACATAGAAAACAAAAATTTTCCTACGATGTGAACGATATACCAAGATCTATCTACTAGATACAAACAACGGGCGGATGTATATCCGTAGAGAACATACCCTTGAAGACCGACAAAGCTTAACGAGTTCAACTCGTGGTTGATGTAGACGATCTCTTGCCGATCTCAAGATCGAGAGGAAGTCCTAGCGCCGCAAATCAGCAGCGCATTCGTGCTCGCACACACGTTCGAGGCACCGAGCAACCTCCGCCTCCTCGCTCCAGCGATGCAGCGGAAGCACAACTCTTTCTTGCCGAATAGCCACTGGGAACATGTATCTCGCTAGTCCGAGACCATGGGGGATAAATTCTAGAGGGGGAGAGATATCCTTCACGAGGAGGTGTGAGAGACAAGTGAGGAGGGGGGCTCCTTTTATAGGAGGAGGGGGGAACCCCAAGGGGGTGGCCGGCGCATGGGGCTGCCCCCTTGCCCTCCCCTCTTCATGTGGGTGGACACTCCACTCACAAATCTCCTTTAAATTCCCTCCACTCAAAAGTCCACTCAAATTCCCATTAAATTTCCACCAAATTTAATGCAAACTCTCATTAAATAAAAATATTTTATTTTATTCAGAATTTTGTCAATTACTTTAATGACAAACATTCACAAATAACCCCTTGCTAGAATTCTATTTCACATGCATAACCACTTTATGCAATTTCACCCGAAAACCTGTTTCGGTATCTAGTGAAATAAATTCTTGCGCTTGTTCATTCTTTCGGCATGAAACATTTGCTCCAATTGGATGTCAGTGTCTCTTAAGTGTGTCACCCTACGGTTCGTGAATAATGCGGACATGATCGAGACCCCTCTCAGATCAATAATCAGAAGCGGGATCTGGAGACCCATACTGACTCCCACACATTCAACGATGACTTTCTTGTGATCGTCGGAACCTTTTACGCTAGTATCTTAATCCCTTTGTTTCACGATATATTACATGTCCGAGATTCGATCATCGGTATCTCCATACCTAGTCTGATCTCGTTACCGACATGCACTCTTTTCTCGTTCCTGTGATATAACATTCTAGTGATCAAATCACTTGCTTGCAAGCTAATCAATGTGATATCACCGAGAGGGCCCAGAGTATATCTATCCGTCATCGGGATGAACAAATTCCACTCTCGATCCATGAGCCTCAACATAACACTTTATTAGTTTTGAATCCATCTTTATAATCACCCTGTTACGGTGTGACGTTTGATGTTATCAAGAAACTCTTTCGGTGTTAGTGATTGACATGATCTCATGGTCTAAGGATTAGGATCACTTCGTAAGTTGTTATAGCAATATAAACTCAATGACTTTGATCGTAATGCTATACTTTGGATGAATGTTCATCACACCATTACACTAATGTTGTGATCCCGTTATTAACAACATCCAATGTCCATGATCAGGAAACCTTGATCATCTTGTTAATCAACGAGCTAGTTTATGAGAGAGGCATAACTAGGAAATTTTTGTTTGTTTATTAAACACACATGTATTAACGTTTCCGTATTAATACAATTATAGCATGCAAAATAAACATCTATCATATACTTGGAATACACATAATAAACACTTTATTATTGCCTCTCAGGGCATATTCCCTTCAGTCTCCCACTTGCACTAGAGACAATAATCTAGTTACATAGTGATAAATCTAACACCCATTGAGTTCTGGTGTTGATCATGTTTTGCTCTAGGGAGAGTTTTAGTCAACGGATCTGCTACATTGAGATCCGTATGTACTTTACAAATCTTTATATCTCCATCCTTGACATGCTCGCGGATGGAGTGAAACCGGCGCTTAATATGCTTGGAATGCTTGTGAGACCTTGGCTCTTTGGCATTGGCAATGGCACCATTGTTGTCACAATAGATCACCATTGGGTCCAACGCGTTTGCCACCACTCCTAGTTCGGATATGAACTCCTTCATCCAAACTGCTTCCTGAGCCGCTTCCGAAGCAGCAACATATTCGGCCTCCGTTGTTGATCCCGCTACCACAGGTTGTTTGGAGCTCCTCCAACTAACCGCTCCGCCATTCATGAGAAATACGTATCCGGATTGAGACTTAGAGTCATCCGGATCGGTGTCAAAGCTAGCGTCGACATAACACTTAGCGACGAGCTCTTCTTCACCTCCATATACAAGAAACATATCCTTAGTTCTTCGTAAGTACTTAAGGATATTCTTGACCGCTATCCAGTGTTCCGAACCTGGATCCGATTGGTACCTACTAGTCAAACAAATAGCATGTGCCACATCCGGTCTTGTACATAGCATGGCGTACATTATAGAGCCTATGGCTGAAGCATAGGGGACTTTGTCCATTATCTCTCTTTCTTCCGCCGAAGCCGGACTTTGAGTCTTACTCAATGTCTTGCCTTGCAACATAGGTAAGAACCCCTTATTACTTCCGTCCATTTTAAACTTCTTTAAAATCTTATCAAGGTATGTACTTTGTGATAGCCCTATTAGGCGCCTAGATCTATCTCTATAGATCTTTATGCCTAATATGTATGATGCTTCACCTAGGTCCTTCATTGAAAATTTGTTGTTTAGATAACTTTTAACACTGTTTAAAAGATCTATATCATTTCCGATCAATAATATGTCATCCACATATAATATCAGAAATGCCACATTGCTCCCACTCACTTTCTTGTAAATACAAGCTTCTCCATAAGTTTGGACAAATCCAAACTCTTTGATCACCTCATCAAAGCGGAGATTCCAACTTCGTGATGCTTGCTTCAATCCATAGATGGATCGCTGAAGCTTGCACACCTTGTTAGCATCCTTAGGATCGACAAAACCCTTTGGTTGTATCATATACAACTCTTCTTCAATATTACCATTGAGAAACGCGGTTTTGACGTCCATCTTCCATATCTCATAATCGAAATATGCAGCAATTGCTAACATAATCCTAACTGACTTTAGCATCGCTACGGGAGAGAAAGTCTCATCGTAGTCAACTCCTTGAATTTGTCGAAACCCCTTTGCGACAAGTCGAGCTTTATAGACGGTCACATTACCATCAGCATCAGTTTTCCTTTTGAAAATCCATTTGTTCTCCACGGCCTTTCGGTCGTGAGGTAATTCCACCAAGTTCCAAACTTGATTTTCATACATGGATTCCATCTCGGATTTCATGGCTTCTAACCATTTGTTGGAATCCGGGCTCATCATCGCTTCTTCATATGTCGCAGGGTCATCATTTTCATCAACCATGAAATTCATGACAGGATTTCCGTACAGCTCGGGAGCTGCACGCGTCCTGTTTGACCTGCGAGGTTCGGTAGTACTCTCTTTCGGAGTTTAATGATCATTATCATTAGTTCCCTCTTCAACAGGTGGAGCCAACTCCGGAACAACTTCCGTCGCTGCGCTACTCGCCATACTTTGAAGAGAAGGTTCCACAACCTCTTCGAGTTCTACCTTCCGACTACTCACACCTTTCGCGAGAAACTCTTTCTCTAGAAAGGATCCATTCTTGGCAACAAAAACCTTGCCCTCGGATCTGTGATAGAAGGAATACCCAATAGTTTCTTTAGGGTATCCTATGAAGACGCATTTTTCCGCTTTGGGTTCGAGTTTATCCGGTTGAAGTTTCTTCACATAAACATCGCATCCCCAAACTTTAAGAAATGACAGCTTAGGTTTGTTTCCAAACCACAATTCATACGGTGTCTTTTCAACGGATTTAGATGGTGCCCGATTTAAAGTGAATGCAGCAGTTTCTAGTGCATAACCCCAAAATCACAACGGCAAGTCCGTCAGAGACATCATAGATCGAACCATATCTAATAAAGTACGATTACGATGTTCCGACACACCATTTCGCTGTGGTGTTCCGGCAGGTGTGAGTTGTGAAACAATTCCACACTCTTTCATGTGAGTGCTAAACTCGTAACTTAGATACTCACCTCCACGGTCGGACCGTAGAAATTTGATCTTTCTATTACGATGATTTTCCACTTCATTCTGAAATTCCTTGAACTTTTCAAAGGTTTCAGACTTGTGTTTCATCAAGTAGATATAACCGTATCTACTCAAATCATCCGTGAAAGTAACAAAATAACGATATCCACCTCGCGCCGACACACTCATTGGACCACATACATCAGAATGTATGATTTTCAATAAATCTGTCGCCCGTTCCATTGAACCGGAAAACGGCGTTCTAGTCATCTTGCCCATAAGGCATGGCTCACATGTATCAAATGATTCATAATCAAGTGATTCCAAAAGTCCATCCGAATGGAGCTTCTTCATGCGTTTAATGCCAATATGACCTAGACGGCAGTGCCACATATATGCGGATATATCATCATTAAGTTTAATCCTTTTAGCATCAACATTATGAATATGTGTAACATTATCATCGAGATCTAATAGAAATAAACCATTCATCATAGGTGCATGACCATAAAAGATTTCATTCATATAAATGGAACAACCATTGTTCTCGGATTTAAATGAATAACCACTTCGCATCAAACACGATCCAGATACAATGTTCATGCTCAGTGCAGGCACCAGATAACATTTATTCAAGTTTATAACTAATCTCGACGGTAAGTGGAGAGGCAGCGTTCCGACGACGATCACATCAACGCTTGATCCATTGCCGACACGCATCTTGACCTCACCCCTTGCTAGCGGTCGCTTGTTCCGCAGCCCCTGATTCGAGTTACAAATATTAGCAACTGAACCGGTATCAAATACCCAGGTGCTACTGCGAGCACTAGTCAAGTACACATCAATAACATGTATATCATATGTACCTTTGTTTGCCTTGCCGGCCTTCTTGTCTGCCAGATACTTGGGGCAGTTGCGCTTCCAGTGGCCAGTCCCCTTACAATAGTAGCACTCGGAATCAGACTTAGGTCCAACTCGGGGTTTCTTTCCAGGCGCGGCAACAGGCTTGCCGCCCTTACTTCCCTTCCGTTTTCCCTTCTTGTCTTTCTTGAAACCAGTGTTCCTATTGATCATCAACACTTGATGTTCCTTTTTGATCTCCACTTCTGCAGTTTTAAGCATTGACAGAAGCTCGGGGAGAGACTTCTTCATGCCTTGCATATTATAGTTCATCACGAAGCTCTTATAGCAAGGTGGCAGAGACTGCAGAACACGATGGATGCCTAAGTCAATGGGAATCGATATTCCCAAGGACACAAGCTTATCGGTGTAACCCGACATCTTGAGTACATGCTCACTAACAGAGCTGTGCTCTTCCATCATGCAGCTAAAGAACTTTTCTGAAGCGTTGTAGCTCTCTACAGCAGCATGTGTGTCGAAAATCATTTTCAACTCACCCATTGTATCAAATGCATTGCCGTTTTCGAAACGCTTTCGAAGTTCCGGCTCTAGCCCATACAATATGCCGCAATGAACTAAGTTGTGGTCCTCCTGACGAGTCTGATAGACATTCTTCTCCTCGTCAGGGGCATCATCAAAAGGTGGGGGGCCTAACGACGCTTCTAGCACATATTGCTTTTGTGCAGCAGAGAGGAGAATCCTCAAATTCATGGCCCATTCGGTAAAGTTGCTACCGTTAGTTGCTAGTTTCTCTTTCTCCATGAACACATTGAAATTAAAAGCAGGTGGTGCCATCTACAACAGAATTTGTAAAGTTTAGACTAAGTGTATGATAGATTGAGTTCAACTAATCTATATTACGAATGAACTCCCACTCAAAAACGACATCCCTCGTGCCTTTTTGGTGATTACATGAACCAAATCCACTACACCAAGTCCGATCATCACGTGAGTCGGTATAGCTTCAAAGGCGAGCATCAAATGGGCATCATATCAACTATATGACTCATGCTTAACCTTTCGGTCCGTGTTCCGAGGCCATGTCTGTACATGCTAGGCTCACCAAGTTAGAACCTTAGTATTCGCGTGTGTAACTGTTTTACACCCGAAATATGGTCGTGGATCCAAGAACACCCGATCATCACGTGATGTCTTGGAGCGATGAAAACATAATCGGTGCATACTAAAGGAAGAACACATTCTTATCTTGATATTTAAATGAGGGATCATCTTATTATGCTAACAAAGCGCTAAACAAGCAATATAAGATGCTATCAAACATCATATGTTTATTAGTGAAATTATATGGTTCCCGCAGATGATCTCTATCATGTGCATCGTGGTATGATCACTATCATACCTATATGTGTAAATCCAAGGTCTATGGATTTTACACGCTATGTGTGTTGTAAGAGTATCATCTCATACTTCTACTTACAACACTACCATATCATAACACTAACCCAGCAACAATCTAAACTAAACGCCTTTAATTTATCCATTGCAAGTTTTACGTGGCTTAGGGCTTTCGAGATAGAACCGTTCTTACCTACGAACAGGAACCACAACGAGGATAATCAAATTGTTGACAACTCGCTTGCAAAATAGATATTGACTATAGTAGGAGAGACAGACACCCGCTAGCCACTTATGCAAACTAGTTGCATGTCAAGCGTGGAACAGGTCTCATGTGCGAGGACATGTAAAGTTTGTCCGGGCCGCTTCATCCCACTATGCCACCAATATCCAAAATTACAACAAAGGAGCAACAACATGATCATCATCGCCCACATACTCATATGTGTACTACCCGTGTAAAGTATCTACGCATAGATCCGGCTCTGATACCACTGTAGGGTTCGCAGCATAGAAAACAAAAAATTTCCTACGATGTGAACGATATACCAAGATCTATCTACTAGATACAAACAACGGGCGGATGTATATCCGTAGAGAACATACCCTTAAAGACCGACAAAGCTTAACGAGTTCAACTCGTGGTTGATGTAGACGATCTCTTGCCGATCTCAAGATCGAGAGGAAGTCCTAGCGCCGCAAATCAGCAGCGCATCCGTGCTCGCACACACGTTTGAGACACCGAGCAACCTCCGCCTCCTTGCTCCAGCGATGCAGCGGAAGCACAACTCTTTCTTGCCGAGTAGCCACCGGGAACATGTATCTCGCTAGTCCGAGACCATGGGGGATAAATTCTAGAGGGGGAGAGAGATCCTTCACGAGGAGGTGTGAGAGACAAGTGAGGAGGGGGGCTCCTTTTATAGGAGGAGGGGGGGACCCCAAGGGGGTGGCCGGCGCATGGGGGCTGCCCCCTTGCCCTCCCCTCTTCATGTGGGTGGACACTACACTCACAAATCTCCTTTAAATTCCCTCCACTCAAAAGTCCACTCAAATTCCCATTAAATTTCCACCAAATTTAATGCAAACTCTCATTAAATAAAACTCTTTTATTTTATTCAGAATTTTGTCAATTACTTTAATGACAAACATTCACAAATAACCCCTTGCTAGAATTCTATTTCACATGCATAACCACTTTATGCAATTTCACCCGAAAACCTGTTTCAGTATCTAGTGAAATAAATTCGCTTGTTCATTCTTTCGACATGAAACATTTGCTCCAATTGGATGTCGGTGTCTCTTAAGTGTGTCACCCTATGGTTCGTGAATAATGCGGACATGATCGAGACCCCTCTCGGATCAATAATCAGAAGCGGGATCTGGAGACCCATACTGACTCCCACACATTCAACGATGAATTTCTTGTGATCGTCGGAACCTTTTACGCTAGTATCTTAATCCCTTTGTTTCACGATATATTACATGTCCGAGATTCGATCATCGGTATCTCCATACCTAGTTTGATCTCGTTACCGACATGCACTCTTTTCTCGTTCCTGTGATATAACATTCTAGTGATCAAATCACTTGCTTGCAAGCTAATCAATGTGATATCACCGAGAGGGCCCAGAGTATATCTATCCGTCATCGGGATGAACAAATTCCACTCTCGATCCATGAGCCTCAACATAACACTTTATTAGTTCTGAATCCATCTTTATAATGACCCTGTTACGGTGTGACGTTTGATGTTATCAAGAAACTCTTCCGGTGTTAGTGATTGACATGATCTCATGGTCTAAGGATTAGGATCACTTCGTAAGTTGTTATAGCAATATAAACTCAATGACTTTGATCGTAATGCTATACTTCGGATGAATGTTCATCACACCATTACACTAATGTTGTGATCCCGTTATTAACAACATCCAATGTCCATGATCAGGAAACCTTGATCATCTTGTTAATCAACGAGCTAGTTTATGAGAGAGGCATAACTAGGAACTTTCTGTTTGTTTATTAAACACACATGTATTAACGTTTCCGTATTAATACAATTATAGCATGCAAAATATACATCTATCATATACTTGGAATACACATAATAAACACTTTATTATTGCCTCTCAGGGCATATTCCCTTCAGGTAGCCGCACCACAAGGTGTCCTTGTCCCACGCGCTAGCTGCAATGGCCTTCTCGGTGAAGGTGTACTCATCATAGCCCCGCGCCAGGACCTCCCGATATTCCGGGGGCAGGTGCGTGGCGGCGGCTGCTACTGGGTCCACCACCT
Source organism: Avena atlantica (assembly GCA_910589765.1). Classification (NCBI taxonomy): domain Eukaryota; kingdom Viridiplantae; phylum Streptophyta; class Magnoliopsida; order Poales; family Poaceae; genus Avena; species Avena atlantica. The sequence continues at coordinate 279,948,115 of OU342738.1, read as the reverse complement.
CCTCCTTGACGATGATGTCGTCGTCCTCGTCCTCGTCACAGTCGAGCTCGTCGTCGGAGTGGTTTATGGCGCCATCGTTGCCGGGGTTGAAGACGACGATGTCGTAGACCTGCCACGGCTGGAACTTGCCAGGGAAGGTGCTCGCGCGTCACGTCGTGTGCTCCCAATCAGGAATTATTTCCAGAAGTGGAAGGTGCTCTGGTAACCGCGCTCCCACCAGAGGGCCGGCGTGAGGTTGCGGATGTGGTGGCGGATCTCCTCCTCATCCCTTTGTCCTTCTTGGGCATAGGCAGCACCGGGCCCCGCTCTCGATTGAGTTGCTAGCCCATGGGGAGGGATATATCATGGTGGTTGATGCCGATTCCCTCCCTCCATCGCCGCTCGCACTCTTCCACGCGGAAGTAGCTGCGGTCGTGGCGGGGCTCCTCCACCACCGGGCGCATGACAGGTCGGTGGGAGTAGTCTTGGGGCCGCGACGGCAGCGACACGACGCCGTGAAGTAAGGCCGGCAGCTCGATCCGGATCTGGTCGCCTCGTGGTTATTCCTCGCCTTCTTGAACCATCCCGGCGTCTTCATCGTTGGCAGTGGCGGAGATGGCAGCGCTGCTAGGGTTGTATCTGACGATGGTGAGATGTGGGGAGTGCGGCACCGACGGGCATAGGGTTAGGTAACCCTACGCCCGTCGGTGCCACACTTCCCACCTCTCACCATCAATGCCGACGCAGGAACTCAGGCGGCATCTCGTTAGTCAGGGTTCCGTCCTGTCGGCATTGATGGCGTGGGATGTTGCTGGAGCCTCTGAATCGTTGTCGTTGTTGCATCAGAATTAGTGCCGCTGCACGTCTGAATCATTGCCGCGCTAAGCGCTGGCTAACGGGTAATGGAGCCTCTGAATCGTTGTTGCTGTTGCATCAGAATCAATGCCGTTGCACGTCTAAATCATTGCCGCGCTAAGCGCTGGCTGACGGGTGGGAAAGTGGCACACGTGGGAGGACACACCCTCCGTCTGCCCGCGTCTGGGCACTAGTAGAAAACGGGTCTATAGTCTCGGTTTGTAAGGGCCTTTAGTCCCGGTTGTGCAACCAGGATTACGAAAGCGGGACTAAAGATCCCCCTTTAGTCTTGGTCATGCCACAAACCGAGACTAAAGGACCTCCCGGGGCGCGGTACAGCGCGAGAACCTTTAGTCCTGGTTTGTATTATAAATCGGGACTAGATATATATTTTTTTCCAACTTTTTTTTCATTTTTTTCAATTTTTTTACAATTTTTTTAAACTTCATGACCAGCTATAATTGTTGGACCAAGCACGGAAAAACAGAGGTTATAATAGAATACAATGAAGAAGAGGAGTAGGATGATGACAACTATCCTAGGTTCCCTGAATACGATGATACTGCAATGGTGGAGCTGAAGAAGAGGCACCAAATGAGCCCGCTGATGATCTTGGTCGGGACATTGTTGATGCATAGAGAGACTAAATTGAAAAGGAGAAGTTGAAATTCGAGCGCATGTTAGAGAATCACAACAAATGTTGTATCCAAATTGCGGAGATGGCCAGAAAAAGCTGGATATCATACTAGAATTGCTGCAATGGAAGATACTGAATGGTCTATCTGACAAGGAATTTGAAAAGCTGCTAAAAATTATAAAGAAGCTGCTTCGAAAGAATAACGAATTGTCTCCCAATACATACAAAGAAAAAACAAGTCGGTCTGCTTTCTAGAATTAGAGGTGCAAAAATATATGCACGTCCTAATGAATGCATCCTCTAACGCAGTGATGAGTACGAGAATTTGAATACATGTCCTGTTTTATGTCGGCCACTCGATGCGTTAATTACGGTGGACGTGTTGGGTCTGTGTTTTGCGTCAGTCACTTGACGTATCGCAAATTTACAACAGGAGGGGGCCCTTTTCAGGGCATGACCAAAAAAATTTAGGACCTTCCACTAGAGACCTTTTTTGGTCTCAGTTACCCTAAATACCTTGGTGTTTTACATCATTCATTAGAGTTGTTCTTAAGAGTGTTAACTCATAAAGAAAAAGAAAGGAAGCATTGACTTTCTATTCAAAAAAATATTTGTTGATTCAATTAAAAAAACTCGCTAATGAGGAGCATCGGCGGCCGCGCTGTCTTCCTTGGTAAGGAATGCCCGTCTGTCGACGCTCGTAATCTTCCTTCGATTGAAGCCAACTGCGTCTACTACGGTAACGGTCTATTAGGGAGTACCAACCATCGGATGTTCGTCCATCACCTCGACGATGGCAGAGTGGAGATGCTCACTGACCCCCTTCTGCACACGTGGGATTTTATGGATCTTATATACCGTCCGGGTCCGATGATCCTAGCCAAATATATCCTAAACAGGAATTATAATATTCACTTTAGGGCTGTTTAGCTTTCTTTTCGCTTAAAAGTAAAGCGCGACTTCATCGTCAGCAGTTCTTTCTCAGTGCTAGGCTAGAGGTTACTGCGATTCCCACCATATTTGCCCACATGTCAGCTTGATTAATTCTTGTGGTATTCGATACTTTGGTTATCGTGATTAAGGTCTGCATCCTCAAGTCACTGTAACTCAGAATCCATATTTTATCTTCTTTGGTCTGTATGAAATCTTGAAATGATCATTGTTTAAAATTAAAGACATATGCTAATAATGAATTTAAGTTTTTATAGGGTGGAAGAGAATTTTTCGTATGTAATTACTATCCGCCGTATCCCTAAGTCTCAACTTTTTCGTATGGAATTACTATCCGTAGCGACTAGTTCACGTGTCACTGATGCGCTTATCCTCTCTCTACTGCAATGTCTATAGTAAGTTGCAGTAATAATGTAATATGGCGAACAGGAAGTTCCTAAGTTACTAGCTGGAATAGCCTTCTGAATCTTCGATAGTCTTGCTATGCTAAAAAAATTACTAGACCATGTAGACACGCGCTGTTCAATGAAATGGTAGAAATATAAACAAAATTTGGGCACATGAGCACTAAATATAATTGTACTAAATCACCAACACTTATTATGGATCAGAGGGAGTATATTTTATGGAGTGCAAATATAGAGCGGGGGAATTAATATGTATGATTGGATATTGGTACAAACATATATGTTGGGATGAAATCAAATAACCTGCTACAAGTATGATGTATTTCGAGTGTAATTCTAAACAAGACATCCTCTTACTATGCATCCGCCACATTCCAAATCGGTTAATAGCACAACTGGCATCGTCGCTAGAACCCTGAGCATGCTTGTGAACAACTGTAGGTGCTTGTTGCAAACTGATCGGCATTCCACGCAGCTGGTCTCATGTCCTCTGTAAGTCATCTCAATTTTCTTCGTAGTTGCATCTATTTTCCGCACAACGCAACGCATGACAAGCCAACGCAATAAAACAATGAATTCACAACTCACAAAAAAACATTTTTATTACTCGTGCGTAGGCGCGCATTGCCACACCCGTCTATGTGGACAATATATTGTTAGAAGTTGATGGAAATATATTTGATTTGGGCCTATGAAGTAGGGTATATAACAAGTGTACCATAATGAACTTGGCGTTTACTGTTTATATTCACATTCCCAAAAGAAATATATACTTATGGAAGGGGAGCATATATGTTTACTTATCAGATTTTAGATGAAATATTTGAGTTATTGCGCATTTTCTTGGGAACATAGATGAACTCGCTCAAAGAAAGTAATTAAACTGAGCTCTGCTAAATATCTATTGTGTGTAGACTCATTACTACAAGACAACAGAACTATATATAAACTTATATACAGGTGGATCATATAATCATATTTTTTGAAATAAGATCATACAATCATATTATTTCCAGTAAATTATAACAGAATGAAAGCAACCAAGCTAGATCCCAAAACAATATATACTGCATACAATATATACATATGTGAGTACTTCACTGCATTTTTATATAAAAATAATATAAGGGTCAAGACGCCTCACAACAATATACAAGGGCTTATTTAATAGCTCGCTTAAGTAAAGAACTAATGACTGGATGCTAAATTGCACACCTATATGCAACAAAAGATTATTGTATGGAGCCATAAAATTCAAATTTATAGGCGAATCATAAACCCATACCATTAATGCTAAACTGCTGGACCTACCATGAATCTAAAAGGTTACTCCGTAGAAGAAAGCTAACTTGTTTAGATAGTCAAGAGAGTTTGATCAGTTGATCCGTTAGATGATCCATAAACTGTACAGTTGTCATGAATATGCATGAACAAGTTGAATGTTGATTCAGTGACAACCTCACAAAATTTGCAGAGCACAAGCTTAAGCATACTTTTGTTCCTGCATTAATGCTAATCAATCGATGCCGACTTGTTTATACCAGTTAATTAGTCAGCATTACTCTTGGTTTAGACAATTAGGCTATACTAAATTAGGGACTGAGCACCATTTGTATTTATTCCCCACAAACAAATGTAATAGGGCAGATCTTTAGGGATTATCAATCAATCTAGGATGTTCCACATGGCTTAAGAACAACGTGTTTGAAAGAACATTTCACAATCCCTAGTATTTTGTGTGTTAGATAACAATATTAAAGATTATTTAATGTGTGTTGAAGTGTTGCAGTTCTATCTAAGGAAAAAAGGAAAAGGAATCTGCCTTTGGAGGGCGGATAATCCGCCCCTCAAGGGGGCCGGATAATCCGCCCCTCATGCTCATTGCCAAGGCGCAAGCCCCAGAGGGGGCGGAGTTTCGGCCGGACTTTGGTGGTAATCTTCCTTCGATTTAAGCCAACTGCGTCTACTACGGCAACGGTCTATTAGGGAGTACCAACCATCAGATGTTCGTCCATCACCTCGACGATGGCAGAGTGGAGATGCTCACTGACCCCCTCCTGCACACGTGGGATTCTATGGATCGTATATACCGTCCGGGTCCGATGATCCTAGCCAAATATATCCTAAACAGGAATTATAATATTCACTTTAGGGCTTTTTAGCTTTCTTTTCGCTTAAAAGTAAAGCGCGACTTCATCGTCAGCGGTTCTTTCTCAGTGCTAGGCTAGAGGCTACTCTGTTTCCCACAATATTTGCTCATGTCAGCTTGTATAATTCTTGTGGTATTCGCTACTGTGGTTATCGTGATTAAGGTCTGCATCCTCAAGTCACTGTAACTCAGAATCCATATTTTATCTTCGTTGGTCTGTATGAAATCTTTAAATGATCATCGATTAAAATTAAAGACATATGTTAATAATGTATTTAAGTTTTTATAGGGTGGAAGAGAATTTTTCGTATGTAATTACTATATTACTATCCGCGGTGGCCACGGGTGGATCCAGGCCTAGGACAACCTAGGTCATGGTCCGGGGCGCAGCGAAATCCCCCTTACCATATACTAATAAAAAGAAATTTGGCCCTTGGTGTAGCCCAGGACTGGCCCATCTTAACAGTTCGCTCGACCCTTAATCCGTGAGAAGCCTTAAAGCTGAACTCCCTCACGTCGCGACCAGCTCGCCCCTCTATCGCTATAGGAAACGTGTCGCCACCGGTCAGGCCGCCAGGGGCCAAGGCCATGCCGGCAGGCTGTTTGCCACTCGTCCCCTGGCCTGCCGTGCTCCCCAGACCTCGTCTTCTGACTCTCCGCCCTGATCCGTCGCGAGGCTAAGTTCCTGACAGGCGCTGCGAGGCTAAGATCCTGACAGGCTGTGACCCTGCCTGTCCGCCGTGGCCGGGTGCCGCCAATCTTTCACACATGGCCGACCGCCCTTGCTTGCCGCCGCCTTCGGTAGTCTCGTTCCTTTTCTGCAGCTACTTCCTACCCTCCTCCAGATGCTCTGCCTCCTCAGCTCGATCGGCTCCTGCTAGGTAAATTTTCATTAGCTAGGTAAATTTCACTAGCAATTTCAATGGTAAATTGGATGTGCCGATAACTGATTGGAATTCGCAGTCCTTGAGAATTTGGGTAGTTGGATTTATTTTTTTGTAATTGATTTAATGTTGCGGGAAAACAAGATGAAGAGATTTGGTAATATTTTTTGTATTTCATATTACTATTTCTTGTTTTTCCCATCTCTTACGTACATTCTTTGATCGTTAAAGATGGGTTGAATATATGTTTGTTGTTTGCTGTCATTGATAGTTTGAGAGAATAATGACTTGTATTAATATAAAGCCAATGGTTTGAATGAAAGTAGCAAAATATTGAAACCAGACACGTGTAGGGTTTCGTAGCATGGAAAACAAAAAATTTCTACCGCATACAAACAAACAAGCCAAGATCTATCTACTAGATTGTAGCAATGAGTCGATGGAATAACTCATCCTCGAAGATTCCAAAGCGTTTAACGAGAGCGGATTCTCGTGGGTGATGTAGTCGTACTCTTGCCGATCTCAAGATCGCGTAGACGATCCTTCCGGCGCTGCGTTCCGGCAGCGCTTCCGCAGTCGGTCACACGTTCGGTACTCGACGAAGACCTTCCTCTCCCTTGTTCCAGCAGGCAGCGGAGGTTGTAGCACTCTCCTCGCGATTCCGGCAGCACAACGGCGTGGTACCGGAAGTAGAGGGGAGATCTCGCAGGGCTTCGTCTTAAGCCGGAGCGAGTATGGTGGACTATGAGAGAGATCCTCGGCGATCTAGGGTTTAGACGCACCAAGGAGGAGGGTCTAGGGCCGGCGGATAGGGCTTGGAGCTTCCCAAGTCGGCGGCTAGGGTTTCCCTAGGCGGCGGCGGCAGGAGGAGGTGGCGGCTGGGAGCTAGGGTTTGCGGGGTGCGTGGTGTAGGTCCCTCCTTATATAGGTGGAGGGGGCGCGCCAGGGGAGGGGAGTCCCTCCCCAACTCGGATCCCAAGTGGGCCGGCGGTGGAGGGAGGGAACTCCTCCCCAAGTAGGTTTCCTACTTCCCCTCCACCTCACAAAATAGCCGTTTGACTTTTCAAATTGGCGTTTGACTTTTCAAACTAGGATTTGATTAAAACCCTTTATTTTGTTCAGCGATGACACCTAGTACATGATGCAATCATTCCAACTTGATATGACACATTCATATACCCTTCCCCTCCGGAGTGCCGGACATTCCGGAACTTTCTAGAACATTTCCGATGAAAACACCGGAACCATTCTCCAACCCCGAAACAGGACTTTCCTTATATGAATCTTATTCTCCGGACCATTCCGGATCTCCTCGTGATATCCCGGATCCCATCCGAGACTCCGAACAACATTCGGTCTCTTACTCATCATTCCATAACTACTCAAACAACGTCGAATCCTTAAGTGTGTCTCCCTACGGTTCGTGAATTATGCGGACATGATCGAGACACTTCTCTGAACAATAACCAATAGAGGAATCTGGAAATTCATATGGCTCCCACATATTTCTACGATTACTTTGCGATTGAATGAACCACTTACATACGATACCAATTTCCCTTTGTCTCATGATAGTTTACTTATCCGAGGTTATGATCGTCGGTATCCCTGCATACCTAGTTCAACCTCGTTACTGATAAGTACTCTTTTCTCGTTCCCGTGATATGTGATCCCTTGTTAGCCAGTCACATGCTTGCAAGCTAATTGGATGACATTCCACCGAGAGGGCCCAGAGTATATCTATCCGTCATATGGATGGACAAATCCCACTCTTGATCCATGTGTCTCAACCAATACTTTCCGAACACTCAATGCCACCTTTATAGCCACCCAGTTACGGTGTGGTGTTTGATGTCATCAAAGCATCCTTCTGGTGAAGGTGATATGCATGATCTCATGGTCGAAGGAATTAGGTTACTATGTATCAGAAAGCATATAGCAATTGAACTATTAAAATGACTTGATCTTTATGCTACGCTTATCTACAGGAGTATGTCCACCATATCATTCTCCTAACGATATGATCTTGTTGTTAATAACATCTCAATGTTCATGATAGGGAAACCACAATCATTTATTAACCAACAAGCTAGTATTATAAAGAGGCTTTACTAGGGACTCTGTTTTAGTTTACAAATCACACAAGTATCAATGTTTCCTTGTTAATACTATTATAGCATGAATGTAAACATTTATCATAAACACAAAGATATAATAATAACTACATTTATTATTGCCTCTAGGGCATATCTCCAACAATATCCCACTTGCACTAGAGTCATCTAATCTAGATTACATGGTAATATACCGAACACCCATGGCAGTTTGGTGTTGGTCATGTTTTGCCCTCGGGAGAGGTTTAGTCAACGGATCCGCCACATTCAGATCTGTGTGTACTTTGCAAATCTTTATGTCCCCATCTTGGACATGTTCTCGAATAGCGTGAAAACGTAGCTTGATGTGCTTCAGCTTCTTGTGTGACCTTGGTTCTTGCGCATTGGCTATGGCGCCCATGTTATCATAGTAGATTGACATTGGGTCCAGCGCACTAGGAACCACACCGAGCTCTGTAATGAACTCTTTCATCCATATTGCTTCTTGTGAAGCCTCCGAAGCAGCCATGTATTCCGATTCAGTTGAAGATCTCGCCACAACGCTTTGCTTTGCACTCCTCCAGCTAACTGCTGCACCATTCAAAGTAAATACGTATCCAGATTGTGATTTAGAATCATCCGGATCGGTGTTCCAACTAGCATCGGTGTAACCATTAACAACGAGTTGTTCATCACCTCCATAAGAAAGAACCATATCCTTAGTTCTTCTCAAGTACTTAAGGATGTTTTTGACCGCTGTCCAATGATCCACTCCGAGATCACTTTGATATCTGCTAGTCAAACTAACAGCATATGCAATGTCGGGTCTAGTACATAGCATGGCATACATTAGAGATCCTATGGCTGAGGCATAGGGAGTCTTACTCATCCTTTCTCTATATTCTGCCGTTGTCGGACTTTGAGTTTTACTCAAGGTCGTATTGGGCAACATGGGCAAGAACCCTTTCTTGCTATCTTCCATTCCAAACCTCTTTAGAACTTTGTCTAAATATGTACTTTGTGACAATGATATTAGGCGTCTCGATCTATCTCTATAAATCTTTATGCCTAATATGTAAGCTGCTTCGCCAAGATCTTTCATTGAAAAACTATTATTCAAATATTCCTTGACACTATTAAGAAGGTCTACATCATTCCCAATCAACAATATGTCATCTACATATAGTATTAAGAATGCTACAGAGCTCCCACTCACTTTCTTGTAAATACAAGCTTCTCCATAAGTTTGTATAAAACCAAAACTTTTGATTACCTTATCAAAACGTTGATTCCAACTACGGGATGCTTGCTTCAATCCATAGATGGACCGTTGAAGTTTGCATACCTTGTTAGCATCTTTAGGATCGACAAAACCTTTGGGTTGCATCATATACAACTCTTCATCAATGTCTCCATTGAGGAATGCTGTTTTGACATCCATCTGCCATATCTCATAATCATAATATGCAGCGATTGCTAACATAATCCTCATAGACTTTAGCTTCGCTACAGGTGAGAAAGTCTCATCGTAGTCAACTCCTTGAATTTGTTGAAACCCTTTTGCGACAAGTCGAGCTTTATAGACAGTAACATTACCATCAGCATCTGTTTTCTTCTTGAAAATCCATTTGTTCTCGACAGCCTTCCGGCCATCCGGTAAGTCCACCAAAGTCCATACTTGGTTTTCGTACATGGATCCAATCTCGGATTTCATGGCTTCTTGCCATTTATTGGAATCTGGGCTCATCATCGCTTCCTCATGTGTCGCAGGGTCATCGGTGTTGTCCACCAACATGACATTCATAACGGGATCATACCAATCAGGAGTGGTACGAGTTCTCGTTGACCGACGAGGCTCTGTAGCAACTACAACCGAAGTTTCATGATCATCATCATTAGCTTCCTCTCTTATTGGTGTAGGCGTCACAGGAACTACTTCCGATGCTGCGCTACTCGCAAGTTCGAGAGAAGGTTTAACAACCTCGTCGAGTTCTACTTTCCTTCCAGTCACTTCTTTCGAGAGAAATTCCTTCTCTAGAAAGGATCCATTCTTGGCAACGAAGATTTTGCCTTCGGATCTATGATAGAAGGTATACCCAATAGTTTCCTTCGGGTATCCTATGAAGACGCATTTTTCCGCTTTGGGTTCAAGCTTGTCCGGCTGTAACTTCTTTACATAGGCTTCGCAACTCCAAACTTTAAGGAACGACAATTTAGGTTTCTTTCCAAACCATAATTCATACGGTGTCGTTTCAACGGATTTAGATGGTGCCCTATTTAAAGTGAATGCGGCTGTTTCTAATGCATAACCCCAAAATGATAGCGGTAAATCTGTAAGTGACATCATAGAACGAACCATATATAAGAGAGTTCGATTACGACGTTCGGACACACCATTACGCTGTGGTGTTCCCGACGGTGTCAATTGTGAAAGTATTCCGCATTTCTTCAAATGCTCGCCAAACTCGTAACTTAGATATTCACCTCCACGATCAGAACACAGAAATTTAATCTTCTTGTTACGTTGATTCTCAACCTCACTTTGAAATTCCTTAAACTTCTCGAAAGTTTCGGGCTTATGTTTCATGAAATATATATACCCATATCTACTCAAGTCATCCGTGAAGGTAAGAACATAACGATAACCACCGCGCGATGCTACACTCATTGGACCACACATATCGGTATGTATGATTTCCAATAAGTCCGTAGCTCGCTCCATCATACCAGAAAATGGAGTCTTAGTCATTTTACCCATCAGACATGCTTCGCATCTTTCAAGTGATTCGAAATCAAGTGATTCAAGAAGTCCATCAGAATGGAGTTTCTTCATACGCTTCACTCCAATGTGACCAAGACGACAGTGCCACATATAGGTCGAGTTATCGCTCGATTTCAAACGTTTAGCCTCAATGTTATTAATATGTGTATTTCCACTCTCGAGATTCAATAAAAATAGACCATCTATCAAAGGTGCATGTGCATAAAACATATTACTCATATAAATCGAACAACCATTATTCTCGGACTTAAACAAGTAACCGTCTGGCAATAAACAAGATCCCGATATAATGTTCATGCTTAACACAGGCACCAAATAACAATTATTTAAGTATAAAACTAATCCCGATGGTAGATGAAGAGGTAGTGTGCCGACCGCGATCACATCAACCTTTGATCCGTTTCCCACGCGCATCGTCACCTCGTTCTTCGCTAGCTTCTGTTTATTCTGTAGCACCTGTTTCGAGTTACAAATATGAGCAACCGAACCAGTATCAAATACCCAGGCACTACTACGAGTACTAGTGAGATACACATCAATAACATGTATATCAGATGTACCTTTCTTCTTGATGTTGCCGTTCTTCAAATCCGCCAAGTACTTTGGGCAATTCCGCTTCCAGTGACCTTCTCCCTTGCAGTAAAAGCACTCAGTATCAGGCTTAGGTCCAGCCTTGGTCTTCTTCGTCGGCGCGGTAACTTTCTTACCACCCTTCTTGAAGTGTCTAGTTTTGCCTTTCTTGAATTTGGTGGTCTTATTGACCATCAACACTTGGTGCTCTTTCTTGATCTCCACTTCTGCAGATTTCAACATGGCGAAGAGTTCTGGCAACTGCTTGTTCATGTTTTGCATATTGTAGTTCATCACAAAGTTCTTGTAACTTGGTGGTAGTGATTGGAGGACACGATAAATCCCCAAAGCATTAGGAATCACTATACCCAAGCTTTGAAGTTTGTTTGCGTGCCCAGACATCTTAAGCACATGCTCGCTGACGGAGCTGCCCTCTTCGATCTTGCAGTTAAAGAACTTTTCAGAAGCCTCATAGCTCTCAATTGCCACGTGAGTCTCAAAGATCAATTTGAGATCATGGACAATATCATGTGTGATGGGGAAATACCAATCGGGGTATACCCACGAAGCGGACTTGCCAGATGGACCGAGCCGACTGAAGCCAAGCCCAGAGCGGGTCGAATCGCCAAGTACGGCGAATGGCGCATGCTAGACCCAGACGACTGGCGCCGACTGAGGCCCAAGACGGCGACTCCAATACAAAGCCCATTAGTGCACTTGTAAACCCTAACTGGCTGCATATATAAAGCCACCAGGGGCACCCCCACGAGACAGGTTCTCTCACAATAGATTAGATCTAGTCTCTCTCTCCGCCTACGGCGGCTCCCATGTAAACCAATCTATGATCATATACTGGATTGATAGCAGGACGTAGCGATCCTCCATCGAGGGGACGTGAACCTGGGTACATCGTGTGTCAATCTCGCTCCCGGATTCTCCTACGTCGCCTTGCTCCCTCTACGTAAGCTACCCCAGTAGCATCTGCCGTGCAATACCACGACAGTTGGCGCCCACCGTGGGGCTAGCGATGCTTGGAGGGTGATAATCCGGGCGGGATCCCTCGTCTTTGCCGCGGCCAGATTGCATCTGAAAAAAGACGATCGGTCGATCCGTTCCGGCTGCCGCCTAACCCGGCTGGTGTGGAGCAGGCGTGCAGTCGGCTCGGAAATTTCCACGGCACACGCACTGCAGATGACGATTGATCTTCCGTTTGATTATCTTATTAATTTATTATTATATTTTGATCTAAAGTTTGCCCAGCTTCCAGCACATGCAGATGACGACCTAACCATCAATCTAGTGCATCTGGCGTCTAATGCGGCCGCTGCGGACATGCAGATCAACTCAAAAAACCTCCAGCACACGGACATATCCGATACCTTTCGCATGTTCCATGAGTTTCCTCTTCCAATCACATCTCTTCTGTTAATTAATTATTATATTTGATCTAATCTCACATGCATGCTAGTTGTGCTTGTCGTTTGGAGGACCTATTCACATGGTTGTTTAACCGAGCACTCGCGGCTGCAAATCCGTGAGCCAAAGAAATATTCTTAGGCATCAGATCCAAGTTCCGAGGAAAGTCGGCTTATATTTTCTGACTGCCATGGCGAAGTCGACTCCGGTCTTGCTGTGGCGATTCGACGCGCTGGATTGGCTTGTCACGCTGGCTCCGCTATGTTGATTCCATCTAGCCACCGCGTCGACCATCTTTATCTTCACCAACAAAGGCGTCAGATCGTGATGTGACGTCAAGCGCTGCTGTACACCCTGGAAAATCAATCGTACATGGACATGCTTCCATATGGGTTTCTTTTAATCCATCTAAATTCCTTTTGTTTAATTTATTGTTTATTTACGATTAGATTAATCTTTATATGTGATTTCTCATGTGCATAACACGGGAGGAATAATTCATGGAGACGAGCAATCTGGCGACTGTCTTTGGTCGTGTTGAATCGGTCCGCTTGGGTCATGACCATTATTTACCTGTCATAAACACGCCATTATGCCCGATCGCGTGTGAGCAGGACTATGAATTTCAGCCTTTTCTATTCAATCTCATGTTTTAATACGAATGATTACTCTCCCTAATACCTATTTTATTTGAATCTAATCCTTCAACTATTGTCTTCTTACGATACATGTACATGAATCGGCATCTCACATGCACACTATGGGAGAATTAATCAAGGGAGACATGATGATCTGGCAATTGGCGTCAGTTTTAATCACCCGTCGCCGCGGCGGCCGATCTCGACTCGATCCGCCTATCTCCAAAAGCTGGTTCACGACCACACTTGGGAACTTTCCCGCCACGGACTCGCCCCTCGCGGATACGTCATGCTCCAGAATTCGCCTAAACACGGACACGCTTAAACGCGAACTCGCTAGGCTCGGGGACTCGCCTGCCGCGGGATCGCCATCGCGACCTTGCCCTCGCGGTCCTGTCACCGTCGACATCGCCATAGCGCGACCTCCGTCCGCCGTGTTGACCCCGTGTCCGCCGCGTCGACCATGTGTCCGCCGTGTCGACTTCGCCATAGCGCGACCTCCGTCCGCCGCGTCGACCCCGTGTCTGCCGTGTTGACTTCGCCATAGCGCGACCTCCGTCCGCCGCGTCGACCCCGTGTCCGCCGCGTCGACTTCGCCATAACGCGACCATACGTCTACCGTATGACCCCGTCCGCTACATCGAATGCGTACGCCGTGCCTACTAAGGGACCTTATCGTCCGAGTCGCCAGAGAGGGTCGCATGCCACGCTGCATGGACTCACCACTGGGTGTCTCTTCCCCCCGGGAAAAATCTATTCGCCTTTGTCAACCTTTGAAAGAGCGACTCGCAATGACCAAGTAGTGCGGACGAGGACTCGCAAACCGAGCCTCGGTTCGTCCACGAAAAACGCTAACCGAGAGCCATCATTGGAGTCGCCTTGCTCGACTGGCCTTCCGGGCCAAGACAAATGGCAGTGCTACACAAACAGCACCATGTCCTCCTCAACCTTAGATAGCGCGACTCGCACGGCCAAGTACTGCGGACGAGGACTCGCAAACCGAGCCTCGGATCGTCCAGGAAGAACGCCAAGTCGAGAGCCATCTTTGGAGTCGCCATGCGACTGGCCCCCCAGGCCAAGACGAGAGACTCGCTGAAAAACAGCGCAATCAACATCATCGCGGACTCGCCACACTCGTGGACTCTCCCCTCGCGGATTCGCAATCATCGCGGACTCGCTACACTCGGGACTCTCCCCTCGCGGACTAGCAATCATCGCGGACTCGCCACACTCGGGGACTCTCCCCTCGCGGACTCGCAATCATCGCGGACTCGCCACACTCGGGGACTCTCCCCTCGCGGACTCGCAATCAGCGTGGACTCGCCACACTCGGGGACTCTCCTCTCGCGGACTCGCCGCGCTCGCGGACTCGGCGCTCGCCGGTCGCTCGACCTCGCCGCTCGCCGCGCTCGGGGCCCGTCGCCTTGCTCGTCGGTCGCTCGACCTCGCCGCTCGCCACGCTCGGGGACTCGGCGCTCGCCGGTCGCTCGACCTCGCCGTTCGCCGCGCTCGGGGACCGTCACCTTGCTCGCCGGTCGCTCGACCTTGCCACTCGCCGCGCTCGGGGACTCGGCGCTCGTCGGTCGCTCGACCTCGCCACTCGCCGCGCTCGGGGGCTCGGCGCTCGCCGGTTGCTCGACCTCGCCATTCGCCACGCTCGGCAACAACCACTACTATTTTCAAAATATGAGCCTCAAGTAGCCTCTACAAGCCAACTCGAGCCTCGGGGACTACTCCTAGGCATGATGTGTGTACGCGTGGTTCCACGACCGCGGTTCGCCCTCATCGACTCGCCACCGTGGACACTCTCCATCGCGTACTCAACACGCTCGGGGACTCGCCCCCGCGAACTCACCCTCGCGTACTCAACACGCTCGGGGACTCGCCACCGTGGAATCGCCCTCGCGTACTCAATGCGCTCGGGGACTCGGCGCGCTCGGGGACTCGGTACTCGCCGGACGCCCAACCTTGCCACTCGGCGCGCTCTGGGTCTCGGCACTCGTCGGTCGCTCGACCTCGCCACTCGCCGCCCTCGCGTACTCAACACACTCTGGGACTCGCTACCACAGACTCGCCCTCGCGTACTCAACATGCTCGGGGACTCGCCGCCACGGACACTCGCCCTCGCGTACTCAACACTCTCGGGGACTCGCCCCCGCGAACTCACCCTCGCGTACTCAACACGCTCGGGGACTCGCCACCGCGGAATCGCCCTCGCGTACTCAATGCGCTCGGGGACTCGACGCGCTCCAGACAGCGGCACTCGCCGGACGCCCTACCTTGCCACTCGGCACGCTCGGGGACTCGGCACTCGCCGGTTGCTCGACCTCGCCACTCGCCACCCTCGCGGACTCGGCACGCTCCACGTTCGGGGACTCGCCGCAACTGGCGGCTTCTCCGAGACCCTGGGTCTTTCGCCAACTGGCCATTACCGACTGGCTCACACCTCCCGCTCCCGCTTCAGGTTCTTTTCTTTATTTAGGAGCTCATCGCCGATTCGCCACGACCCATCGTCAAGACTCTCCGCGCCCTGCCTCAAGCCCGCGTCGAATCGACAACGCGCTCGGGGACTACTGATGGGGGAATACCAATCGGGGTATACCCACGAAGCGGATTCGCTAGATGGACCGAGCCGACTGAAGCCAAGCCCAGAGCGGGTCGACTCGCCAAGTACGGCGACTGGCGCATGCTAGACCAGGCGACTGGCGCCGACTGAGGCCCAAGACGGCGACTCCAATACAAAGCCCATTAGTGCACTTGTAAACCCTAACTGGCTGCATATATAAATCCACCAGGGGCACCCCCACGAGACAGGTTCTCTCACAATAGATTAGATCTAGTCTCTCCCTCCGCCTACGGCGGCTCCCATGTAAACAAATCTATGATCATATACTGGATTGATAGCAGGACGTAGCGATCCTCCATCGAGGGGACGTGAACCTGGGTACATTGTGTGCCAATCTCGCTCCCGGATTCTCCTACGTCGCCTTGCTCCCTCTACGTAAGCTACCCCCAGTAGCATCTGCCGTGCAATACCACGACAATGTGGGTCTGAATTCTCAAACCTTTTCTGAAGCTCCGATTCTAAACCATACAAGATAGCACACTGAACTGTGGAGTACTGAGTCTTCCGAGCGAGGTAAACATTCTTTACTTCATCGGTAGCAGTAGCTGCAGGTGGGTCACCCAGCGGTGCATCCAGCACATAGGTCAAATTACCAGCTGTGAGGACAATCCTCAAATTGCGGAACCAATCCGCGAAGTTGCTTCCATTGTTTTTCACGTTTTCTTTCTCTAGGAACGCATTAAAATTGATGGTAGGGGCCGCCATTGATCTACAACATATTTGCAATAGTTTAGACTAAGTTTATGACAAATTGAGTTCTAATTAATAGTTAAATTAATCTAGGTGAACTCCCACTCAAAACAATATCCCTCACATTGTTTTAGTGATCACACGAACCAAATCCACCACATCAATACCGATCATCACGAGAGTTGATGTAGTTTCAATGGCGAACAATCGACATGTTCATCATATCTACTATATGATTCATGCTTTACCTTTCGGTGATCCGTGTTCCGAGACCATGTCTGTACATGCTAGGCTCGTCAAGATCAAACCTTAGCTTCCGCATGAGCAAATCTGGCTTGCTCACGTTGTATACACTTGCGGAATCTAACACACCCGATCATCACGTGGTGCTTCGAAACAACAAGCTTTAGCAATGGTGCTTACTAAGGATGAACACTTTAGAACTTGAAATTCATGTGCATGAGGGATCATCTTATAATGCTACCATCGTTAACTAAGCAATACAAGATGCATAAAGGATTAACATCACATGCAATTCATAATATGTGATATGATATGGCCTTTCTTCTTTGTGCTTCCGATCTCCATCTTCAAGCACGAACATGATCTCCATCATCACCGGCATCGCATGAAGGTCAATGATGCTGCTCCATGGTTGTCGTCCACCGGCTTCAACTATTACAACTACTTTGAATAGACACGCGGGTCTTAACAGAATTTAAAGACAACCATATGGCTCCTGCCGGTTGCCAACTTACAATAAGGAACATTGCATACATCAAATATAATCACAATCATGGCCATATCACATCACAGCGCACCCCTGCAAAACAAAGTTAGACGCCTCTACTTTGTTTGCATGTTTTACGTGGTTTGGGGCTTTCAATAAGTGTCGATCTAACTTACGAACAAGAACCACAACATTGATACTAGTATTGTCAATCACCTGTTGTAAACTGAATATTAACTATGTTGGAAGAAACAGGCACCCACAAAGCCACTTATGCAATACAAGTTGCATGTCCAGCGTGGAGCAAGTCTCATGAACGATGTCATGTAAGGTTAGCCCGGGCCGCTTCATCCCACCATCCCGCAAGATGCAAAGTACACAAGAAGCAATCGACAACAAAAGCATCAACGCCCACAATGACCATTGTGTTATACTCGTGCAACAGATCTACATATAGACACGGCTCTGATACCACTGTAGGGTTTCGTAGCATGGAAAACAAAAAAATTCTACCGCATACAAACAAACAAGCCAAGATCTATCTACTAGATTGTAGCAACGAGTCGATGGAATAACTCACCCTTGAAGATTCCAAAGCGTTTAACGAGAGCGGATTCTCGTGGGTGATGTAGTCGTACTCTTGCCGATCTCAAGATCGCGTAGACGATCCTTCCGGCGCTGCGTTCCGGCAGCGCTTCCGCAGTCGGTCACACGTTCGGTACTCGACGAAGACCTTCCTCTCCCTTGTTCCAGCAGCCAGCGGAGGTTGTAGCACTCTCCTCGTGATTCCGGCAGCACAACGGCGTGGTACCGGAAGTAGAGGGGAGATCTCGCAGGGCTTCGCATTAAGCCGGAGTGAGTATGATGGACTATGAGAGAGATCCTCGGCGATCTAGGGTTTAGACGCACCAAGGAGGAGGGTCTAGGGCCGGCGGCTAGGGCTTGGAGCTGCCCAAGTTGGCGGCTAGGGTTTCCCTAGGCGGCGGCAGCAGGAGGTGGTGGCGCCGGTGGCTGGGAGCTATGGTTTGCGGGGTGCGTGGTGTAGGTCTTGGAGGGGCAGCCCTGCCCCTCCTTATATAGGTGGAGGGGGCGCGCCAGGGGAGGGGAGTCCCTTCCCAACTCGGATCGCAAGTGGGCCGGCGGTGGAGGGAGGGAACTCCTCCCCAAGTAGGTTTCCTACTTCCCCTCCACCTCACAAAATAGTCGTTTGACTTTTCAAATTGGCGTTTGACTTTTCAAACTAGGATTTGATTAAAACCCTTTATTTTGTTCAGCGATGACACCTAGTACATGATGCAATCATTCCAACTTGATATGACATATTCATATACCCTTCCCCTCCGGAGTGCCGAACATTCCAGAACTTTCTAGAACATTCCCGATAAAAACACCGGAACCATTCTCCAACCCCGAAATATGACTTTCCTTATATGAATCTTATTCTCCGGACCATTCCGGATCTCCTCGTGATATCCCGGATCCCATCCGAGACTCCGAACAACATTCGGTCTCTTACTCATCATTCCATAACTACTCAAACAACGTCGAATCCTTAAGTGTGTCTCCCTACGGTTCGTGAATTATGCGGACATGATCGAGACACTTCTCCAAACAATAACCAATAGAGGAATCTGGAAATTCATATGGCTCCCACATATTTCTATGATTACTTTGCGATCGAATGAACCACTTACATACGAAACCAATTTCCCTTTGTCTCACGATAGTTTACTTATCCGAGGTTATGATCGTCGGTATCCCTGCATACCTAGTTCAACCTCGTTACTGATAAGTACTCTTTCCTCGTTCCCGTGATATGTGATCCCTTGTGAGCCAGTCACATGCTTGCAAGCTAATTGGATGACATTCCACCGAGAGGGCCCAGAGTATATCTGTCCGTCATATGGATGGACAAATCCCACTCTTGATCCATGTGTCTCAACCAATACTTTCCGAACACTCAATGCCACCTTTATAGCCACCCAGTTACGGTGTGGTGTTTGATGTCATCAAAGCATCCTTCTGGTGAAGGTGATATGCATGATCTCATGGTCGAAGGAATTAGGTTACTATGTATCAGAAAGCATATAGCAATTGAACTATTAAAATGACTTGATCTTTATGCTACGCTTATCTACAGGAGTATGTCCACCATATCATTCTCCTAACGATATGATCTTGTTGTTAATAACATCTCAATGTTCATGATAGGGAAACCACAATCATTTATTAACCAACAAGCTAGTATTATAAAGAGGCTTTACTAGGGACTCTATTTTAGTTTACAAATCACACAAGTATCAATGTTTCCTTGTTAATACTATTATAGCATGAATGTAAACATTTATCATAAACACAAAGATATAATAATAACTACATTTATTATTGCCTCTAGGGCATATCTCCAACAACACGAGGAGCCTGTTTGAGACCATAAAGAGATTTTTTAAGTAAACAAACAAGATTTGGAGAAGAGGGATGCTCAAAACCAAAGGGTTGCTTACAATAGACAGTTTCATTAAGAGTACCATGGAGAAAAGCATTTTTAATATCAAGTTGATGAATCGGCCATGAAGAAGAAACAGCAAGACTAAGAACAACGCGAATAATGTTTGGTTTGACAACAGGGGAGAAAGTCTCATCGAAATCAATGTCATGTTATTGTGAAAAACCGCGACAAACCCTATGAGCTTTGTAACGAGCAAGAGTGCCATCAGAATGAAATTTGTGTCAAAAAACCCATTTGCCAGAAACAACATTAACGCTAGAAGGTTTGGGAACGAGAATCCATGTATTGTTTTGTTAAAGAGCATCAAATGCATCACGCATAGCTGAGAACCAAAGAGGATCAATAAGAGCACGTTTGTTGGATGTGGGTACAGGGGGAATTGTGGTTGTGGCTGTGAGATTGAGACGTTTAGAAGGGAGAAGAAAGCCACGTTTGCCACGAGTGCACATGACATGATCATTTGTAGGTGGTTGAATAGGAACAACATTAGGTGGTAATGGGGGTGTGGAGGAAGACTCGATAGTAGGTGTTGGTGATTCGGGTGATTGGGTAGATGGTTCGGTGGTAGGGGTAGGGGAAGTGGTGCAACGAGGGGTGGTGACCGGTTCCTGCTGTGGCAGAGAATCAGGTGAAAGTTCCGCCGTGGCAGGCTGCCGCGACAGAGAAACATGCGAAAAGTCTGTCGCGGCAGAGAAACCGGTGAAAATCCTGCAGCGGTAGAGAAACAGGGCAAAAGTCTGCCGCGGCAGGGGCGACAATGGGTTGAACGAAGGGTGTTTTGGTAGTGGTAGGGACTGACGGTTTTGTTTGGGGAGTGAGTTTGGTGGCAACATAAGGAAAGGTATTTTCATCAAAAGTAACATGGCGAGAAACAATAACACGGCCAAAAGAGGGATCAAAACAACGATATCCTTTGTGATCATCAGAAAGGCCAAGATGAATGGAAGGTAGGTAACGTGGTTCGAGTTTATTGGAGGCTGTAGAGGCAATGATTGGAAAATGAAGACAACCAAAAACACGCAAGAAAGAATAGTCTGGGTGAGATAAAAACAAAGATTGAAAGGGTGAATAAAGAGGGCATGTTTTGGTAGGGCAAACATTGATGAGTAATGTGGCAGTGCGAAGATCTTCAGCCTAGAAACGAGAAGGAAGAGAGGCTTGCAAAAGTTGATGGGGACATGCCTACCGGGGTATACCCAGCAGGACGTTTCCGACTGGCCCAAAGAACTGGCGAGTGGGCCTGCGAGACGGTGACTGGATTAAAGCCCAGCAAGGAGCCAAGCGACTGGAAGCTGAAGGCCCAGGCGAGTGGATAGGCCCAGTCGGATTAGGTTAAACGAGTACCGAAGCTCTAACTGAATCGGTTGAGATATGTAAACCCTAGGGGAGGTGAGCCTATATAAACCTCCCTATAGGGCGAGTAGAGATACGTTCCATCATACACCCAAGCGACTCGCCGCCTAGCCGCCGAGCTCGCCCATTGTACTTCCTCCATAATACAATCTAGCAGGAGTAGGTCTTTACCCTCCGGGGGGCCGAACCTGGGTAAAACCTGTGTCTTTGCCCTCATCTCGCACCGCAGATGGCTGGCCGCCCTTGCCCCTCGTTCTACTACTCACTGCCAATTGCAGCATCTGCCGTGACCATTTCCACGACAGTGGCGCCCACCATGGGGCCTGGCCGGTCTGGCCGGTGTTCTGCAGCGAGATCCAATTTGCCCATCAACGAGACGGTCTCCACCGGCCGCATGATAGCGATCGGCGAGATGCTCCAAATCTTGCCGAGCAGCTACGTCCCGGCGGCGCGGCCCGTCACGCACATCGTGATCCTGCCGATCGGCACGATCAGCCTCTTCGTCGGCCTCACCGACGTCATCGTCTCGGAGGATTCGACTCGCATCCGCGAGTCGCCGCCATGCGATCGGCTCTCCGAGAGCCAGATCCGCACGATCCATCGCCTCGCCTCCGAGTACAACTCGGCCCACAGCGACGTGGCCGAAAACTCAGCGGCCGCAGAAGACGCGGCCCTCAACGACGACGCCGACTCGGTGACCCCGGCGTCACTCGCCGGATCCATCACCGCGGCTTCATCCGCGGGCTCCATCGCCCAGGTCTCCAACGTGGGAGACTTCGAGGACCCCTCCATCCTCGGGATCTTCGAATTCGACTCCGGGTCGGAGAACTCCGCCGACCTCCGCGACGGAACCGGTCGCCACGCTGCTACCTACATGGCAACCGGCACCGATCCGCTGGAGGATCCATTCTCCACCCCAATCCCTCCTAACGCCACGACAACGGAGGTCGAGGAACTCCGCCTGAAACTGGCGGAGGCGGTGCGCAAGGAGCAAGCCGAGCGCGAAAAATTTCGCCTCGAGCAGGTGACGGCGCAGGAACTATCACGCTACCACCAACAGCGGATCAGGTCGCGCCTGAACCCCACCATTCAGGGGCGTGCCCTGAACTTCGACGACGAAAACGACCCAGCCCGCATGGCCGAGCGCGCAATCTGCGAGAACGCGCCACCAGGAGGAAGCGCCCGGCCCCCGCCAGGATCAACGGCGATGGGCGCCCCACCTCCACCCAACCGCACCCCTCCCAGGGACCAGCCGCGGATAGTAGTCTCCTCACGAGAGCGAGACGCAAACGGCCTCCCACTGGTCTCCACCCCGATGGACAACCTCGTGGCAGGCCGAGCAGCAGCCGACAGCATCACGGCCACCGGCGACGGCGCCCTACAGATCCAATACGTCAGGGCCCTGCTCGCGAAGGCCGTCGAGCAGCAAAGAGCGGGCGCCGACTCGCAAGGTCGAGTATACTCGCGTTCCTCGGGAAGCAGAGCGGCCTCCAGCAGCCGCCCAGCGGCGGCAAACACCCTCAACTGCCCACCACCAGAGCCACTGCAGCTCCAACACCGACCCGCGAACGCGGCACTCTCCACCAACGACCCCAGGCCGGCGACCAACTTCGTCGCCGCCAACGGGCAACCCATCGACGCCCGCACTCACATCATCAACAACCAAAGTTGGTGCGCACGCCAGCCCGACGACCCGCGACATACCCTAACCAATCGCCGCGATGGCGAGCCCATGGGGTCGCTCAGTCGACTCGGACCCAAGTGCTTCGGACCAATGATCCGAGGCGAGAAGTACCCGCCAAACTTCAAGGCGCCAAAGGAGATAGAAAAGTACGACTCCTCATACGACCCTGTCGTCTGGCTCGACACATACCTCATGGCGATGGGGATCGCAGGCCACACCGACCCGCTAGCCGCCCGTTACCTCCCCCTGATGATGGAGGGGACGTGCAGGCAGTGGATCAACACCCTCCCCAGGACAGTATCGACTCCTGGGAGGAGATGCGCGACGCCTTCGTCAGGCACTTCGAGTGCTCCTACACCCGCGCCACCACTATCGAGGACCTGGAGCGATGCGTCCAGGGACCCCGTGAGTCGACCCGCAACTGGGTCCAACGGTGGCAAGAACTCTGGTACAACGCGGTCGGCATCCACCCGGACACCGCGATCCATTGCTTCAAGACCTCGTGCCGCTACGAGCCCCTGGTCGCCAAGCTCAAGCGACACTCTCGCACACTCGACAACATCCCCGACCTCCTCGAAATCGCCAAACGGTACGCGGAGGAAGATCCAAACCAGGAAACTGACGACGAGTCAGGAGGTCAACGCCGCACGAGCGACAACGACAGCGGACGACGGGCCGACCTACGCTACAGCAACACCCGCCTCACCGGCAAGCGCCGCAGCGACGGGCGAGTCGACTTCGTCGCCAACGCCGGGCACGTGCAACGCGAGCCCAAGAGCTTCCGCCGCGACGGAGGACAACGCCGCGACAGCGGCAACTACAAGACCAAGCCAAGGTGCGACCCCGCGGCTCTCCTTAACCAACCATGTGCGTTTCATAGCAGGGAAGGGAAGCCCGCAACGCACACCACCGCCGACTGCCACACCCTCAGGGAAATCGAGAAGGCACGGCGAGCGCGGGAGGACCCCGACAACGACCCGCCAAACGGCGGAAAATTCGGCAATGTGGCCGGCTCGCTCCATACCTTCACAGGCTTCAACACGAAGCGCGAGAAGAAGGTCATCGCCCGCGCTGTCGCCGTCAACGCGGTGGCCCAGGTGGACGTTCCCCAGTTCCTAAACTGGTCAGAGCAGCCCATCACCTGGAGCCGCCAAGACCATTCGCCATGCATCGAGTACCCAGGACGAGTCGCCCTGGTGGTCAAGACCAAGGTCGGCGACTACTGGCTCCCCAAGACATTGATGGACGGCGGCAGCTCCATCAACATCCTGTACCTCGACACCTTCAGGCGGCTGCGGCTCCCGCAGTCGATGATCGAGACGACCCACACCACATTCCACGGCATCGTCCCCGGTCGGAAGGCGTACCCGATCGGCAAGGTCACGCTGCCAGTCACCTTCGGCACACCGGCAAACTTCCGCACCGAGCGGATCGTCTTCGAGCTGGTGCCCTTCGACAGCCCCTACCACTGCGTCCTTGGGGCGCCAGGCGTTCGCTAAGTTCATGGCAGCGCCCCACTACGCGTACAACGCGATGAAGCTCCCCGGGCCGTGCGGCGTCATCACCGTTAACAGCGACCCCGACATGGCCGCCGAGTGTGAGGCCAAAGGAGCCGAGCTCGCTGATGCCGTCATCGCGGCGGAGACCAACCACGCTGATGAGCTCGCCAAGTATGCGAGCGGGGTAAACAACAATGACCCCACCATACTCAAGAAGCCCAACTCAGAGGGCGCAAACACCTCAACCTTTGAGGCCACGACGCACACCCGCACCGTCGAGCTAGTCCCAGGCGACTCCTGCCAGACGGTGACGACCGGGACGGGCATGAGCCCAGCATAGGAAGACGCGCTCATCGAGTTCCTCCGTGAGAACAGGGACATCTTCGCATGGAAACCCTCTGACATGCCCGGTATCCCTAGGGAGCTCGCTGAGCACAAGCTAAACGCCGACCCCAAAGTGCGACCTGTCAAGAAGTCGCTGCGGCCCTTCAATGAAGAACGCCGTCGAGCAATCGCCGATGAGGTGCAGCGTCTACTCGCTGCCAGCTTCATCCGGCCAATCAAGTACTCCAAGTGGCTGGCAAACCCAGTCCTGGTCGAGAAGAAGAACGGGACCTGGAGAATGTGTATCGACTACACAAACCTGAACAGCGCCTGCATAAAGGAGCAGTTCGTCCTCCCGCGGATCGACCAGATAATCGATTCAACCGCGGGCTCGGAGTCGCTATGTTTCCTCGACGCCTACTCTGGGTACAACCAGATCAAAATGGCTATCGAAGACGAGGAGAAGACGGTGTTCATCACGCCATTCGGAGCCTTCTGCTACACCGCCATGACCTTCGGCCTCAAGAACGCCGGGGCGACCTACCAGCGGTGCATGCAAGAATGCCTCGCGAGCCAAATTGGCCGCAACATCGACGTCTACATCGACGACGTGGTCGTAAAGTCCACTCGCCAGGGCGACCTACTAGCCGACCTGGCGGAAACATTTGCCAACCTGCGAAAATATAAGATAAAGCTCAACCCAGGCAAATGCACCTTCGGTGTACCTGCCGGACAACTACTGGGGTATGTCGTCTCTAAATGAGGAATCGAGGAGAACCTCACGAAGATCGACACGATCGCCCGGCTCGGCAAACCCGAGTGCCTGCGCGACATCCAGAAGCTGGCCGGGCGAGTAGCGGCTCTCAGTCGCTTCATCCCCCGCCTGGGCGAAAAGGCGATGCCCCTATACCGCCTGATGCGCAAGAACCCCACCTTCCAGTGGGACAAGAAGGCGGATGACGCACTCCGCGATCTCAAAAAGGTGCTACTCGCCGCCCCCGCCGACAAAGAACCCATGCTGGTCTATGTCGCGGCTTCCGAGCGCGTCGTCAGCGCCGTGATGGTCGTAGAGCGACCGGAGGAAGGAAAGGAGCGCCCAGTGCAGCGACCGGTGTACTACATCAGCGAGGTCCTCATCGAGTCGTGCTAGCGGTACCCCCAGTACCAAAAGCTGGTATACGCGGTCTTCAGAGCTCAGCGGCGCCTGCCGCACTACTTCCAGGAGCACCCGATCACGGTCGTTTCCTCGGCACCGCTGCAGGACATCATCCGCAACCGTGAGGCGACCGGGCGGGTCGCCAAGTGGGCCGTCGAGATCGGCGTCCACAACATCAAATACGAGCCACGAAAAGCGATCAAGTCGCAGGCACTGGCAGACTTCATCGCCGACTGGGAAGAGGCCCAGCAGCCAGAGAAGCTGCCATACCTCCATTACTGGAGCCTGCACTTCGACGGATCCAAGAACAAGGATGGCGCAGGCGCAGGGATCGTGCTAACTTCACCAAAGGGCGACAAGCTCCGCTACATCCTCCGCCTCGACTTCACACCCTGCACCAACAACATGGCTGAGTATGAGGCCCTACTCCACGACATGCGAGCCGCAAAGGAGATGAACATCAATCGCCTCCGCTGCTACGGAGATTCCGACCTCGTCGCGGGGCAAGTCGCTAGGACCTGCGACGCCGTCTCCCCCACCATGGCGGCGTACCGCCAAGAAGTGGACAAGTTAGGCGGACACTTTACAGGCTACTCTGTCGAGTGGATCGACAGGTGAAAGAACGAGGAGGCCGACGCACTCTCTCGCATCGGGTCAGCTCGACTCGTCCCACCCGCCGGTGTCTTCCTCGACACGATCACCAAGCCATCAGTCTCTCCCCCGAGGGAGATCGACATCGGAGTCCCGCTCCAACCAGAGGCAGCTTTGGTCGCACTCGTCAACGAGCCAGACGACTGGACCAAGCCCTACATCGCCTACTTGGAAGCCGGCACCTTGCCAGCAAAGAGACGGACGCCCGGATGATCGCCCGCTGCCGCAAGTCCTACACCATCATCGACGGTGAGCTCCACAAGTGCAGTGTCACCGGCGTGTTTCAACGCTGCGTCCAACCCGCCGAAGGACGCAACATCCTCCACGATATCCACTCCGGCGACTGCGGCCACCACGCCGGCGCCCGCTCCCTGGTCGCCAAGGCTATGCGACATGGCTTTTACTGGCCCACCGCACACGCCGATGCCGTCGACATTGTCCAGCGGTGCGCCGGGTGCCAGAAGTACGCCAACCAGACGCACGTGCCGAGATCAGCGCTCAAGACAATCCCCATCACCTAGCCATTCGCTGTGTGGGGCATGGATATGGTAGGCCCCTTCAAGAAGGCCCCCTCCGGCTACACCCACCTGCTAGTCGCAGTCGACAAATTCACAAAGTGGGTGGATGCCAAGCCAGTTTGGAAATGCGACGGGAAGACCGCCACTAAATTCCTACGCGAGCTCATATATCGCTACGGGTTCCCAAACAGCATCATCACGAACAACGGCACCAACTTCGCCAAGGTAGCCATGGCCGAATTCTGCGAAGAGCACCACATTCGGCTCGACCTCGCGTCAGTCGCCCACCCGGAATCCAACGGCCAGGAGGAACGGGCCAACCAAATCATCCTCCACGGCCTGAAGCCTCGACTCCAAGTACCACTTGAGCGCACTGCCGGGTGCTGGGTCGAGGAGTTGCCCTCTGTCCTCTGGGGGATCCGCACCTCAGTCAATAGGTCGACAGGGTTCACCCCCTTCTTCATGGTCTACGGCGCTGAGGCAGTCATGCCCACCGACCTCGAGCATGACTCGCCGCGGGTCGTGCACTACACGGAGGCTGCAAACGAGCTCGCCCGCCAAGACGGGATCGACCAACTCGACGAAGCACGTGACCTCGCTCGGTCACGCACCGCCATCTACCAGCAGGGACTCCGCCGCTACCACAGCCGGCGGGTGAAAACTCGCACCTTCCAAGAAGGCGACCTGGTGTTACGCCTCATCCAGGACAAGAAGGGCATGCACAAGCTCTCCCCTCCGTGGGAAGGGCCATTCGCCATCGGGCGCGTACTCGGCAACGACGCCTACTACCTCATCGACGTCCGCGGGGACGGCGAACTCGATGTCAAGCGACCATGGAATGTAAACCTCCTACGGAAGTTCTACTCCTAGAACCCCACACATGTACTCTCCAGTCGCTATGAAATAAAAAGAAACGGTTACCGCAAATTGCGCCTACTCTCCATGACTTGTGCCACTCGCACTCGTAATAACAGCGTCAAGCTAACCGCAGAAGTCAACCTTTGGTACAGCGATCGACACGGCTAAGTAGTATGGTGCAAGAGAACTGATTCACCTCAGGTCCTGCATCGTCCATGAAAAACGCCTACCCGGAGCCCCATTGGAGTCGCCTAGCTCGACTGGTTCTACGAACCAAGACAACTGCCTTCGCTTCTCACATCGACCTTAGTCCTCCGCATCCTCGGCATAGCGACTCGAACGGCTAAGTACCACGCTCGGGGACTGAAGATCAGTTCATCGCGAGCGGTCGGGGAAAACGCCAAGTATGAGAGCATGCCCAGGACTCGCCACGCGACTGACCCCACGGGACAAGCAGGAGTGACGCGCTCAAACCAACGCGCTAAGTCCCCAACCACCCTCAAGTCGCGCCTAGAACAACCAAGTACCATGCTCGGGGACTCGGCCACCCGACCTCGCTCGCGCAAGGGAAAACGGTAAAGTACAGAGCACTCAAGGGAGTCGCCTGGCGACTGGCTCTCCGAGCTCGGGCGAGTCGACCACAATAACAAAACACGTAACAACAACAAATATATCACATACGAGGTAAACCCCACAAAAAGGGCGGACGCGCTCGGGGACTCGTTCAAACATCAATCACAAACACATGACAAATACCAAATAGACACGATGTCTCATTCAATTGCATATCGCATTGTCTCATGTTACAAAATATGCCTGCATGGCAGACCTGCTGCTAACGCCACAAGGCAAACTATCCTACTCTGCAGGCTTTGATGACGACTCGCCAACATCCCGGCGATTGCGGATGAATGGCGTGTACGGGTTCGACGGATACGTCGTCAGTTCACCCGCCATCGCCGCGCGAAAAGGTTGCTCGACCTTGAAGTCACGATGCGGCGGCTCGGGGTCGTTTGGCACGACGACCGTCTCCTGGTACGGAAGGAGATCGCCCATGGCCCAGACACGTTCCGAGTACGTGGCGGCGCGGTCCTGCAACTTGAGAACCTCGGACAGCTCCACCGCGCCAGTCGACGATGGGTATCCATTCGTCACATCGTCGATGTCGAAGTCCTCGGGGAAGTGGGCAAGTCCAAGACTAAGTGCCGTCGACGCTCCGCGCCGAAATGCCGACCGCGTCATGAACTCAACGACCGCGGGCGCCTTCTCCAAATACTTCCACACCTCAACGAGGTCGCTGGGAATCACCTCCGTGGGCGATATCTCTTGGATATAGGCGCGGATGCACGTCGCCGACAACGTTGCCGAGTCGACAAGCATGCTTACACACTGCCTCACGTCGAACGAGCTCGCCTCTTCCTCGCTATCGATGATGCGACCTGCGAGTAGAAGATAATAATGAATACGACGGACACCACAAAAGGAACAACCACCGGTAGGGGCAGATGCACTTACCAATCAACGGGCAGGCGAGTTCCGTGATGAAGCTTTGAAGCGACGTATGGTCGTCCTGAAGCCCAGCAACAAGGGCATCGGACACTTTGCGATCCTCTTCGGCGGCTGCAATGGCGGCCTTGGCTCGTCCGTCAGCCGAGATCGCTTCTTCTTTTGCCTCCCGCAACTCGCGCTCGAGGTTGGCGACCCGCTGTTCAGCCGCACTCAAAGCTGATTGCGCCGCCACCAAATCACCAGCGGGGACAAGCCCCTGGCGAGCTTCCTCTGCCTTCACGGCAACAGCCTGAAGCCCTTTGTTCGCCTCCTGGACGATGGCCAATTCTTTCTCCGCGCGCTGCTTCGCGGCCAATCGGTCAGCCGATTCAAGCTGTAGACCCTGCATATCATCAAAAAGGTTAATCAAAGCAAAATTCCTAAGTGCCCACCCGCTGAAATTCAGCGCGTGCGCACTCGGGGACTAGTACTCCAAGAAATTCCTAAGTGCCCACCCGCTGAAATTTAGCGCGTGCGCAGTCGGGGACTGGATGCGAAAAATAAAGTTAAGATATTATAAGAATCAGGCCGCTGCAAAGCACCGACCTGATCCTCGGGGACTGGATGTACCTGGATGGCTGCGCCAAGCATGCCGTGGAGTTGTATCGCGTCCACGGAAGCGAGGAGAGCCGGTGTATGCCCACGACGTTGGTCGACTTCTGCATCGACGGTCCCAGGAGCGTGGCTTGAGGGCGAAGTCCCACTCGCCGCGGCCGCCTTGGTCATGAAGCGTGGGAAGGTAGCGATAGAGGCACCCGCTCCAAAAGAGGTCGGCTCGGCCGTTACAGGCAAGGGAGCGCCCTCCTTCGTAGACGCGGCTGCCTCCGTCACGGGTCCGGCTGGCGCAACCGCCGTGTTGTCAGAAATAGTGACGACGTTGTCACCCTTGGCCTTCTTGCTGCCATCCGCAGAGACGACGACCTTGTCCGCCTTCCTCTTGCGGGAAGGATCCTCCTCGCTAACGACGGGTGGCACCTTAGCCACGGTCGGATGGCCCATTCTCTTCACTCCGGTCCTGTGCATCAATCGTATAAGCAAAAATAATTCAAGTAATTATGAAAGACAAAGAAGGGTGAGTGTACTCACTTGGCGACTGGAATAAAGCGTAGCCCCGTACGGAGGCCGGCTGGTTTTTCCAGTTCAGGGCCCAGTCGGCGACTGAGCCCCATCTCCAGGACGTCGCGTGCCCAAGACACGGACGGCTTCTTCGTCGTTGAGGCCGCAGCTGGAGCCTCTGGGATATCTTTGGCAGGAGCCTCCTTGCGAGGCGAAGCCGCTGCAGCCGAAGCATCCCCTAGCCCAGAGTCTGGGGCGAATGGCGGAGGCATTGAAGCCAACGGCACTTCCACGGTCGCCGTGTCCAGCACGGCTGTCACTGGTGGCGCATCGTCCTTGGCCGGGCTGGGAGCGTCAGAGCTGCTCGCCGAGTGCGGCGGCGAGGCCGGCCTCGATGGCTTTGTCTTCTTCTTCGGAGGGGCCCTTGCCTCCTTCTCTTTCTTCCTCTTCTTCGACGGAGTGGCCTGACGGCGCGAGGTGGTCTCTGGGAGTTCGTCGTCGTCATCGTGACGCTCGAGGCTTCTGCTTGCCTCGAGCTCGCGTTGTCGTTGTCCGCGGGCCTTGCGAACCAGTGGGGCGACCTCCTCCTCGGACTCGTCGTCGTCGACCTCGTCGCCCTTAGAACCACCTTTGGCGGGTGGCGACTCGCCTACGTCCTGGACGGACGAGCTCGAGTTCTCATCGTCCGAAGGTGGGAGCCATCCTTCCACCACTTGGAATAGCTGCGATGAATACAAAATGAAATTAGAATTACCGCGACTGCATAAACTGCGACTGCGAGCGAAGCGAAACGATTACCGTTGGAGCTGGACGCTTTGCGGTATAGGGGGCGACCCCAGCCTGCGCATCCAGGTACACCGCCTGGGTAATTTTCTTCAGTGCTGGGAGATAGTCCTCCAGCTTCCACTCGTCGAGGCAGGCCTTCGTCGAGTCTCCCCGGCCCGTGTACTAGTACATGTAGTGCTCGCGCTGAGCGAGCGGGACGAGCCGCCGCCCGAGCCAGCAGTTGTACAGGTTTATCGTCTGGAGGCCCTTCTTTTTCAGACCGCGGATGGTCTGGAGCATCTCGTCGACGACCATCCGCTGATCGTTGGGGAGCTTGCCGACTTGGAGATGGCGCGGCTCGGACCGATTGGCGGAATACCGCGGGATCGCCGCCTCGCCCTCCGGGGTCGCCTCGGCCACGTAAAACCACGACTTCTTTCAGTCGCTCGCTGCCTTGGCGGGCAGCATCAGATCGAAGAATGAAGCCTTTGACTTGAGCTGGAAGGTTAGGCCGCCCGCGGCTAGCATTGGGCCGCCTGCTTCCTCGCGGCTGATCCGTCAGTGGAACAGATCTTGCCACAAGGGGAAGTAGGGCCGGCAGCCCAAGTAGCATTTGCAGAACGCCACGAAGATGGCGAGCTGCTCGATGCTGTGGGGACCCAAATCCGAAGGCTGGATCCCGTAGTAGGCGCAGAAGCGCCGGAAGAACAGGGACGTGGGGAACCCTAGCCCCCGTTCGAGATGGCTGGTGAAGCAAATGAACTCCCTCTCTCGCGGATTCGGGGTCGTCTCTCCGGCTGCAGGAATACGCCAACAGCCGGCTCGCAAGATCCCGACCTCCTCGAAGGAAGCTAGTTGCGCCCTCGTGCACTTAGATCTACCCCACGGCTCGGTGGAAAGGGTCATGGCCGAGAGGTTTGCTGGGGGTCGGGGGATTTCGGGTCGGCTGGATCGCGATGCGAAGGGAGGCGGAAGGTGCGCGCAGTCGGAGGAAATGGTGAGAGGATGGTTCTCTGATCGCCTGCCATTCCTCTTATATAGCGGTTGTTACCCGCCAAAACAGGGAGCCATTACTACGCGGTGATTACGCCAAAAGTTATCGTTGGATTACCCCAACGGCTAGTTTGACCACGATTAACGGTCCAACTTCGGCCACTCGACTCGCCGACCCAATCACTATGACAGTGTTTCGCCGACTCGACTCGCAAAAGCTGCGATCAGGATGACTAGTTTTTTTTCCTTTATACAGGAGCCCACCGACGATTCGACTGGATGTCTACTCTGAAGCCGTATACTCCGACTGCCAGCAGCCACCTACGCCTAATCGACGGCGGCCTCGGGGACTACTGATGGGGACATGCCTACCGGGGTATACCCAGCAGGACGTTTCCGACTGGCCCAAAGAACTGGCGAGTGGGCCTGCGAGACGACGACTGGATTAAAGCCCAGCAAGGAGCCAAGCGACTGGAAGCTGAAGGCCCAGGCGAGTGGATAGGCCCAGTCGGATTAGGTTAAACGAGTACCGAAGCTCTAACTGAATCGGTTGAGATATGTAAACCCTAGGGGAGGTGAGCCTATATAAACCTCCCTATAGGGCAAGTAGAGATACGTTCCATCATACACCCAAGCGACTCGCCGCCTAGCCGCCGAGCTCGCCCATTGTACTTCCTCCATAATACAATCTAGCAGGAGTAGGTCTTTACCCTCCGGGGGGGCCGAACCTGGGTAAAACCTGTGTCTTTGCCCTCATCTCGCACCGCAGATGGCTGGCCGCCCTTGCCCCTTGTTCTACTACTCGCTGCCAATTGCAGCATTTGCCGTGACCATTCCCACGACAAAAGTAAAGTGCGAAGAATGTCATTTATAGAACGAAGAGAACGTTCAGCTTTACCATTTTGAGAAGAAGTATAAGGGCATGAAAAACGGAGAAGAATTCCTTGAGAAAGAAAGAAACTGCGGTTTTGAGTGTTGTCAAATTCTCGTCCATTATCACATTGAATAAAGCGAATAGGCAAGCCAAAGTGAGTAAGGACATACTACCAAAAATTTATGAAAATTGTATGCGCATCATATTTTGCACGAAGAGGAAAAGTCCAAATATAGTGAGAGTAGTCATCCAATATCACAAGATAATATTTATAACCAGAAACACTAGGAACTGGAGAGGTCCATAAATCACAATGAAGAAGCTCAAACGGAAAAGTACTAATAGTAGTTTTGGTACCAAAAGGTAATCTAACATGTTTGCCGCATTGACATGCATTACAGAGAGAGGGATTATGAGAGGAACTAGAACTAGGTATACAAAATTCTTGAAGCAAAGACGATAGAGTGGTTTTATTGGGGTGGCCTAGACGACGATGCCATAAATCAACGGATGCAAGCAAGGCACGGGGGGTGGATGTGGGCGCGCCATGAAGTGGATAAAGATCTACCCTGCTATTGTACCGAGCGAGAACCTCCCCCAACAGACAAACCAAAAGGATCAAAAGCCAAAATAACTTTGTTGTCAATACAGAATTGTTGAACAGAAATAAGATTTTTGATTAAGGATGGAACAACAAGAATATTATGTAGAAGAAAATTAGCATAAGATGAAGAGATGTGAGAATTTCCGGCGCAAGAGACAGGAATTGTGGAGCCATCGCCAATAGTGATTGTGGAAAAAGCAGAGGGGAAACAAGTTGACAACAAATTCATATTTGAAGACATATGCGAGGATGCACCAAAATCGAAAATCCAATCCGTACCTTCGTTATTTAGTGTAAAGTTGTTCATGGCGTTGATGAAGGCGGCTTGGTCCTAGGTCGGCTGCTGGGGAGGAGCAGAGGAGCCCGGAGCTGGCATGTTGACGTAGGGGAGGGATGGTAGCTGGTTGTACACGTACGGAGCTTGCATGGTGCCGTAGGAGGCCGGTATGTGGTAGTTAGGCACGCCGGATGGCGGTGTAGACATGAGCCGGCGGCCAAGGGCCGAGGAGGCCGGGAGAGCCCGTGGCTGGACCAAGACCGGGACTCCATGCGCCTGTGTATGCAGGAGGGGTGCCATACACTAGTAGAAAACGGGCCTTTGGTCTAGAGCATTAGTCCTGGTTCTGGTACAAACCGGGACTAATTGAAGGGTTTCGCAACATAGTAAATCAAAAAAATTCTACGGATGCGAATAAGAAAGCCAAGATCTAATCTAGGAGATGTAATCAATGAGAGAGATTGATTAGATCTTCATACCCTTGAATAAATCG
This sequence comes from Avena atlantica, assembly GCA_910589765.1. Classification (NCBI taxonomy): domain Eukaryota; kingdom Viridiplantae; phylum Streptophyta; class Magnoliopsida; order Poales; family Poaceae; genus Avena; species Avena atlantica. The sequence continues at coordinate 279,913,546 of OU342738.1, read as the reverse complement.
CACAGCAGAAACGTTCAACAGAACGTGGTTGACGTAGTCGTACTCGCCGTCTCCTCCTCGCGTTTCGATCCGATCCTGCGCCGCAAGTGGCGGTGCCTCCGAGAGATGCACACGTACGGTGCAACGACGTCTCCTCCTTTCCTTGGTCCAGCAAGTATGGTGGAGAGATAGATTGGATCTGCAGCACGACGGCGTGGTGCTTATGGTGGAGAGTTTCTGCGGCAGGGCTTCGCCTATGCGCAGTCGGGAGAGAGAGAGGTGGAGGGGCAGCAGTAGGACGGTGGCTAGGGTTGGAGTGGTAGGAGGGGGAGGGTGCGCCCCTTCCCACCTTATATAGGGGGCTGGTCGGCCCCCTTGGCCCCTCCTCCAAGCCCTAGGGCGGCGACCCCAAGGGTGGAGTGGGGGGCAAGTTTCCCCCTTCCTTCTAGAAGGCTCCCCTAGGGTTTCCCCTAGGGCTGGCCGGCTGGGCCTTGGGGGCCTTGTGCCCCTGGCCCAAAGTGGCCAAGGAACTTTCCCTCAGGCCCACACAGGCCTCCGACAAGTGGGCCCACGTTGGTCCCACTCCGAAAGCTTCTAGAACCTTCCGGTACAATAACGATAAACTCCGAAACGATTCCGAAATCCAAAAAATGCTTTCCTTTATATGAATCTTATTCTCCGGACCATTCCGGAACCTCTCGTGATGTACTGGATCATCCGAGACTCCGAACAAAAACTCATAAACCAATCATCCATTCTATCCTAGGGTCGATGCACGTTAAGTGTGTGACCCTACGGGTTCGAGAATATGCAGACATGATCTTCAATCAATAATCAACAGCGGGATCTGGAAACCCATATTGACTCCCACATATTCATCGATGATCATATCGGATGAACCATGGTGCCATGATTCAATTAATCCCATATATGTATTCCCTTCGTCACGCGATATTTTACTTGCCCGAGATTCGATCGTTGGTATTGGCATACCTAGTTCAATCTCGTTCATAGCAAGTACTTTACTCGTTCCGTAATCCGATATCACTTTGTGATTAACTCCTTAATCACGTGCTTGCAAGCGGTGTTGATATCGATTACCGAGTGGGCCCGAAGTATATCTCTCCGACTCGGGAGGGACAAATTCCATCTCGATACATACAACCCAACAAGTACTTTCCGATCACCTGAGAGACACCTTTATGATCACCCTCACATAGGATGACGTTTGATGACCTCAAAGCTTTCTTCCGATACCAGGGAGTTGTATTATCTCATGGTCTAAGGAATACAATACTTGACATAAGAAAAAGCTTCGCAAAGATGAACACGATGACACGATCTAATTGCTCTGCTTAATTTGGGTCCGTCCATCATATCATTCTCCTAATGACATGATCTCATTATTAATCGACAACTCATGTATATTGTTAGGAAACCTTAACCATCATTAATCAATGAGATAGTCCATAGAGGCGTACTAGGGACACGGTGTTGTTCATAAACCACACAAGTATCAAAGTTTCCGCTTAATACAATTCTAGCATGGAATATAAACTTTATCATGAACAAGAATTATAATAATAACATTTTTATTATTGCCTCTAGGGCATAATTGCAACAGTCTCCCACTTGCACTAGAGTCAATAATCTAGTTTACATCTGGCAACAATCTAACACCCATGGCATTAAGGTGCTGATCATGTTTTGCTCGTGGAAGAGGTTTAGTCAACGGGTCTGCGACATTCAGATCCGTATGTACTTTGCTAATCTTCAGATCTCCATCTGCTATATAATCTCGAATTATATGAAAACAGCGGTTGATGTGCTTGGTCTTTGGATGATATCTTGGTTCCTTAGCCAGTGTTATGGCGCCAGTGTGGCCGCACAATATCTCCAGTGGGTCCAAGGCACTTGGAACCACACCAAGATCAGTGATGAAGTTCCTGATCCAAACTCCTTCACTTGACGCTTCTGAAGCAGCCATGTATTCCGCTTCTGTTGTAGATCCCGCGATCACGCTTTGCTTGCAGCTTCTCCAGCTCACATCTCCACCATTCAAAATATAAACGTATCCTGTCTGAGATTTAGAATCATCCGGGTCGGTGTCGAAACTAGCGTCGACGTAACCTTTTATGACGAGCTGCTCATCACCTCCATAGACCAAGAACACTTCTTTAGTCCTATTTAAATACTTTAGGATGTTCTTTACGGCTGTTCAGTGTTCCACTCCTGGATCACTTTAGTATCTGCTCGTCAAACTAAGAGCATAGGACACATCCGGTCTAGTACATAGCATGGCATACATGATAGAACCTATGGCCGAGGCATATGGCACTTTGCTCATACTATCTCTATCGTTTACGGTAGCTGGACACTGAGCCTTGCTCAATATCTTACCTGGCAACATGGGCAATGAACCTTTCTTTGCTTTATCCATTCTGAACCTTTTCAGAACTTTGTCTAGATATGTACTTTGGCTTAAAGCTATTAGGCGTCTTTGTCTATCTCTATAGATTTTCATGCCTAATATATAAGCAGCTTCTCCTAGGTCTTTCATTGAAAAACATTTATTCAAATAACTCTTCACATCTTTAAGCATACCAATGTCATTTCCAATAATCAATATGTCATCCACATATAGTACTAAAAATGTCACCGAGCTCCCACTCACTTTCTTGTAGATACAAGATTCATAGCAATTTGGAACAAATCCAAAGCTCTTGATCACTTGATCAAAACGAAGGTTCCAACTCCGAGATGCTTGCTTCAGTCCATAAATGGAACGCTGAAGTTTGCACACCTTATTAGCATCCTTAGGATCGACAAAACCTTCGGGCTGCATCATATACAACTCTTCATCAATGTTGCCATTGAGGAACGCAGTCTTGACATCCATGTGCCATATTTCATAATCATGAAATGCAGCAATGGCTAATAAAATCCGAATGGACTTAAACATCGCTACGTGAGAGAAAGTCTCATCGTAGTCAACACCTTGAACTTGTCGAAACCCTTTTGCGACAAGCCGAGCTTTATAGACAGTAACATTACCATCCGCGTCCGTTTTCTTCTTGAAAATCCATTTGCACTCAACGGCCTTACGGTCGCTAGGAGGGTCCACCAAAGTCCATACTTGGTTTTCGCTCATGGATCCCAATTCGGATTTCATGGCCTCTAGCCATTTCTCAGAGTCTGGGCTCATCATTGCTTCCTCATAGTTCGCAGGTTCACTGTTGTCTAACAACAAGATGGTTGAGACAGGGTTGCCGTACCATTCAGGAGTGGTATGTGACCTTGTCGACCTCCGAAGTTCAGTAGTAGCATCGTTCGAAGTTTCATGATCCTCGTCATTAGCTTCCTCTCTTGTTGGTGCAGACGACACTAGAACAATTTCAGGTGCTGCGCTACACTCCAACTCGAGAGAAGGTTCAGTAACCTCGTCTAGCTCTACCTTCCTCCCACCCACTTCTTTCGAGAGAAACTCCTTCTCAAGAAAGGATCCGTTCTTTGCAACAAACACTTTGCCTTCGGATCTATGGTAGAAGGTATACTCAATCATTTCCTTAGGGTATCCTATGAAGACGCATTTCTCCGCTTTGGGTTCGAGCTTGTCCGGCATCAACTTCTGGACGTAAGCTTCGCATCCCCAAACTTTAAGAAACGACAACTTAGGTTTAGCACCAAACCATAGTTCATACGATGTCGTCTCAACGGATTTAGATGGTGCCCTATTTAAAGTGAATGCAGCGGTTTCTAATGCATAACCCCAAAATGATAACGGCAAATCTGTAAGAGACATCATTGATCGCACCATATCTAATAGAGTTCGATTCCGGCGTTCAGACACACCATTGCGCTGTGGTGTTCCGGGTGGCGTGAGTTGCGAAACGATTCTGCTTGCTTTAAGATGCGTGAGAAAATCATAACTCAAATATTCACCTCCACGATCGGATCGTAGAAATTTAATTTTCCTGTTATGATGGTTTTCCACTTCGTTCTGAAATTCTTTGAACTTTTCAAACGTTTCAGATTTATGTTTCATTAAATAGATATACCCATATCTACTTAAGTCATCAGTAAAAGTGAGAAAATAGCGACATCCACCGCGCGTCGAAACACTCATTGGTCCGCATACATCGGTATGTATGATTTCCAATAAGTCCGTTGCTCGCTCCATTATTCCTGAGAACGGGGTTTTGATCATCTTGCCCATGAGGCATGGCTCGCACGTGTCAAATGATTCAAAATCAAGAGACTCCAAAAGTCCATCAGAATGGAGTTTCTTCATGCGTTTTACACCAATATGACCTAGACGGAAGTGCCACAAATAAGTTGGATTATCACTATCTACTTTGCATCTCTTAGCCTCAATGTTATGGATGTGTGTTTCATTGCTTTCGAGATTCAGAAGAAATAAACCATTCACAACAGGTGCATGACCATAAAAGGTGTTATTCATATAAATGGAACAACCATTATTCTCTGATTTAAATGAATAATCGTCTTGCAATAAACACGATCCAGATATAATGTTCATGATCAACGCAGACACATAATAACACTTATTAAGGTTTAAAACTAATCCCGAAGGTAAAACTAAGGAGAGCGTGCCGACGGCCATCACATCAACGTTTGATCCATTGCCAACGCGCATCGTCACCTCATCCCTTGCTAGCCGCCGTCTATTCCGTAGCTCCTGTTTCGAGTTACAAATATTAGCAACTGAACCGGTATCATATACCGAGGCACTACAACGAGCGCTAGTAAGGTAAACATCAATAACATGTATATCAAATATACCTTTAATGTTGCCAGCCTTCTTGTCCGCTAAGTACTTCGGACAGTTGCGCTTCCAGTGACCCTTGTCCTTGCAATAGAAGCACTCAGTGTACGGCTTAGGTCCAGACTTGAGCTTCTTCTCGGCAGGGGCAACGCGCTTGCCGCTGCCTTTCTTGAAGGATTTCCTTGCACCCTTACCTTTCTTAAAGCTAGGGGTCTTGTTGACCATCAACACATGATTATCTTTCTTGATATCCACCTCCGCAGCTTTCAGCTTAGCGAAGAGCTCAGTGATCGTATCAGTGGAACCAATTTGATTGTGAGTAACTACAAAACCTTTGTAGCTAGGAGGGAGTGATTGCAGAACTGTGTCAATCTTGAGCTCTTCTGGAATCTTGCAGTCTAGTTGCTCAAGACGTTGAGTGTAGCCCGACATCTTTATGGCGTGCTCACTAACGGAACTCCCTTCCTCCATCTTGCAGTTAAAGAACTTCTCAGAGATCTCATATCTCTCAGAACGGGCCTGAGTCTGAAACATGGTTTTCAGTTCCTCAAGTATCTCAAAGGGCCCGGCGAACTCCTCAAAACGATTTTGAAGTTCCGGTTCCATAGCAAACAACATGGTACTCTTAATCACTCCATAATCATCTTTGCGTGACTGATAAACAGCTTTTTCATCAGCCGGCGCATCAGTAGCAGGGGCGTCACCTAGCGCTTTCTCAAGTACATAGTCCTTTTATCCGCCAGCGAGAATGATTCTCAGATTGCGGAACCAGTTGGTGAAGATATACCCATTGTTCTTAAGCTTTTCTTTCTCAGCAAAAACATTGAAGGTGAAGTTGGACTTAGCCATTTGATCTACAAAATTTGCAAATACAATTTAGACTATGTTCATGATAACTAGTTCAACTTAATCAAATTACTAGATGAACTCCCACTAAATTCAACATCCCTCAAGTTGTTTAGTGAACACGATCCAAATTCACCACACCTAATCTGATCTTCACGAGAAGAGACGTGGTTTCAATGGTGGACAATAAAGTGTCGATCATATCGTTCATATGACTCATGTTTAACCTTTCAGTTCGTGTGTTCCGAGGCCATGTCTGTACATGCTAGGCCCGTCAAGTCAAACCCAAGTATTCCCGCGTGTGCAAAACTGGCTTGCACCCGTTGTATGTGAACGTAGAGTTTATGACACCCGATCATCACGAGGTGCTTGAAAACGACAAACTTTCGCAACAGTGCATACATGGGGAGAACACAATTTTATCTTGATATTTAAGTGAGGAATCATCTTATAATGCTACCGTCGCGATCTAAGCATAATAATATACATAAAAGGATAAACATCACATGCATATAATTTTATGTGACATGGTATAGCCAATCTCCGCGCAATGATCTCCATCTTGTGCGCGCCAGCATGATCTCCATCACTCGACCATGATTGCCTCCACCACGAATAGCAACTACAACTATTGTTAACTACTTAGCGATAAAGTAAAGCTATTACATGGCGTATAAGAAGTTGACACGCAGGTCATACACAATTATAAAGACAACCATACGGCTCCTGCCGGTTGTGAACTCATCGACATGCAAGTCGTGAAATATTACAAAAACATGATCATTGCATACTTCTCAATTCATACACATCATGTCTTGGGCCATACCATATCACAAAACAGTCCCTGCAAAAACAAGTTAGACGCCTCTACTTTGTTGTTGCATGTTTTACGTGGATTATGGGAGTAACAAGCTAAGAACGATTCTTACCTACGGAAAGCCACAACGGTGATATTATGGTTGCTAACATCCGTTGTAAATCCCATGACTACTATAGTGAGAGAAACTGGCATCCACCAGCCGCATGTGTGGAACATGCCACACGTCAAGTGCGGAGCCGGTCTCGCGAACGAGGTCGCGTAAACTTGGCCTGGAACGCTTCGATCATGCTATGCCGCGTCATAAGAAATACACAACAAGAGGTTTGCAACAGAAAACATCAATGCCCACAACAAGCATGTTGCGCTCTACCCGTGAAACACATCTACGCATAGATCTAGCTCTGATACCACTGAAGGGTTTCGCAGCATAGTAAATCAAAGAAATTTCTACGGTTGCGAACAAGAAATCCAAGATCTAATCTAGGAGATGTAATCAACGAGAGAGATTGATGAGATTCATACCCTTGAAGAAATCGCACAGTGGAAACGTTCAACAGAACGTGGTTGACGTAGTCGTACTCGTCGTCTCCTCCTCGCGATCTGATCCGATCCGATCCTGCGCCGCAAGTGGCGGCGCCTCCGAGAGATGCACACGTATGGTGCAACGACTTCTCCTCCTTTCCTTGGTCCAGCAAGTATGGTGGAGAGATAGATTGGATCTGCAACACGACGGCGTGGTGCTTATGGTGGAGAGTTTTGCGGTAGGGCTTCGCCTACGCGCAGTCGGGAGAGAGAGAGGTGGAGGGGCAGCAGTAGGACGACGACTAGGGTTGGAGTGTAGGAGGGGGAGGGTGCGCCCCTGCCCACCTTATATAGGGGGCTGGCCGGCCCCCATGGACCCTCCTCCAAACCCTAGGGCGGCGGCCCCAAGTGTGGAGTGGGGGGCAAGTTTCCCCCTTCCTTCTAGAAGGCTCCCCTAGGGTTTCCCCTAGGGCTGGTCGGCTAGGCCTTGGGGGCCTTGTCCCCTTGGCCCAAAGTGGCCAGGGCACTTCCCCTCAGGCCCACGCAGGCCTCCGACAAGTGGGCCCACGTTGGTCCCACTCCGGAAGCTTCTAGAACCTTCCGGTACAATACCGATAAACTCCGAAACGATTCCGAAATCCAAAAACTGCTTTCCTTTATATGAATCTTATTCTCCGGACCATTCCGGAACCTCTCGTGATGTACTGGATCATCCGAGACTCCGAACAAAAACTCATAAACCAATCATCCATTCTATCCTAGCGTCAATGCACGTTAAGTGTGTGACCCTACGGGTTCGAGAATATGCAGACATGATCTTCAATCAATAATCAACAGCGGGATCTGGAAACCCATATTGACTCCCACATATTCATCGATGATCATATCGGATGAACCATGGTGCCATGATTCAATTAATCCCATATATGTATTCCCTTCGTCATGCGATATTTTACTTGCCCGAGATTCGATCGTTGGTATCGGCATACCTAGTTCAATCTCGTTCATAGCAAGTACTTTACTTGTTCCATAATCCGATATCACTTTGCGATTAACTCCTTAATCACGTGCTTGCAAGCGGTGTTGATATTGATTACCGAGTGGGCCCGAAGTATATCTCTCCGACTCGGGAGGGACAAATTCCATCTCGATACATACAACCCAACAAGTACTTTCCGATCACCTGAGAGACACCTTTATGATCACCCTCACATAAGATGATGTTTGATGACCTCAAAGCTTTCTTTCGATACCAGGGAGTTGTATTATCTCATGGTCTAAGGAATACAATACTTGACATAAGAAAAAGCTTCACAAAGATGAACACGATGACACGATCTAATTGCTCTGCTTAATTTGAGTCTGTCCATCATATCATTCTCCTAATGACATGATCTCATTATTAATCGACAACTCATGTCTATGGTTAGGAAACCTTAACCATCATTAATCAATGAGATAGTCCATAGAGGCGTACTAGGGACACGGTGTTGTTCATAAACCACACAAGTATCAAAGTTTCCGCTTAATACAATTCTAGCATGGAATATAAACTTTATCATGAACAAGAATTATAATAATAACATCTTTATTATTGCCTCTAGGGAATAATTCCAACACTATTGCCCTGGTCCCAACGGCTATAAATGGCCGCATGCCCCAGAAGACATTAGCCCCGGTTCGTATGGGACCTTTAGTCCCGGTTCGTTTAAAAAACCGGGGCTAAAGGATCTGGCGCTGGAAAATAGAAGATGCGTGGACCTTTAGCCCCGGTTTGTTTCTAAAACCGGGACTAAAGTCCCCGACTATATCTTCTTCCCCTTCCCAGCCCGAGCCATTTCAAGCTCACACAAGCATCTCTCTCAAATTTCCCCCCTCAAGCTCGAGTTCTTCCCAATTTTTCTCAATATTTGTGAAGATTGTTTGGCTCCACATCTATCAAGGGTCCTAAGAGGTTAGCAACTTCATCATTTCATCTTTCATTGCTTGTTTTAGCTCATTTCATGCTCTAGAAATGGATAGATTTGTGTGGATTCCATCTCTATATATCTAGTTAATTTGGCATATATAGTTCTCAAAATTCATTTGATTCATCGAAGCACATAGATACATGAGTTCATCCTATCTACATATCTAGGTTTGACACGTTGTCTTGAAATCCAGAAGGTTCGCGGTGCATCATGTCACCGTCGAGCAATAAAATATTCTTCTTTCTTCTACCTGTCATCACAAAATCCATTGGAACAAAAATAAGTACCAAAACTATGAAGGCACACATATATATAGTGGCGCCCTAGCATTTTAGTTAATCATTGGTCAGTTAAGCAAGAAAGAACAAAAACATGAACACGCCAAGGAGCTACCAAATTAAATTAGGGAGTGCCTCTATGGCGAGATCCTCGAAGATGTCTGAGGACAAGGCATCCTAAGACATCTTCGAGAAGCTTTGCCGTAGTGGTGTCCCTGCTCCCGCACACAATCTTTCAGTTCATATCTTTTCTAGCTAAATCAGTATGCTGGTGGAGCTAACTAATTTCACATATTAGGGAGTGCCTCTACGGCGAGCTCCTCGAAGATGTCTAAGGACGAGGTCCTAAGACATCTTCAAGAAGCTCCGCCGTAGTGATGTCCCTGGTCTCTTACACGATCTTCCTTGCAGTTGATAGTTCACAAGGAAGCCTATTTATAGATTAAGCAGCACAACATAGTGTCGACACTCACGACATAATGTCGACACTCACCCCTGTCATAGTGTCGCCACCCACTGAAACAGTGTCGCCACTCACTGGCATAGTGTCTCCACTCATGACATATAGTGCCGTCACCCACTTTTAGTCCCGATTGGAGTGTCCTTTAGTCCCGGTTGGAAGCACCATTCGGGACTAAACGGGCTCAGGTCGGCCCTAGCCTGCCGCAACCCCTTTAGTCCCGGTTGGTGTGTCCAACCGGGACTAAAGATGTAGTAGAAAGTTTTTAATCAGTGCATAGTTGTTTGATGTATACGATGTGTTCTTTTATTTTTAGACTAGTACTACTCTTAGCATCATGATTTTGTTTGATGAACTTATATAATGCAGATTTCGGCAATGGATGTACGCTGACCGAATCTCTGACGAGTTCATTAAAGGCGTGCGTTCTTTTCTCGTTGTGGCAGAGGCAAACAAGCGGAATGGTTTTATGTGTTGTCCATGTGGTGAGTGTCGGAATCAGAAGGAATACTCTTCCTCAAGAGTCCTTCATGGCCATTTTTTTGGTCCGGTTTCATGTCTGGCTATAATTGTTGGACCAAGCATGGAGAAAGAGGGGTTATGATGGAAGACAACAAAGATGAAGAGAATGATGACAGCTATCTTATATCCCCTGAATACGGTGGTACTACAATGGAAGACAATGATGAAGAAGAAGCAGAAGAACGTGCATCATATGAGCTAGATGATGATCTTGGTCGGGCCATTGCTGATGCAAAGGGAGAATGTGATAGCAAAAGGGAGAGGTTGAAATTTGAGCAGATGTTAGAGGCTCACAACAAATTGTTGTACCCGAATTGTGAAGATAGCCACAAAAATCTAGGCAGCACACTGGAATTGCTGCAATGAAAGGCAGAGGTCGGTGTGCTTGACAAGGGATTTGAAAAGTTGTTGAAGATAATGAAGAAGCTGCTTCCAAAGGGTAACGAACTACCCGCCAGTAGTTACGAAGCAAAGAAGGTTGTCTGCCCTCTAAGATTAGAGGTACAGAAGATACATGCATGCATTAATGACTGCATCCTCTACCACGGTGAGCAGTACGAGAATTTGGATGCATGCCCGGTATGCACTAAATTGCGGTATAAGATCTGACGAGATAACCCTGGTGATGTTGAGGGGGAGCGCCCCAGGAAGAGGGTTCGCGCCAAGGTGATGTAGTATGATCCTATAATACCACGACTGAAACGTTTGTTCAGAAACGTAGAGCATGCCAAATTGTTGCGATGGCATAAAGAAGACCGTAAGAAAGACGAGATGTTGAGACACCCCGCTGATGGGTCGTAGTGGAGAAAAATTGAGAGAAAGTACTCGGACTTTGAAGGTGACGCGAGAAACTTATGGTTTTGTCTAAGTACGGATGGCATGAATCCCTTTGGGGAGCAGAGCTGATGTCATAGCACATGGCCTGTGACTCTGTGTATCTATAACCTTCCTCCTTGGTTGTGCATGAAGCGGAAGTTCATTATGATGACAGTGCTCATCCAAGGCCCGAAGCAACCCGGCAATGACATTGATGTGTACCTAAGGCCATTAGTTGAAGAACTTTTACAGATGTGGCACGGACAAGGTGTATGTGTGTGGGATGAGCACAAACGTGAGGAATTTAACCTACGGGCATTGTTGTTCGTAACCATCAATGATTGGCCTACTCTTAGTAATATTTCAGGACAGACAAACAAGGGATACAATGCATGCACACACTATTTAGATGACACTGAAAGTATTTATTTGGATAAGTGCAAGAAGAATGTGTACCTAGGTAATCGTCGTTTTCTTCCGCCCACGCATTCCCTAAGAAGGAAAGGCAAGCATTTCAATGGCGAAGCAGATCACCGGAGTTAGCCTATCCGTTGTACTGGTGATGCTGTATTTGATATGGTGAAGGATTTAAAAGTAATCTTTGGAAAGGGTCCTGGCGGACAGTCCGTTCCGAAGGACGCTGGTGGACATGCACCCATGTGGAAGAAGAAATCTATATTTTGGGAGCTACCCTATTGGAAAGTCTTAGAGGTCCGCTCTGCAATCGACGTGATGCACCTGACGAAGAATGTTTGCGTGATACTGCTAGGCTTCTTGGGCGTGTATGGAAAGAATAAAGATACACCAGAAGCACGGCAGGACCAACAATGTATGAAAGACCGAGAAGGCAGGCATCCAGAGCTGTTTCAATGTACTACCAGCTACACTCTTACCAAGGAAGAGAAGGAAATCTTTTTTGAATGCCTGAGTAGTATCAAGGTCCCTTCTGGCTTCTCGTCCAATATAAAGAGAATAATAAATATGGCAGAGAAAAAAAATCCAGAACCTGAAGTCTCATGACTGCCACGTGCTTATGACGCAGTTGCTTCCAGTTGCTTTGAGGGGGCTTCTGCCGGAAAATGTTAGAGTACCCATTGTGAAGCTATGTTCGTTCCTCAATGCAATTTCTCAGAAGGTAATCGATCCAAAAAGTCTACCAGGGTTACAGAAAGATGTGGTCCAGTGTCTTGTCAGCTTTGAGTTGGTGTTCCCACCATCCTTCTTCAACATAATGACACACCTTCTAGTTCACCTAGTCGAAGAGATTACCATTCTCGGTCCTGTATTTCTACACAATATGTTCCCCTTTGAGAGATTCATGAGAGTCTTAAAGAAATATGTCCATAACCATGCGAGGCCAAAAGGAAGCATCTCCAAGGGCTATGGAACAGAGGAGGTCATTGAGTTTTGTGTTGACTTTATTGCTGACCTTAAGCCGATCGGTGTACCTGAATCACGGCATGAGGGGATACTTAGTGGAAAAGGCACGCCAGGAAAAGATATGTATGGACGGATATTCTTTCACTAAAGCACACTATACAATTCTGCAAAGTTCCACCTTGGTGGCTCCGTATATCGAGGTACACAAGAATATTGTACGCTCGAACTACCCGGGGCAGTCTGATAGGTTGATTAGAGATGAACACGTGAAGACTTTTGGTGGTTGGTTGCAAAGACATCTCATGAATGACACCACTGTTGGAGATCAGTTGTACTTGTTGGCCAGGTCTCCATCTTCAACTATATTGACTTTCCAAGGATACGAGATAAATGGGAATATATTTTACATGCACGCCCAAGATAAAAAGAGCACCAACCAAAACAGTGGTGTCCGATTTGATGCAACAGACGAGAATGGGTAAAAGGACACATATTATGGTTACATAGAGAACATATGGGAACTTGACTATGGTCCTAATTTCAAGGTCCCATTGTTTCGATGCAAATGGGTCAAGATGATAGGAGGTGGGGTAACGGTAGACCATCAGTACAGAATGACAATAGTGGATCTCAATAATCTTGCGTACGGAGACGAACCATTCGTCCTTGCCAATGATGTGGCTCAAGTTTTCTATGTGAAGGACATGTCTACTAGACCGACAAAAAGGAAAGATAAGCAAAAGAATACAATATCATACGATGAGCCAAAGCGCCACATAGTTCTTTCAGGAAAAAGAAACATGGTGGGAGTTGAGGACAGGACAGACATGTCATAAGATTATGACAAATTTCATGAAATTCCGCCATTCAAAGTGAAAACTGACCTAAGCATACCGCTAAATAAGGAAGATGCTCCATGGTTATGGACTAGAAGAGAACCAAAACACTAGATGTGGATGTTGGTGATGTAATAATGTATTAAACCTTTTGTGAATTAATCCTATTTTTCATTGTCATCGTCATTTATTAATATTAAAAACCGGGACAAACTGGGACAAACAGGAATTTCTGAGATTGTTGTAGGCAGGTACCAAAACACTAGAGTAGGTAACACTCAAGACATTTATTAATATTAAAAACTGGGACAAATCGGGACTAGCTAACACTAAGGACTAAAGCCACCCCCTTTAGTCATAATCATGCCTAGTCCTATAGTACGCAGCTTTAGGGTCTTCTTCGTCATCGTCATTGTCACCTGCCACTCCGGGGATCCTCAACCCAGCCATGGCATATACCGGGGGCACCTGCCACTCCGGACTCGGATTCACGGCGGGCGGGAGAGGGGTCTCCTGGAAGACGATGTCGCTACCGCCGGGCGGGGGAGGGGCCTTCTTGTGGCTCTTTGGCGGGTGGACTTGTGGGCACCGCAGGCGAGGATGGTCTCCCCCGGCGATGTAGCCCATCACACCGATGATAGTACGGTTCGCCCACCACAGACGCGGCCGGCTTCGTTGTGGTTCACCGGGGGGGGGGCCATCACCCTAGTACCTGGCGAGCTCCCTTTCCCGCCAGTTAGCGAAGAAGGCATTCCAGGTGTCATAGTTGTCGGGATCCCACTTGGGATCCATCCGCTGCTACGACGTGAGCTCATGGTAGAAGTGGTTCATGATGGCCGCCTATCGGGCGGAGGCTTGAGGCACAGGAGGGACAGGAACCCCTCCAGCGCTCAGCATCCAGCTGGCGGGCAGCCGGTAGCCCAGCGGGCAAGGGTAGTTGGAGGCGAACAACGCCTCGGTCTCCTCTAGGGTCAGAATGGCCCAGTAGGCACTGTCCATTGTTGTGAGAGAGGAAGGTGTGGATGTATGGATAGTCATGGCGTGGTCGGCCTATATATAGATGGAAAGGGCGGGAAAACATGGCGGCAAGCGGTGGGAAATGGCGGAAAATATATTTAGTCCCGGTTAGTGGCTACAACCGGGACTAAAATCACCGTTCAGAGGGAAAGGGCGGGAAAACATGGCGGGAAGCGGTGGGATATGGCGGGAAATATCTTTAGTCCCTGTTAGTGGCTACAACCGGGACTAAAATCACTGTTCAGAGGGAAAGGGCGGGAAAACATGGTGGGAAGCGGTTTGGATATGGCGGGAAAAATTCGAAACGGGCATGTTTGTGTGTTGAATCGCGGCATAGTTTGTGATACGGTGCCCATATTGTGCATGCATGTGTATATTGGGATGGCGAACAATGTTGCAGGCGGAAGTTTTCCTTTTCGTCGCTCGGAAAAGCCATTTTCCATTTTCCGAGCGCAAAAAGATGGGTCGTTTTGTGAAGCAGCCACCAAAACGCAGTTACAGAATGCTACCATCCCATTTTTTTAAAATACTAGACCACATTACATGAACTATCTCCCAACCGGGGGACCTCAAACCTTTCTGTCCTTCCTGGGTGAAAAAGACAAATATCTGTCGAAGCGGTAGGAAGTGGGTCCGGTTTGAACTACAGGTACATGATCTAACGCCCGTGATTTTTCGAAAATATCATTTTTAGACTCACAATATGTTGTTTATTCAGATATCCAATGTAAGTTCTAACATTCTCATCCCCTATCTTCATGCACGCTGTTTTGACCAAAGTTCGAAACGGCAAAAGATTCAAAACGGGCATAAAAATTCAAAAAGGTCCGAACAATGTAAATCGTTCGCGTGGTGTGATATTATGTGACATAGTTGTAAGGAAAAATATCAAACTTGGTATACTGATTATGTCTCGAAAAAACCTTCACAAAATGACCTATCATGTTCGAGGTTTCATGGCTTTCGGTCCAAGAGACGGATGTTATATGTTGAATCGCGGCATAGTTTGCGATACGGTGCCTATATTGTGTATGCATGTGTATATTGGGATGGCGAACAATGTTGCAGTTGGAAGTTTTCCTTTTCGTCGCTCGAAAAAGCCATTTTCCATTTTCCGAGCGCAAAAAGACATGTCGTTTTCTGAAGCAGCCACCAAAATGCAGTTACAGAATACTATCATCCTATTTTTCTAAAATACTAGACCACCTTGCATGAACTATATCCTAACCGGGGGATCTCAAACATTTTCGTCCTTCCCGGGTGAAAAAAAAAATGTCTGCCGAAGCAGTAGGAAGTGGGTCTGATTTGAACTACACGTACATGATCTAACGCCCATGATTTTTTGAAAAAATCATTTTTAGATTCACAATATGTTGTTTCTTCAGAGATCCAATGCAAGTTCTAACATTCTCATCCCCTATCTTCACGCACGCCGTTTTGACCTAAGTTCGAAATGGCAAAAAGTTTAAAACGGACATAAAAATTCAAAAAAGGTCTGAACAATTTAAATCTTGGGAACAATTATTTTATTTATATCTATATAACAGAGTAGATGTAAATTTTATTTCTTCAAATTTTGATATATAATAATTAATTTTCCTAAACCCTAAACCCACAATATTTTTTTTGTTTTTAAAAAGGTTTGAAAAAAGGACCTTTAGCCCCGGTTTGTACTACCAACCGGGGCTAAAGGGGTGCGGGGCTGCGCATGAAATGCGGCACGCCGAAAACCTTTTAGCCCTGGTTGGTAGTACAAACCGGGGCTGCGCATGAAACGCGGCAGCGAACCAGAGCACGCCTTCTTCCTCCTCGTGATCCAGCAAACGCCTCAGCGCCGCTGCCCCCGTGCCGTCCACCGCGCCTGTGCCACCCCGCGGCGACCGCCACCGCCCCTCCCCGCAGCCGCCCCGCGCCTCTGCCGCCTCGGCGACCGTCGCGCCGCCCGCCCGCACCACCATCCCCTATCTTCCCGCGCCTGTGGCGCCGCCCCTCCCGGCCATTTTCTTAGTTTAATTTCTTACTGTAGTTTGTTAATTTGTTAGTGTAATTTGTTAATTTGTTAGTGTAATTTTTTAGTGTAATTTGTTAATGTTAATTAGTGTAATTTTGTTACTGTATTTTGTTGTGTAATTTTGCTAGTGTTATTAGTGTTAATATAGTTTAGTTAGTGTAATTTGTTAGTGTAATTTTGCATAGTGTAGTTTAGTTAGTGTTTATTATTGTTTATTTTAGTTGATACTATTTATTTTCATCATGGCTAAAGTATATAGGTTTAATTTTAGTGTTTAGGAAATTATGTCGATTCCTCATTCTCGTTCACTCGGCGTGAACAAGGAGCACTACTAGACAGTGTCGCCGGGCATCCACGGGACTGGGCTCCGCCGGGCTGGCACTGGGAGGTGCTACCAGCCGTGGGACGTGGTCTGGTGAGAAATCCGGGTGTCGTCGTCGACCCGGATCTTCTATGGTGGAGGCGGAGTGGTCTAGGTGCGGTGCAGAGGGAGCCGACCCCCGACGAGGTGGTATAGCGTCGTGTCAGGGAGGAGGACGAGCATGTCCGACGCTACATGTACATTTTACAAGTCCGAGTCGCCAATACCTGGCAGCTTCTTCAAGCACCTTACCCGAGATATTCTCCGGTGATGGTTCCTACTCTTTGGGTGCACAACTCCCGCGGCTCAGTAGCCGGGGCTCGACGTCTTCGCTGAGCTAGATGTGTAATAGGGTACCATCTTTTATTCGATATGTATTGTTGTTTAATTGGTACTTTATTGTTATACTAGATGGATTATTCGAGATGTATTTTTGTTTAATTGGTACTTTATTTTTCTTTATCGCATTGTTTAAGCTGAATTACTTTATCTTCCTTTATTTTATCGCATTAAACATAATGGTTTTATCTTTGTTCTGTATTAGTTAAGTTATGGACGGTAGAGACAACGAAACATGAAGGGGCTGACTCCGCCATTCACTGGCCCGCTGAGAAAAGATGGAAAGTTCATTACCGACAGAGAGAACGATGAGCTAACATATGCCCTCGGGAATCCTGAAAAAGTCGGACGAGCACGAGGCTTTGGCCCATCTGTTCCATGGAAGACAGGGTTTCCCGATGACATCGACACTTATAGAAGCCGATCTAGAAAAACGAACCGGCATAAGGCGGAGGAGGCAATGCGGTTGGAGGCGGTTGAAAAAAGGAACAAGTAATTTCAAGCCATGTTCAAGCTGCAGCAGGAACAGATTAATGAACTTAGAGTACTGGCCTGATAGCAAGATCCTGCATTAGACAGTCCGGTGGGCCCATCTCAGTGGAGAAGCAGCATGGCTTCCACGGAGGTACAAGCTAGTAATTTAATGCTAATGGAAAATAATGCACCGGTGATAGATGATACGGCCGGTGCAACGATGGTTCGCTACCCCGTGGATGAAGTCGAGGCAAGGATAGCTTGTGAGCTACATGTCACATTGAAGAACATTTCTATGAAGGTGGCGCTCGGCTTTGCTTTACCTTGTCCACCGGAAGCGACCTACCATGGAAGTCAGATTCTAGCTGGCTATGCTCGTGTCGGTGTGGATGAACTTGAACCGACATGTCGATCACTTGAGCTTGACATCCTTGCAGGCGAAGGGGAGAAAACACTGGGAGAAGTGGAGGGTGTGATCATTCTTTGGAAAAAACAGCACATCGTGTTTCCA
Organism: Avena atlantica; assembly: GCA_910589765.1. NCBI lineage: Eukaryota > Viridiplantae > Streptophyta > Magnoliopsida > Poales > Poaceae > Avena > Avena atlantica. Next base: position 279,895,618 of record OU342738.1, on the reverse strand, counting down.
GGCTGGGCGCCAAGGCAATCTTCTCCTCCGAGAAGCAATCCATCACCTCCGAGGCCACCATCACCTCCGAGTCCACCGTATCCACCGAGAAACAATAGTCCACCCCTTCCTGAGAGGGATTGCAGCACGACAGCATCTCCATCTCCGGCGCCTCCGCCTCCGCCCACTGAATCAAAGGGAAGAAAGCGGAAGAATAACACCACTACGTCGAGGGAGACCCGACGCCGAAAACGACAAGATCCCCTCCCAAGAGTACTCCCATCTCCTCCCAAGTTAGCTTATCATCGGACTGATGAGGAAAGCGCGGTGATCTCCCGGGCCGAAGTGAAGGCCCATTTTGCACCAAAACAACCCGAGCCATAGGTGCAAGTTGATCCAAAATTCAAGAAGCACTTCAAGGCATTCCTTGAGCAACCACCCCAACATGTGTTAAACAGGAAAGATGACTATACACGCTGTCTTATGAAGACACTAAAAGAGAAGTCATCAAGCAGTACTGCAAACGGGAGAAAATCAAAAGAAGTTGCCCAGCTTGGCAAACAGGCAAAACAATCCATCGCCCCGCTCAAGGTGTTACCCCAGCCCACACAAGGTGGAATAGATATGGAATTAGCTATTAAATTAGCCAAAGAGTGTAACGTGCCCCTCGAAGCACTTCTAGCCGGTGGAGATAATGTCGCCAAGGTAACAATAGCACGGAAATTTGTCTATGGGGAGCCTCTGGTCAGCGATGAGGTATTCGATGATCTGCCAACACATATGCGACTGTTGCATATCTGGTACTTGAAAGTCACAAAGGAAGGGCGATAATTTCTCGTATGTAAAGTTGGAGAGGAGTACTTCCGTCCAGACGAGATCTCCATTGAACTTTGTGAACTATTTCAGTTATTCAACCTAGACGCCCTCGACAAGTCCCTCCCAGCTGCTATTTTCTGTAAGTAATTAAGTCACTAACTCAGCTCGTTCAATTCATTTCATGTCGTTATCCTCACTATATCTCCTTCTGTATGCTATTATATATGCAGAATGAAGATTCAAGAATGTAGAAGAAAGTCAATCTACAACATCGGGTTCGTTGACCCAAATAAAGTTAATGGACATACGCTAATAAATAACCTCGAGGAAACGGAGGATAACTTGCTAATATTTTTAATGGAGCAACATTACAAGACGCAAATACTATTTCCTTACAACTATGGGTAAGAGTCTTACTATCTTGTACACATTCAATTTTTGTTTACTAGATGTTAAGTGTATATAAATGTGCGCAGCTACCACTAGATTCTTCTAAACACTGACGTTGACCGTGCAAAAGTGGAAATCTCGAAATCGTTAAAGAAGTCGATGGAAGACTACCGCAGCATATTGATTGCCTCCAAAAGTAATTTCAATCATTATCGCACTATATCTGTCTCTTTCGTTCATTCTCTGAGATGTAAACTAATTAATAACTTATTCATTTCTTTTTTTGCCAGACAGGGTTTGGAAAAGGTTCACAAAGGAGGTTCGAGGTGAATGGCGTGAGGAGCTCACTTTTCGTACGGTCCCGATAAGTAGTACGAGAGCTAGGTCCTCGCATCTCTTCAACTCTAGTCTCCATATAATTATCATGCTTGATTATTATTTGATTGAATTATATTCTCGATCGAAAAGTGTGTGACGCAGCCATAGGAGACTAATTTATGTGGATATTACGTATGTGAGTTCATTCGTGGCTGTATGGAGTAGGGCACAGACTTTCTTCGAGCACGTAAACAATATATTCGCAATTTATTCTATACCATAGTTTTTGTTGAGTTCCATTCATAATGATCTACTTCTTTATATATAGTTGGATGGGATGCGGGATAAGCTCGTACCACATGAACGCCTACTAGTAATTCAAGAGGAGTTGTCGGGATTTTTCTCATGGACACCATAAACACAAAAGGAGAGTACAATGTGGATAGACCTTCGTGTAATCGTGGATAGACATAAAAGGACAGTATCCGTTGTAATGATCTTCGTGTAAATCAATTAGACGAGCTCTAATCTCAATTGTGTATATATTTATATGTCTTTATGTAATCATGAGAGAAATTATATTATATATGCATCAATGTATACATCATGTAGTAGCGTAGAATAATATGTATATGAAAACACAAAATGAAAAATAATCAAACACAAAAAAAAGAAAACCCTAAAACCCTAAAACCCCACCTCCTACCGCGGCAGCAGTTTGGTGCAAAACGTTGTCGCGGGACTAAAGATCCTCCAGCCCAGTGCGCGCAGCGGGGCCACGTGGAGATATTCTAGTCTCGGTTTGTAACAGAACCGGGACTAAATGCCTAACCTTTAGTCCCGACACGTTAGTCCCGGATTGTAATCCGGGACTAAAGCCTCTTACAAACCGGGACTAGTGTCCTGTTTTCTACTAGTGATACGGAGACGGGGCCGACCATGGAATCGACCAAGCCTGCACAAGGCCAGTCCAAGGGTCGTGCTGAGGAGGCCAGGACGGTGGCACGTGCGGCGAAGAAGCAGGCGATGATGAAGTGGGTGCAGGGCCGGAGGAGCGTGTCAAGGGAGGCCTGTAGGTCGGGTTATTGCCCCTGTAATTAGGGATCGGGCTCCATCCAGGAGGCGGGGTCGGGGCCACGGCTGGTGCGGCAGGAGGTGGTTGCGCGGGCGGCTGCTACGGCAGCCCAAAGGGCGGATTCCCTGCCGCGGCAGGGGCGGCGGCGTGGAAGACGTGCGGCGCCCGTTGTGTCTTGCGAGCTTGATTATTCTCTTCTTCTGGAGGAGGGAACGCACCTCCTTGAAGGTGGGGTAGGGCTTCAGCATGGGGATGAAGGACTGCTGCTTCTCGAACTGATCTCCAAGGCCGACGAGGAGGGCGTTGATCAGGGTATGGTCATCGACGTGATCACCAAGCTCACGTAGTTCATCGCCGATGGCCTTGATCCGCTAGCAGAAGACGATGACCGGGGCGTCTCCCTGGGTGGTCGTGCGAAGCTCCGTGTTGAGCGCGTCGGAGTTGTCCTGGAACAGCTGCTGGAGAGAGGCCCATAGATCGGCGGCGGTGGCATCATCGGATGAGACCAGATTGAAGAGCTCCGTGGAGATGCGGTGTAGATCCACTGGATGATGGCGAGATCATCTTTGACCCAGCGGTGATCGGCGGGCTACGGAGGGTGGGAGGGATCTATATGGTGACGGAGGCCGCAGTGACCGAGGTGGATGGTAAAGAGGTGGCGCCAGTGGTAATAGTTGTGGGCACCGAGGTCGAGCGAGATCGGTATGAATGGGAGACATCGGCGATGGTGTCGGCTAGAGAGATCATCGGAATCTGGGGAGGTGGTGGATGTGTGGTTGAAGTTGTAGAGGAGGAAAAGGGGGGAGGGAGGGACACCAACAACACGGAACTCGACCATGGAGTAGAGGGGCTGATCTGGGAGCGGCGGCGGCTTTGGCGGCACAGGTGGATGCGCCATCCCAGGTGCGGAAAACCTAGGCGTCTGATACCATGATAGTTTGAGAGAATAATGACTTGTATTGATTTTAACCACGGTCGGCTCTATATATAGATTATAACTGACTTGGACTCCAAGACTAATAGAGATAGAGTTACAATCCGAATAGGAAGGGGAGAGGCGGCCGGTGCCCTAGCCGCACCGACCTATACTCTAATAGTCGTAAGAAACTTTCTATGCTAAAGTTTTTTAGCTGTTTTTTCTACACTTAGGTTTTGGCCCGGATCTTACTCCAATCTTGTATCCGCCACGCCGGTATCCCTAAGACTCAACTTTTTCGTATGGAATTACTATCGGTAGCCCGACCAGCTCTCGTGTCGCTCATGCTCTTATCCTCTCTCTACTGCAATGTCTATAGTAAGTTGCAGTAATAATGTAATATGGTGAGCAGGAAGTTCCTAAGTTACTACACAACTATTGGTCAAAAATTATCATATTATTTAACCACAATTCTCATGTACATGCTTCTAACGTTTTTTACATGCACTTTTTGTTTGTTCGTTTGAGCTAGCTTATCACTTGTACCGCGCGACTAATAACATGCATGTATTTTTGCTATATAATTCTAGAAACTTATGAATATGAGTATTGTTGGGCTATGCTTATAAACTTATTGATAGTTTGAGAGAATAATGACTTGTATTTATTTCAACCACGGTGGGCTGTTTATATAGATTACAACTGACTTGGACTCCAAGACTAATAGATATAGAGTTACAATCCAAATAGGGAGAGGCGGTCGGTGCCCTAGCCGACCTATACTCTAATATCCCCCCGCAGTCTCAACATCAGGGGTAACGATGTTGAGACTGGAGCGTATGTCTGTAAATGATGAAGTAGGGAGTCCTTTAGTAAAAATATCAGCAAATTGTGCACTAGTAGGAACATGAAGAACTCGAACGTCGCCAAGAGCCACCTTCTCACGAACAAAGTGAATGTCAATCTCAATATGCTCCGTGCGCCAATGCTGAACGGGATTGGAAGCCATGTAGACTGCAGAAATATTATCACAATAATCAATGGTGGCTCGTTCCAGGGGACGATGAAGCTCGACGAGTAGCTGACGCAGCCACACTGCCTCCGCCACGGCATGGGAAATCGGCCTATACTCAGCCTCAGCAGAAGACCCGGAAACTATTACCTGCCTTTTAGAACACCAATAAACAAGATTATGTCCTAAATAAACGCAAAATCCGGATGTGGACCGTCAAGTATCTGGACAACATGTCCAGTCTGCATCAAAATAAACTGTCAAGCTTGTAGGATAAGAAGAGTTTAGAAGAATACCGTGATCAAGAGTGCCTTTTAAATATCGAAGAATCCGTTTTACATGAGCAAGGTGAGGAGCACGAGGATCATGCATGAAAATACAGGCTTGCTGAACTGAATAAGAAATGTCAGGACGAGTGAGAGTGGCGTACCGAAGAGCACCAGTGATGCTATGGTAAAATGTGGGATCAGAAACAGGATCACCATCGGCCGATAGTTTGGCACCTATATCGGCCAGAGTGAGAAAGGATTGACAATCGGACATACCAGCCCGTGAAAGCAAATCCAAAAGATATTGTCGCTGGGAAAGAAAAAGAGAGGACTTTGTGCGAGAAACATTAATACCAAGAAAATGATGAAGAGGTCCTAAATCAGTCATGGAAAATTCACGATGAAGTGAAGAAATAATATGTTGAAGAAAAGAGTCACAGCTAGCAGTAAGAATAATGTCATCAACATAAAGAAGAAGATATGCAGTATGTTCGGAGGAATGAAAAATGAATAGGGAAGAATCAAATTTAGAAGGGATAAAGCCAATGGTTTGAATGAAAGTAGAAAAACGTTGAAACCAAGCAAGAGGAGCCTGTTTGAGACCATAAAGAGATTTTTTGAGTAACCAAACAAGATTGGGAGAATAGGGATGCTCAAAACCAGAGGGTTGCTGACAGTAGATAGTTTTATAAAGAGTACCATTGAGAAAAGCATTTTTAACATCAAGTTGATGAATCGGCCATGAAGAAGAAACGACAAGACTAAGTACGACGCGAATAGTGCTTGGTTTGACAACGGGGGAAAAGGCCTCATCGAAATCAATGCCATATTGTTGTGAAAAACCGCGACAAACCCAACGAGCTTTGTAATGAGCAAGAGAGCCATCAAAGTTAAATTTGTGTCAAAAAACCCATTTACCAGAAACAACATTAACACAAGAAGGTTTTGGAACGAGAACCCATGTATTGTTTTGTTGAAGAGCATCAAATTCATCACGCATAGCTGAAAACCAAAGAGGATCAAGAAGAGCACGTTTGTAGGATGTGGGTATAGGGAAAATTGTGGTTGTGGCAGTGAGATTGAGACGTTTAGAAGGGAGAAGAAAGCCACGTTTGCCACGAGTGCATATGACGTGATCATTTGTAGGTGATTGAATAGGAACACATTAGGTGGTAAGGCCCCCTTTTTCCGCCCGAGTCTTTGATCTTAAACTTAAGAATGACCTTCAGAATAATTTTTTGGTTCGAATGCTAAAATGACTTCAAAAATAGGATAGGATCGCCCATTTATGATATGATTAAAGGAGAAGATTGTTATTTTACCAAACATATGCGGATCAAATCACGCCACTAGATAGGGACACGCATTTCTGCCAGGCCGTAAAATCGAAATGAAAAGAAAAGGATGATTTTTGTACCGCATGCATATAGCAAAATGAAACTCTGGTGGTATGCAGATTCATTGAACGAAGAAGGCAGTCTTTCTTCCTCACGAACAAGATCGGAACAATAGGTGTTGGTGGATCGAGTGATGGGGTCGATGGTTCGGTGGTAGGAGTAGGGGAAGTGGTGCTACGAGGGGTGGTCACGACAGTGGTGGGGTGGGTGACAGGTTCCTGCCGTGCCAAAGAATTGGGTGAAAGTTTTGCCGTGTCAAGCTGCCGCGGCAGAGAAACAAGCGAAAGGTCTGCCGCTGCAGGCTGCCGCGACAGAGAAACGGGCGAAAATCCTGCCACGGCAGGCTACCGCGGCAGAGAAACGGGGCAAAAATCTGCCGCACCAGGGGCGACAGTGGGTTGAACGAAGGGTGTTTTGGTAGTGGTAGGGACTGATGGTTCGGTTTGGGGAGTGAGTTTTGTGGCAGCATATGGAAAAGTATTTTCATCAAAGGTAACATGGCGAGAAACAATAACATGGCCAGAAGAAGGATCAAAACAACGATATCCTTTGTGATCATCAGAAAGTCCAAGATGAATGCAAGGTAGGGAACGTGGTTCGAGTTTATTGGATGTTGTCGAGGCAATGTTTGGAAAACAAAGGCAACCAAAAACACGCAAGAAAGAATAGTCTGGGTGAGATAAAAATAAATATTGAGAGGGTGAATAAAGAGGACACGTTTTGGTGGGCGAACATTGATGAGGAAAGTGGCAGTGCGAAGAGCTTCAGCCCAGAAACGAGAAGGAAGAGAGGCTTGCAAAACTAAAGTGCGTAGAATGTCATTTATAGAATGAAGAGAACGTTCGGATTTACAGTTTTGGGGAGAAGTATAAGGATAGGAGAAACGAAGAAGGATTCCTTGAGAAAGAAAGAAACTGCGGTTTGTAGTGTTGTCAAATTCTCGTCCATTATCACACTGAATAAATCGGATAGGCAAGACAAAGTGAGTAAGAACATACTGCCGAAAATTTATGAAAATTGTATGCACATCAGATTTTGCACGAAGAGGAAAAGTCCAAATATAATGAGAGTAGTCATCCAGGATCACAAGATAATATTTATAACTAGAAACACTAGGGACTAGAGATGTCCATAAATCACAATGAAGAAGCTCAAATGGAAAGGTACTAACAGTAGTTGAGGTGCCAAAAGGTAATCTAACATGTTTGCCGCATTGACAGGCATCACAAAGAGAGGGATTGTGAGATGAACTAGAGATAGGGATACAAAAATCTTGATGCAAAGACGACAGAGTAGTTTTATTTGGGTGACCTAGACGACGATGCCATAAATCACAGATGCAAGCATGGCGCGGGGGGTGGATATGGGTGCGCCATGAAGTGTATAAAGATCGCCCATGCTATTGTACCGAGCGAGAACCTCCTCCGTTTTCAGATCCTTCACAGACAAACCAAAAGGGTCAAAAGCCAGAATAACTTTGTTGTCAATACAGAATTGTCGAATAAAAATAAGATTTTTGATTAGGGAAGCAGCAAGAATATTACGTAGAAGAAAATTAGCATAAGATGAAGAGATGTGAGAATTTCCGGTGCAAGAGACAGGAACTGTGGAGCCATCGCCAATAGTGATTGTGGAAAAGGGGGAGGGGAAACAAGCTGACAGCAAATTCATATTTGAAGACATATGCGAGGATGCACCAGAATCAAAAATCCAATCCGTACCTTCGTTATTTAGTGTAAAGTTGTTCATGGCGTTGATGAAGGCGGCTTGGTCCCAGTTCGGCTGCAGGAGAGGAGCAGAGGAGCCGGGAGCTTACATGTTGACGTAGGGGAGGGGCGGTAGCTGGTTGTACGCGTACGGAGCTTGCATGGTGCCGTAGGAGCCCGGGATGTGGTAGTAGGGAACGCCGAATAGTGGTGTAGCCGTCGCGGTGTAGACGTGAGCCGGCGGCCGAGGGACGAGGAGGCCGGGAGAGCCCGTGGCTGGACAAAGACCGAGACTCCATGCGCCTGTGTATGCAGGAGGGGCGCCATATGGAAACGGGGCCGACCATGGCATCGACCAAGCCTGCACAAGGCCAGTCCAAGGGTCATGAGGAGGCCCGGACGGTGGCGCAAACGACGAAGAGGCAGTCGATGACGAAGAAGGTGCAGGGCCGGAGGAGTGCGCCATGGGAGGCCTGTATGTCGGGTTCTTGCCCCTGCAATTAGGGCTCGGGCGCCATCCATGAGGCGTGGTCAGGCCACAGCTGGCGCGGCAGGAGGCGGGTGCACGGGCGGCTGCCGCGGCAGCCCAGAGGGTGGATTCCCTGCCGCTGCAGGAGCGGTGGCGTGGAAGACGTGTGGCGCACCTTGTGCCTTGCGAGCTTGATTATTTTCTTCTTGCTGGAGAAGGAAACGCACGTCCTTGAAGGTGGGGTAGGGCTTCAGCATGGGGATGAAGGACTGCTGTTTCTCGAACTGATCTCCAACGCCGACGAGGAGAGCGTTGATGAGGGAACGGTCGTCGACGTGATCACCAAGCTCACGGAGTTCGTCGCCGATGGCCTTGATCCGCTGACAAAAGACGGTGACTGGGGCATCTCCCTGGGTGGTCGTGCGAAGCTCCGTGTTGAGCGCGTTGATGCACTCGTCGGAGTTGTCCTGGAACAGCTGCTGGAGAGAGGCCCATAGATCGATGGCAGTGGCGTCATCAGAGGAGACCAGGTTGAAGACCTCCGTGGAGATGCGGGTGTAGATCCACTGGATGATGGCGAGATCATCTTTGATCCAGCGGGGATCGGCAGACTGTGGAGGGTAGGACGGATCTATATGATGAAGGAGGCCGCAACGGCCGAGGTGGATGGTGAAGAGGTGGCACCAGTGGCAGTAGTTGTAGGCGCCGAGGTCGAGCGAGATCGATATGAAGGGGGAGACATCAGCGATGGTGTCGGCTAGAGAGATCATCGGAATTTTGGGAGGTGGTGGTTGGGTAGATGTAGGTGTGGAGGAGGAAAAGGAGGAGGTAGGAACGCCGTCAGCACGGAACTCGGCCATGGAGAAGAGGGGCCGAGTTGGGGGCGGCGGCGGCTTTGGCGGCGCAGGTGGAGGAGCCATCCCAGGTGCGGAAAACCTAAGCGTATGATACCATGATAGTTTGAAAGAATAATGACTTGTATTGATTTTAACCACGGTGGGATGTTTATATAGATTACAACTGACTTGGACTCCAAGACTAATAAAGATAGAGTTACAATCCAAACAGGGAGAGGCGGCCGATGCCCTAGCCGACCTATATGTTGGGGAGATAACCCCGGATAGGGTAAAGACGGGGAGAGACGAAAGGATGTTCCCCGTCTAGTTTCCGAGTTACGGTCTGAGCCGGCCGAATCATGTAGAGGTCGGCCCAGATAGGAAAGGGCAGGACCCTCATAGTAATGGCAAGACGTTACCTGGCCGAGATACTTCGTAAGTCGGCTGGGTTAGCCCGAGTGATCTTAATACAGATGAAGGACAGGCCGAACTACGGGAGGCAGGGCCGAATGATACAAAGCTTGCAGGAGAAGGAGAAGCTGAAGTCAAACCCTAGCTGCAGGCTAGGGATAATCTGAGTGAAGCCAAGCACTACGGACAAAGACGCAGAGCGACAGAGAGGCAGAAGGAGGTCACGGAGGAGACAGTCCTGAAGCCCGAGGCGTGCAGGAGGGGCCCTTTGGAACCTTGCCGCCGTTAGGGGAACGACAGGGAAAGGGAGGCGCCGAACTACTATATTGGGACAAGCATATTCCTCGAATATGCTTGCCACGTCAGCCCTAAAGGAACCCAAGGCTCTCCTTTATAAGGGGAGGCTTGGACCCTGAAGAAGGGATCGACTCATTTAGTACCGTTAGGCTGGTAAAGTTCTTCTCTTCTCCCTATATACAGCTCAAGGAGCACTTGTAGCCCAAGGAAGAAGAAATAAAGATCTTTGCCTTAGTCTTTTGTGTGTAGAATCAACTACATCTTCCCTCCCCAGATCCCACTAGCATCCATTGGCCCCATACTTTAGCCTACCCATGGCATCTGCCGTGCCACCACCACGACAGTTGGCGCCCACCATGGGGCCAGCAGCGGTGCTAGCTGGAGTTATGATCCGGACGGGAAACTTCATCAACACGGGCGAGCGCGTTGTTTCTGGCTTGGTCCAGAGGTTTGATCTCTATGACTACGTCAGCGACAATGCGGGCAGCTTCAGGGGAAAAACTCCCCTGCGCAATGGTGTCTTCATCAGCCTGGGCGGGCACAGGGTCTACGTCGGCATCGACATCTCCGGCATTTATCCTCACCAAGTTGTTGTTGCAGGAGAGCCACCTCTTAACACTGCGAGCCGTCCGCGCGGAGCGCATCCCGTAGGCAGCGTCGAGGTGATGGTCGCGGCCGGAGTGCAAACTGGAGTAGCGGCTGCCGGATCGACCAGAGAACCCGCCACCGGCGTACAGGGCGCACCCAGGCAGACAGCACCACTACCCACCGAGGTAATCCCACCAGCGACCAACCCGACCGAGGTGCAGGACACTACCCCAAAGGCACCAAGAGTAAGAGGGCCACCTCTGGAAAGGCCAGAGAACATTCTTCAGGCAACCATAGAGAACTTGACTACACCTGTAGCGTCGATACTTGATCCGGCGAATGCTCAGGCAGAGTTAGAAGAAACCAGGCAAAAGGTGCTGGTAGAGGCCAAAAAGGTGTCGGCCTTCCGGGAGTCCTTAAAATGACCCTGCGAGAGTATGCCAAAGCTAATAAGCTTGACGTCGCGCCCGAACGGGTGGACGAATTAAGATTGAGGGGGAAAAACCTCATAGATGATATCAACAAAGAGCATGATGCTCATAAGGCGGAATCAGTTGATTTGGGCTTGCCGAGGTACAGTACCCCGACAAAGAACCTAAGAGCGGCAAATGCCGCAGCGTTGGAGTTAGAGGGGTTGACCGGCGAAGCCCGGCAGAAACAGCAAGAAAGAGTGAATGAGCTGGTGCGCATCGCGAACCAGCAAAACGAAGAAATGCTCAGGGCAGACCCGGCGAGGCCGGGGGCCTCGCGAATGGTTCACTCAGCAGGAGCAGCACCTGCCTTGTCCGTGGCAGCAGCATCTTCACCCGGAAATAATGCACGAAAGGACAGAGCAGTAACCTCAGGAAAGAGAAACAAGCAAATTGTTCCATATGATCTGGCAATAGTCGGGAAGGCAAATGAGAACAGAGGCAATGGAAGCCGAGGTAACAGTGGTGAGAGGAATCCCGGCCGTATTGAGAAAGACGGCGGAAGCCGAGGCAATGGAGACCTCGGCAGAAGAGAACTCGGAAGAGGCAATCATGAGAACAATACCCCGGTCGAAGTAAGGAGTGAACTGCCACTCAACCCGCAACCAAGGCATGAACCCCGGAAGGAAAGAGAAACGAGGCCATCTCGCCACAATCAAGTGAATGAAAGATACAATGATGGTTATTCCGAGATGGAATATGCGATCCATGGTGGAAATAACCACTATGGAATACAAGACAGAGTTCTGTACAGAAATTTTCCATCAAATGATGCAAGAGTGAAGCTGGACCGGCTATACCGGTCCGAGTTGTTGGAAGAATAGGGTCCACCAGGTCCGACATGCTTTGGACCACGGATCATGGGCGAACCGCCTGTGCCGAACTTTCAGCTATCAAGAGGCACGAAAACATATAATGGGAGTACCAAACCACAAGACTTGTTGATTGACTATGCCACTGCTGTGAAAATAGCGGGTGAAAACTTACGATGGGCAGTACGGTATGTCCCACAAATGCTGGAAGGACCAGCTAGGGTGTGGCTGAATAATCTACCAGCGGGCAGTATCAACTGTTGGTTGGATTTTGAAGAAATGTTTGTCAGCAACTTTACCAGCACATACAAGAGGCCAAACAGGCCACAACAGTTAGCCATGTGCAAGCAGAGGCCGAATGAAACAGATAGAGAGTTTTTAACTCGATGGTGAAACCTGAGAAACTCATGTGAAGGAGTTATAGAGTCGCAAGCAATAGCTTGGTTCGCACAAGGATGCCGTTATGCCAGCGTGTTGTGGCAACGTCTGCAAAGAGATATGCCGACCACATTGGCAGAAACTATCAGAATAGCAGACTCCTACGCATTAGGAGATCCAACGCAACCAGAATTAATGTCGGCGGATCATCGGGAGCAACAAGACCATTATGCAAGAGATTTGGCCGGGTCATCCAGGCGCAGTGATTTCAGAGGAAGAAGAAGAGAAGAAAGGCCGGATTATAGATATAATTCTTCTATAATCCGGCCCAAGTGGCGGCAGTAGCGCAAGATCCGCCGAGTCACGGAGCGACTCAACGGCAAAAGAATGGTCCTCAGCAGTGGACTCCAAGGAATGAAGGAAAAAAGACAGTGGACCCCAGAACAAAAGAAACAGTGGCAGGAGAGGCCGAAGTACACGTTCGAATCTATGTTAGATCAGCCGTGCAAATTTCCCACGTCAAACCCATCCAGGCCAGCCAACCATACGACCCGCCAATGTGCATGGATGAAAAATGCAATGGGAAACCCCGTAGGTATTCAGGCAGCACCCCATCAAGCACATCGGCAGCATCAACCACAATTGACTGAAGCAAATGCACAGCAACTGATGTTACCGCCTCCTCCCCCGAGGTACGATAACTCGGATCGGAGAGATGCGGTACATCAAGTGATGAACCAAGTCCAGGATGGAAGGGCAAATCCAGCGAATACTGGACGCAATGATTACAGAGAACATCATCAGTCTTATTGCGTGTTCACAACGGAACAGCAAGACAAGCAGAGTGTGCAGCGCCGGCATATGGAAGTAAATGCAGTTATGCCTGCAGTACCAAGATATGTGCCTTGGTCAGATCAGGAGGTAACTTGGAGCATAAAGGATCACCCCAAGATAATGCCGAATCCCCGGTCATATGCACTCGTGTTGGATCCGACATTTGTTGGACCAAGCATCAATGTGAAATTCTCAAAAGTACTCATTGACAATGGAAGCAGTATCAACATCATGTACAAAGATACCATGCATAAACTCGGAATATCGCAGAACATGTTGCAATCCACGAGGACCACTTTCCATGGGATAGTGCCAGGGATTTCATGTGAACCCATTGGTAAGGTCTGAGTGGATGTGTTATTCGGAACAAGAGATAACTGCAGAGCAGAAAACTTAGAGTTTGATGTGGTGGATCTAGAGAGTTGTTATCATGCTTTACTCGGACGGCCAGCGTTGGCCAAATTCATGGGCAGCTGTCATATAAGTTATCTGAAAATGAAGCTACCCGGACCACAAGGAGTGATAACAGTAGAAGGGGATTACAAGAAGTCAATGGAGTGTTCTTCAGCCGGGTCAAATTTGGCCGAATCATTGGTTATAGCAAGAGAAAAAAGAAGGATTCAGGAGGTAGCAGCCCTCGCTCAGTCGGCACAGCTGAATATGCCGACACTAGCCAATCCACATGGAAGTGTTTCCTTTCAGCCGACTAAAGAAACGAAGAAGTTTCAAATAGATGAGCAATTCCCAGAGCGTACTGTTACTATTGGTGCAGGCCTAGATGCTAAATAGGAAAGCGAGCTCACCAACTTCCTCCGTGAGAATCGGGACATATTTGCATGGTCAACTCAGGATCTGCAAGGTGTTCCGAGGGAGTTGGCTGAGCACTCTTTGAATGTAAGGCCAGGAGCAAGGCCGGTGAAGCAACCTCTCCGCCGCTTCGCCGAAGACAGGAGAAAAATAATAGGGGATGAAATAGCTCGGCTCCTCGCAGCCGGGTTCATCATGGAGGTGCTGTATCCGGATTGGTTGTCGAATCTGGTGCTAGTAGAAAAGAAGAAATATGATCCGAATGTAGCCATTTTATGGCGAATGTGTATCGATTACACAAACCTGAACAAGGCGTGTCCAAAAGATCCTTTTCCATTACCTAGAATAGACCATGTCATTGATTCGACCGCTGGTTGTGAGTTATTGTCATTTGTAGACGCATATTCTGGTTTTCACCAGATACCGTTAAATCCGGCCGATCAAATAAAGACTGCGTTTATTACCCCGTACGGGGCTTATTGCTATCGCACAATGCCATTCGGCCTGCGAAACGCAGGAGCAACGTATCAGAGATGCATGCAAAAATGTCTACACGACCAGATAGGAAAAAATGTACAAGTATATGTAGATGACGTGGTCATCAAAACCAAGGAAAGCAAAACGCTACTGGATGATATACGGCAGACTTTCGCGAACCTGAGAAGGTTCCGAATGAAGCTTAATCCGGAAAAATGCACATTTGGCGTGCCGGCAGGAAAATTACTTGCTTTCTTGTATCTAGCCGAGATATAGAGGCCAACCCAACAAAGATAAAGGCGGTAGAAAGAATGGAGTTGCCAAGGTGTCTAAATGACGTACAAAAGTTCACGGGATGTCTAGCCTCGCTCAGCCGGTTTATATGTCGGCTGGGAGAGAAGGCACTACCACTCTATCAACTAATGAAGAAATTAGATAAGTTCATTTGGACTCCACAAGCAGACAGTGCATTTCATGAGTTGAAAAAGATGTTGGTCACAGCACCCATTTTGGCTTCTCCATTATCAAAAGAGCCAATGTTACTCTATATAGCGGCTACCAACAGAGTAGTGAGTGCTGTAGTCGTCGTAGAACGACTCGAAGATGATAAGTCGGTACAGAGGCCGGTGTATTATTTGAGCGAGGTGTTATCCACTTCAAAGCAGAATTACCCGCATTATCAGAAGATGGCTTATGGAGTGTACATGTCGGCAAAGAAGCTTAAAAATTACTTCGAAGAGCATCCCATCAAAGTGATCTGTGAAGCGCCCATAGCCGACATATTGAGCAACAAGGATGCAAGTGGCCGAATAGCAAAATGGGCAATCGAGTTTTCACCATACGCTCCACAATTCGATAGAAGAGATGCAATCAAATCTCAGGCGATCGCCGACTTCTTCGTAGATTGGGCCGAGGTGCAGTATGAGCCACCACTACCAGACCCAAATTATTGGACGATGCATTTCGATGGTTCCAAACTAAGAAATGGTTTGGGGGCAGGAATAGTGTGAACCTCACCCAAAAGGGATCAGCTGAAGTATGTACTACAAATACATTTTGCTGCATCAAACAACGTAGCCGAATACGAAGCACTGGTCCATGGGTTGAAAGTAGCAAAAGAGATTGGCATACGCCGAATCTTATGCTATGGGGACTCGGATTTAGTAGTACAGCAAGTCTCAGGCAATTGGGATGCGTTAGATGGTAATATGGCTTTGTATAGATTTCATGTGCAAAAGATCAGTGGATACTTTGAAGGGTGTGAATTTCACCACATACCTCCGGCAGAAAATGATGCCGCGGACACATTGTCAAAACTGAGATCGACCAGGCAGTCAATTCCACCGGGTATTGCCCTGGAACACCTCAGAAAACCATCGATAACCCCATCACCAGAATCCGAATCTATCTTTATTCCGGCAAGTTCAGCAGAAGATAATGTGCCGATGGAGGTAGATCAGCAATATAACTCGGAACCCTCCAAGAAAAGGACAGCAGAGGTAAGCATAATTGTGTAGGAAGCCAAGGTATCTATGTCGGCGGAAAACATGGAGATAGAGAGTGAGACCGCACCAGAAAAAATCACACCGATCTGGGCGCAACCCATATTCTTTTTCCTTAAAGATGCGATGTTACCGAATAATGAAGTGTTAGCAAGACAGATTGTAAGAAGAGCAAAAGCTTATACAATCATAAACAATGAGCTATATAAAAGAAGCGTCACAAGTGTATTGCAAAGGTGTGTAAGTTCGGCAGAAGGCCAGGAGATCCTCTTAGATATACATCAAGGAGAATGTGGACACCATGCCTCATCTCGTGCCTTGGTAGCCAAAGCATTCAGGCATGGGTTTTATTGGCCAACGGCGTTGAAGGAAGCCAAAGAGCTGGTTGAAAAATGCAATGGTTGTCAGAGATATGCAACCAAGATACACATGCCGTCGTCCGAGTTAAAAACGATACCCATTACTTGGCCGTTTTCTGTGTGGTGCCTAGATATGGTGGGACCGTTTAAGCCGGCACGAGGGGGGATGACCCACATATTGGTCATGGTGGACAAATTCACAAAATGGATTGAAGTCAAACCAATAAAAAATGTGACGGGCTCACAGCAGTGAAATTCCTCAAAGATATTATCTTAAGATATGGGTACCCACACAGTGTTATTACAGACAACGGCACAAACTTTTCAGAAGGAGCTTTCACTAGGTTTTGCCGAGAAAAACACATAAGATTAGATGTTGCTTCTGTTGCTCATCCAGCATCTAATGGGCAAGTGGAAAGGTCTAATGGATTAGTGTTGTCCGGAATAAAACCGCGACTCGTTGAACCATTGCAAAGGTCGGCAGGATGTTGGATTGAGGAATTACCAGCAGTATTGTGGAGCCTCAGGACTACTCCGAATAGATCAACAGGTTATACACCATTCTTTCTGGTATATGGGGCGGAGGCTGTGCTTCCAGCCAACATACTACATGACTCGCCAAGAGTTACTCAATATACAACTTCAGAGATAAATGAAGTAGCTCAGCAAGATACTGTTGACCTGCTAGAAGAAGCCAGAGAACTGGCGCTATCACGATTAGCTATTTATCAGCAGAACTTGCGACGATATCACAGCAAGAAGGTGAATCCAAGAGTATTCAAAGAAGGAGATTTAGTCCTCCGACTGGTGCAACGCACGGCCGGCATGCACAAGCTGTCACCTCCATGGGAGGGACCATTCATCGTGAGCAAAGCATTGCATAATGATGCCTATTATCTAATCGACGCTCAATCCACCGGAAGGAACAAGGCAGACAAAGCCGGCGAAGAAACGAAGCAGCCATGGAATGTAGCTTTACTTTGTCCATTTTACTCGTAGCATAGTATCTCAAGGTCAAGAACCAATGATGTATTAAACCTCGGTATCCAGAGCGGTGACTCGGGGACTGGCATATGTTATTTCAATTTCATCTTATGTATTGAACCTCGGCATCCAGAGCAGTGACTCAGGGACTGCCATATGTTATTTCAATTTCATCTTATGTATTGAACCTCGGCATCCAGAGCAGTGACTCGGGGACTGCCATATGTTATTTCAATTTCATCTTATGTATTGAACCTCGGCATCCAGAGCAGTGACTCGGGGACTGCCATATCTTCTTTCGACTTTATCTTATGTATTAAACCTCGGCATCCAGAGCGGTGACTCGGGGACTGCCATAGGTCATTTCAATTTCATCTTGTGTATTCAACCTCGGCATCCAGAGCAGTGACTCGGGGACTGCCATATGTTGCCCCAGTTTTATGTTGAGCACTAAACCTCGGCACCCTAAGCAGCGCCTCGGCAACGGTCTTATATTATTTCTGAAATTTGGTTTACACACTAGACTTCAGCGCGATAGGCAATGACTCGGGGACTGCCATATATTGTTCCAAAGTAGTGGTCAACCTTTGATACAAGGAAGGTATCACACTTCGGCACTCAGAATAAGAGCAGCTCAATCTCGTATGATATTCGAAGCTCACACCCAGATTAATTGGCTAAACCACGGGAATACAAAGGCAAAGATACATCCTAAAATCAGTAAATCGCAGGTCACCAAAGCAAGAATTCGGACGAAAACCCACTTAAACAAAGTGATAACAACTACAAACATATATGTCGCAGCAGTACACGGCAAAAGAAATTCAGGTCATACAGAAGACGGACAAATGTTCCACGTACATCGTACGCCCGGCATACCAGGGACAAGAAATAACTTAAAGGTTTTCAGCTGGAGAGGCAATAGTTGGGTCAGGGGCTAGATGCTCCGAGATAGGCGGAGCCTCGGCCGAGGTTGCCTCGCCTTCCACAGACCCAGGTGCGACTTCGGCCGAAGCCCGAGGCTGCTGAGGGGCATCAGTTTGCGCAGTTGAATGCCCAGTACCTTTGGAGGAGGATCGCGCATCGCCGTTGCCATCCGAGCTCGAACTGGAGTCACCAGAGGAAGCCGAATCATCTTCACCTTCACCTTGTTCAGCCGAGTTATTATCTGATGCATCCTTGACTACGACCACATCGTCCGAATTCGGGAGGAAGCTCGGACCTTCATTCCAGGTATGCACGTCGGCATACTCAACGAGTTGGAAGGCGCGAGCTTGCCGAAGAGCAACAAAAGTGGGGTCCTCAACCCAACGGGAACCTGTGCACAAATTTCTCAGGATATCAAGAGAAATGTCTTCATACCATGACATGATAACACCAAGGGCCATATCAGCGCTAGCTCGCCCGGTTGATTCCCTCCACAGACTTAGTTGCTTCTCAGATGCCATCAGTCTTTTCACTAGCAATTCGACCTCATTGATATCAGGAGTCCCAGAGGTATTCGGCCAGAGAACATGGTAGGCTCGGATAGCTGCCTACACCAAGTCCCTGCCCATAATCTTCATCGGACCAACTGCAGCACCGACAGCGACCAAGAAATCTCCCATCGAGTACTCCGAGTCAACGTCAACAGGGACACCTCGGCGCGCACGAGCTGCAAGAACCGCTTTAGAACTCACAGGCTTAGCTTCTGGAAAATGACTTGCGCAAAACACGAATGCGTCAGGAGGCAGCAGGGACAAAGAAAAAAACATAATCCGGCCGTGCTAAGAAACTTACAATGAATATAACTCATCATTATCTGAAGGTCTTTAGCCCAGTTGATCTTGCTCTTTTCAAAGCGAGCGATCTTCTCGCTCATTCCACGAGTTTTCAGTTCGGCAGCCTCGAGGAGTTCTTTATTCTTCTGCAGCTCCAGAGCTAGCCGATTTTTCTCCTCGGAGAATTCCTGATCGACCTTTTCTAGTTCGGATTTCTGAGAGAGCTTAAGGGCCTCCACCTCGGTGTGCAGGCGAGCTATTTCGTCATCCTTTTCTTTCAGCTGCGCCGAATGAGTAGCGCTTTGTTCTAAAAAATGCAGCATCACGTCAGGCATGGGCGTGCAATCTTGGTGAGATGCTGCAAAGGTTTGTAACTCGGCTTTACCAAAGCCAAACGAGATAAAAGAAGCTTAGCTCACATTTTAAAAAGCGGAAGGTGTAAGGTAAAAGGGAAACTAACCTTCCAGGCTCTTGACTTTCTTCGCAAGACGAATGTTGAGATTATTGATATTACCTATTCACCAAAAAAGTGAGCCGACATCTCGCATACAAAACAATAAGAATGTTGAAAATGACGAAAAGAATTATCGACTTACCAGTCTTTTTCACCACAGGGAGAACTTTCTCATATTTTTCTTCCAATTTTCGGTGCGAAAAAAGCAATCTTTGAAATTCGGCAGTCCGCTGGTCATGTGCAACCTAAACAATGGAGCAAACGATTATTGGATATTCGAAGCTAAAACAGATCCGAGTTAAGCGAAACTTAACCCGGATCTAGGTGGCTGAATATTCGAAGCTAAAACAGATCCGAGTTGAGTGAAACTTAACCCGGATCTAGGTGGCTGGATATTCGAAACTAAAGCAGATCCGAGTTAAGCAAAACTTAACCCGGATCTAGGTGGCTGGATATTCGAAGCTAAAGCAGATCCGAATTAAGCAAAACTTAACCCGGATCTAGGTGGCTGGATATTCGAAGCTAAAGCAGATCCGAATTAAGCAAAACTAAACCCGGATCTAGGTGGCTGGAAATTCGAAGCCAAAACATATCCGAGTCAAGCGAAACTTAACCCGGATCCAGGTGGCTGGATACTCCAAGATCAACTAAACGAAAGTCAAGCAAGGTTTAAGGCAGATCTAGTCGAATGTAGATTCGAACCCTAAAGTTAACATTAAACTATGTAGAACATTATTAAACTTCCAAGCAAATAACAAGTTATTTCCCTGCAAGTTTCGGGGACTAGAGTGTATAGTATCATATGGAGAATCAATCAAAACTCCGCAAAACAGCAGTTACGTCGTTCATCTTGTTAGTATCAAGGATGATCTTGGCAGCTTGATCCAAGCGGCCGCCAATGTCGGAAAGCTGAAATGGCTGATTGATTGGATTACCCTCAAACTGATCGGCAGCATTCCAATTATTGGCATATTCCACTAGCGAGCCGAGGCTGTTCCCACTAGCCGTCCGAGTTAGGACTTTACCCCGGACCTGCTGCGTAACCACCACGGCCGCAGGGCTTTTATGAAGAGCAAGCTGGGTACCGGCGGCCGGAGTAAAGGAAGTTTTGGTGGAAGCAATTCTTTTGCGCAGCACATCGGCGATACTCGGCTGAGAAGAGCCAACAAGACCTTTCTGGGAAGTGGAGGCCTTGGCGGCGACGGCTTTACTTGCTTTAGAGGCATCAGCAGGAGCTGATACCTCGGCAATGGGAACAATGTCTTTAGGATCCGGAGAGATCACGGTCGCAGAAGGCACCGGGATATTAACGTCCTCGGCCGGGGCGGGAGCTACTATAGAAACTGCGGGGGTAGAATGAGGCTCGGTAGAAACGCTCGGATTCACAGAGGAGACAACTGGTTCCATGGAAATCTCGGAGGGCCGAGTGGAGTCAACGTCAACAAGAGAAGTCTCATGTACATCATGGTGAGGGGGCGATCGATTCGGAACTGGAGGAGATGCTGCACGAGCAGGACTCGGAACCCTGGTGTCTTCGGCAGGCGGAGGAGACGGCTTCCGAGTCACACGGCTAGTCATGCTAGGACCGCCGGGCTTAATGAAAAGTGGAGCACTGTGGAAATAGAGAGCGACATAAGGTTAAAAAACAGAAAGAGAGAAACAAGAAATACGAGAAAAGGGAACTTACCCTGCAACTCCAGGCATGATCTTGCGCCGGGGAGGATTCGGTGCGGATTTCTTCGTTCGTTTCTTGGGAGCCGCCTCTGAGGCATCAGCAGGAGCCCCACGTTTCCCCGAGGTAACAGGGGGCCGGGAAGCAATAGGTTCGGCGTTGTGAACCTGACCGGCCGAATTAGCTGGGAAAGTAGAAGCCGGAAATGCATAAGAAATAGGCATTGCGGCAACTAACTCAAGAACTTGGACCTCGTCCGAATCACCTTCCTCCTCGTGGGCCGAGGTCTTGCCACGAGCGCGAGCCGGGGCAGGGTCCGACTTAGGGACGAACTCTTCCGAGTCCGGCTCACCAGTATCCAGGGTATTCCGGTCCGCGGGCCACGGAAGCAACAAAACTTCGGCGTCCTCATTCTTCTGTTCTGCGAACCTCTGTAAGACAAGAAAAAGGAAAATTAGCGAAAACTGTTACGAAAGCAATTGGAAAACAGAGCGTTATTGGTTAAGCTTACTTCGGGAGGAGGACGCTCGCGTGTAAACGGTTTCAACCCCCAAGCCCAGTCCTCAGGCATCTCCGTCTTGAAGATGGCTCGGACGCGCTTAAAGATGATATAGTTGTCCAGCTCCACGGCCGAGACTCGGTTGGGGTCAAGAGGACCGCTCATGTAGCAGAGTTTGTGTGTCCGTTTCTGGAAGGGGAAGATTCAGCTACTAATAAAGGTAGCCATCAGATCGTCGCCGCGTAACCCGGCGCGGATCAGCTCTTTAAGCCGAATCTCAAAAGCCTCGGCCAAGGCGTGACTCTTCTTCGGATTATAAGTCCAATTCACCTTGGAGGGCGTACCAATGGAGAATGCAGGGAGCCGAATCTTGTCCTCCGTTCCTGTGTTCTTGACGTAAAAGAAGGACTTGTGCCACTTCTTGCAGGACTCTAGCCCCGTAACACGAGGAAATACGGATTTCCTCCGAGGTGTAATGGACGCTGCTCCACATTGAGTAAGCAGTTTCTCGGAAGGGTGTAGAGACTTGTCAGGGATTATGTTAGAACGAATCTGGAAGAACTTCGACCAGACGTGCACGGACGGCGATAGGCCGAAGTATCCCTCCGAGGCAGAGATAAACGCAGAAAGAGAAGCGATGGCATTTGCAGGAAGATGATGCGGCTGAAGGCCGAAGTAGTCGAGAAACTCTCTAGCAAAGTCGCTAAGAGGGAGACCAAAGCCGTGCGAGAAATGCGACATAAAAACTACATACTCGCCCTCCCTAAGATCCGGAGAGGACTCGCTGCCGGGTAAGCGACAGGCGGCGGGAATCCTCCGAGTTCGGATAAGCCACTCGATCTCGCGGCGTGTAACGGAGGAGCCCTGCCACAAGCCTCGCTCGGGCCCAGAGCCAGCATCGTCATCCTCTATCAGGGCACCGCTAAAGGAGCTAGACATGAGCTCGCCAGAAAGATCGGTGGAGGAAGAACTAGCGGCGGAGGAAAGTTTAGAGCTACAAGGCCCCGTCGTGATTTTGCACAGGAACGGCGGAGGAGGAGCAAAGGAACCGCCGCACGAATACAAAATCGAGATAGAGAAATCTAGGATAAAGCCTAGGCGACGCGGCCGGAAAGAACTCACCGGCGACGACGCCGAAGCTAGCGAACGCGGACGAGGCAGACGGAGCAGCGCGGCGGAGTCCTCGCCGTCGGAGGTTCTGATGAACGCGCGGCGGCGGAGCTGCGAACGGGCGCGGAAGCGAGAGGAAGAAGAAGGGCGCAGGCGAACGAAAAGGGGAAAGTGATTCCTCCAACGCCGCACCCCTCTTTATAACCGAGCCGCTAGCAAGATAGTGGGATCGTGGGTGCGGCGGTTGGACGTATAGATCGTGTGCGCCGCACAACCACACGTCGTAGAGCGGAACCACACCAAGGGCCACACGGTAACAAAGAAAGTCACGATCCCCAACGAAAACGGCACACGAGGCGTCGCAGCGCCGGCGCAGCAGGCGCAGTGGTAACTGTGGCCTATCAGTAAACACTGTAGAGGAACAAAAAACTAGAGAAATAATGATGGGGATGACACGTAGGACGAGGCGTACGCGAGAAGATACGATAATACCTCGAACGAGCAAGGAATAACTCGGAAACAATACAGGACGTGTGTCGTGAAACTGATATGACCCGGCCGAGGTTATCGGCGAGGCCATACCAGCTTCGGGGACTAATGTTGGGGAGATAACCCCGGATAGGGTAAAGACGGGGAGAGACGAAAGGATGTTCCCCATCTAGTTTCCGAGTTACGGTCTGAGCCGGCCGAATCATGTAGAGGTCGGCCCAGCTAGGAAAGGGCAGGACCCTCATAGTAATGGCAAGACGTTACCCGGCCGAGATACTTCGTAAGTCGGCTGGGTTAGCCCGAGTGATCTTAATACAGATGAAGGACAGGCCGAACTACGGGAGGCAGGGCCGAATGATACAAAGCTTGCAGGAGAAGGAGAAGCTGAAGTCAAACCCTAGCTGCAGGCTAGGGAGAATCTGAGCGAAGCCAAGCACTACGGACAAAGACGCAGAGCGACAGAGAGGCAGAAGGAGGTCACGGAGGAGACAGTCCTGAAGCCCGAGGCATGCAGGAGGGGCCCTCTAGAACCTTGCCGCCGTTAGGGGAACGACAGGGAAAGGGAGGCGCCGAACTACTATATTGGGACAAGCATATTCCTCGAATATGCTTGCCACGTCAGCCCTAAAGGAACCCAAGGCTCTCCTTTATAAGGGGAGGCTTGGACCATGAAGAAGGGATCGACTCATTTAGTACCGTTAGGCTGGTAAAGTTCTTCTCTTCTCCCTATATACAGCTCAAGGAGCACTTGTAGCCCAAGGAAGAAGAAATAAAGATCTTTGCCTTAGTCTTTTGTGTGTAGAATCAACTACATCTTCCCTCCCCAGATCCCACTAGCATCCATTGGCCCCATACTTTAGCCTACCCATGGCATCTGCCGTGCCACCACCACGACACTATACTCTAATACTTATGACCATAGATATCAATATCTTAGATGATTAAACTATATTGGAGACTTTCCCTATAGTTGAGTCTGTTTCCGGTTATTTTGTAAGGGCATCTCCACCGGGCTGACCCATTTCGGATGAGGAATGTGTTCGAATCGGTCCATATGGGTTGATCCATTTCAGCAAGGGTGTCCAGCGGCATGACTCATTTGGTCTGGACAAGCTAGTTTGGCCAGTTTTTCCAAAATGGCAACATTTGGATGAAAAGTCAACACAAAAAGAAATTCACTAGCAACATATGGAGTAGTAAGTAGCATCACTAAGTTTACATGACATAGTACGGAATCATAGTGCAAAATAACACAATGTTGAGCTGAATCGGCTTGCAATCATGCAAACAATTTTGAATCAATAAACTTTCGTGCACAATCTTGAGCTTCCAATAAAAAGCTAGCAAGTGACAACGATGCACTATCATCCAAATCAATCAGCGCAAAAAAAAAACACCTGCTCACATTTTACTGCGCCTGCTACTAGATTCGCTCCTCATGTTGTCGGCGACCGCTGCTACAGAGCGTACTTCGCCGTGGGTGCAGCCTGCTGCTACTAGCTGGAATAGCTACGTCTTGTAGAAATTGGCATTTATTCAGCCATTTAAGTTTTTTCAGACAATAACTAATGAGTCTAAATGTCAGTTTGAATATTGTTGTCACGCCATCTGAAGGCACACAAGCCTTTAAAAAGTTGAAACCAAAACCACAAAAACTCAATCATCAGCCTCAAATTTGCTAGTTCTCAGGCGTCCGAGAACTTTTTAAGTCTGAGTCGCCTCTTTCACCGTTTGATTTACCTCGTGATTCGTGCAAAGTAAAATACACATGAGTTGTAACTCGGATGTAACTGAGAATTTAATGAACTGAGTATAAATCTTATGAGTTGCAACTAGGTTGCAACTGAGAACATAAATATTAAAATGACATCAGCGACTTAGACATAAGAAGTTCCCAGGCGCCTGAGATCTATACACTCCCCAAATACATGCCCCCACAAAATAATTAGAATGATGAGCGAACTTATATCAGTTGAATGGTGACAGCTGCTCAAAGATATGGCATTCAAAATATCCAGACTTGCTGTTTGCACAATACCATCATAAACAATATAAAACCAACTAAACAGAGATGGTTGCACACCTCACATGCTGGCATGCTTAATTGATGGTTATAGATTGGAATCAACAATAAACCTAGCTAAAACGTAGTGCAAATGAACAGATGGTTGTACACTCTAGGACTCCATGATCATCTCTACGGTTGATGGCAAATAATCTCTTGATGCATGGGCAATGCAATGGTGAATTAGCAATGCATGGTCCACTTTAACCAAACAATTACTAGCAAACACTTATCATCCAGAGAACAAAATTTTCAGTAGATGCATCCTCTGATGAACAAAATTCCATTGCTAAATATAATAATTGTGGGGGAGAAGATCATTTCAGCTATATAAAAATGCCAATCCCTCTCCGAACACACTTGATTTGAACTTTTATTATTAGTTCTACTTTATAGTTAAGTTACTTAGAATTGAACGACAACCTATGAAAGGCTAAGTAATGTGTGGCAAATAGTCAAAGGTCAAAGTAATGTGTGTCAAATAGGCACAACGCAGCGATTCTACCACGTCGTTGGGGTCCCTGTCTTATCCAATGGCCTCTGTTTCTCCAAGATTCGTGCACGCCATTTTGCACTTCAATCCTATACATTGTCCACTTTCCACCCCTATAGCAGCCAACTTGGACAAGTCCATCTTGCCTCTCCCGATCTGTCGCCTCCACTCTCCTCCCAACGCCGGTCGCCTCCCATCTCCTCCTTCACACCTCATCCTCCTGCTCCGGCCGCAGGAAGCGTACTCCGCCTAGGACCCCTCAACCGCCTCGCCGCCGACCCGTTCTGCCAAAGATGAGCCCCCTCCACCGCGCCCAGCTCTAGGGTGAGGATCCACTGGTGTCTTCGATCTGGATCCGGGTGGTGAAGCGGTTCCCCTCCGGCCACACGACGATGTTGCCATTCATGGCCACCGCCAACTACCTCGGCCCCCATCTGGCCATGGAGGGCTAGATACAAATCCTTCATGGATTAATTTTTCTATTTTGTTTGGATTCCAATCATGTTGGATATGAGATGAACTATGTATGAAAAATTTGTGTGGATATAAGATTTAGGCGTCGTTCTCCAAGATCCATGCCCTGCGTCGTGGTCGGGTTTCTTCACCTCCATGTTTTTCCAATCTAACTTGTTCACTTTCCCCCTATCTGGTTGTTCCAGATCCAATCGTGTATCATTTTTTTGGCAATTGTTTCCGTGTCCGTGAACTGTTCTGATTTTTCCATGTTTCATGTATTCATGTGTTCTTCCATATCTTCTCTCGTGTATGAGTTGAGGAATTTTCATGGTTTGTGAGGCAAAGGTGCATGGAACGAGTAACAGCAGAGGGATCTAACATTAAATAGTCGATAGAGTACAAGTGTTTTTGACTGAACAGTAAATATAACTAACATTAAATAGTCGATAGAGTACAAGTGTTTTTGACTGAACAGTAAATATAATAGAGGGGCTCTTTGCAATTTACACATCTCACTGTACGATCGTATACGTAGAGTGGGATTTTCGGCAAATCTCCCTCTGGTTCTGACCTTCCAATCTACTCCCCACCTCGCACTGCTTTTGCTTCCCCGGCAGCTTCTCCTGTGCCCTTCAATAAATAATCAGTCGAAGCTGCTCCATGCACGAAGTACGAGACCCGAAACCTATCCCAGACCCCAACACCATTGCTTCCTAGAAACTGTTACCGGCACAGGAGATGAATGCAGGTCACAAGCCACCGCAAAAGCATCTCCTTGTCATTGACAGCCCACGTAGTTGTGCCCAAACACACTGATCTCTCTGAAATACCTAGAGGGCAGAACCCAAACACACTGAACAACCAACGAATGTGGCGTTGAGCTCTGAAGCAAAAGATGTTGTTTGTCAGAAGTGGGGTTCGAACCCACGCCCTCGTTAGAGGACCAGAACTTGAATCTGGCGCCTTAGACCACTCGGCCATCCTGACTTGCGACACGGTACCTGAGGGTGACCCTTATAAACCGGCGGAAATCCCCCTAAATTCCCGATGTGGGACTAAATTTCGAGGTTGTATGCAGCTTACCCGTACCATCCGGCCGGCGTGTCCAGCGCGAGTGCCGAGGCCTCCCGTCGTCGTATCCTCCCCGTGCCGATCAAGCCCTCCCCTCCAGGAAGCAGACGAAGCGCCGACGCTCGATCCCTCCCCGTGCTCCACGAAGCGCGTGGTGGGGGATCGATGCGAACAGAGAGGTGGGGTGAGGGGAGAGGAGAAGAGACGAGATGGGGCTCGACAGTTGCAGCCAACGGCGTACGTAGCCAGACCATAACATTTTCTCCTACGCTTCGTGGATGTAGGTACCGGCCCAAGAGGCCCTCGGGATGCCGGCCCAGATTACGTCTTGGCATACTGAACTGCTCCGTCGGTCAGGTGCATTCGTCGCGCGCGCCTGCTCGTCCAATTAATTCTTCCCACTCTCCAATGCAACCACCGGCTGCTTTTGCTTCCTGGAGGGGAGTGGGAGGGCTTGATCGAACGAACCACTGAATCATGGGCGCCGGTTGTGACGGCGGCACACGGCGAGCTCTACGTACGGCCGTCCCATGTAGATTGGCACAAGTCTCGTCAACCACGATCGAACTCAACAGAAATCAGCCCAGCACAAGTGCCGATCGAAAAGAGTCATGAGAAGGGCTTGGCGACTTCCACGCGAAGCCAGTCGCTTTGCTCATCTTTACTACTGTAGTCGTCTTTGCCAAAGAATTTCTAGGGATCTACTACAAACAACACAATTCATCCTCCAACCAACCTTTGCGGAAAAGAAGTCGCCATCCCCATGGCAATGCCGATACGGCATGCATGGGTATCTGTCTGGTGGTCAAAAGGTACGATTAGATTTGAACTGCATGCTGCTAGGGAACAAGGATCCCGGTCCAAACTCCAAGCTGAGCTTTTCTTTAAAATGAGGAGCGAAGCCCGGCCTATGCATCAAGTGATGCATACAGCCTTTGCTCACTATTAAAATTATAGTGTCTTGCAAAAGCTATTACAAAGATCGTATAAATTGGAATCATTAAAATAAAACACTAAGAAAAAACAATAGTCATATCATCACCTCCCCCGACGAGATATAGTAAACACCTAGCTGCCTCTTTCGACTCCACCTCATGGTCACTCGTAGCGACTAATCAAGAGAAGCTGAAGTGCCTGAGCGCGGAGGCTCGAACTCATGCAAAAGGAGCCCTAATCCGCGCAGGCTATCCACGAAGCAGCGCCCACGCACACGATCCGGATGTCGCCGCCCCCACTATCTTCCACCAACCCGTCTTCAGCTTGTAGATCGATGTTCAGACTCTATCCATACCATCCACCGACACCAGCGCGGTGTCAAGTAACACCATCACCATGCGCGCTAGCCGCTCCACCTCTCCTGCCGCTTCCATCCAGCAATATGCTCCACAGACGATGCTCCCAAGAGAGAACGCGACACTGCAGCGGCGCCATCGCCTGATCCGAAGATCTAAGGGTTTCTCCCAGGGCAGCACGAGTGAGGTCGACACTAGTTGCACGGCGATTCCTTCATCGAGGTCACGACGAGGTAACATCGCCATCGACCACTAATCGGCACGGTTTTCACCGGCACCTAGGTCGCCTCGCGGCCGGGACTAGATGACGGATCCTGGGGTATGTCAATGTAGCCTTAGGCCGACCATCGTCTCCAGCCATCCCCGCCACTTGCAGATCTGTCGATGTTGCACACCGGCCGCCGCTGCTTTTGCCCTCACCGCCAGAGATCAAGGGTTGGCCGCCGCTGTCATGGATCTTGGGCCGCCGGGCTGCAGAGGCTTTGCCTAGCGGCGGTGGAGGGAAATAGGCGGGAGGGAGGACGGGGAGGGAGTGCGGTGGTCCGCCCGGTGTGGCCGGCGGCGCCGCATGGGGACGGGGAGTTGAGCTTGCTTCGACACTTGGATCCATCAATTCATTCGACCGGCGAGCTCTTGCCAACAATTGACTTGCACGCGTTTGCACCGCGCGCACGATATATAGCAAAAAACGAGTTTTGAAATTCTACACCGGTGCAGTGCAGTGTAGTGCAGTAGAGTTCCCAACGCACATTCTATTGGAGTTACCTACTTGAAGTGGTTTTGATTATCGGAGCCTGAAACTTAGGGTGGGTGTTCTCAATTGTTTGATACACATTTTCTGATTGATCTGAGACAAGCATCAGTACCTGTGTGTGTATCATGGCGATTTGATTTGATACACATTATCTCTTCTTGAGCAAGGTGACACAAATTACGATGCATGGAACCGAACGAACAACAGCTCAGCATTGCCGCAACACAATAGTAAAACACACTTTCTGTTTAAAGTCTAACTGACCCATTACATGTTCTTGTCAAACTAAACTTTGCAAAACTGCTGATCCTAGAACCAACGACCATGTAAACACATTCGAGTAAGTTTTTATGATTCGATCTTTTTATTATTCCCTTGTAAAACTATCACTGTGTTATAATTAGGAAACAATTTTGTTGGTTTTCTTAAATGCTTGAGATTTGTTACATGTTTTTAAGAGTTCACTTGGTCCGGGTGAAATCTGCATTATCCCGCACGCATCAGTCTATATCTGTTTTTGATAATATCTGTTTCTGTTTTTGTTTCCAAGGTTTATGTATTCGTTTCCGCTTCTAAAAAAATATAAAAATAAATGTGACACCATTTACTTCCGTCCGTTTTCGTTCCTACAACACAGTAGTGATAGGGGATGTCTAATTACTGAGGTTAGTAATAATGTCTGTTGGTGGAGATGGCGAGAACTAGCTATAGCTAGGCCGTTAGGCGACACACAGTTCTTTCGGCTAGTGTCATGTAGTGTGATTGTGCGAGTGCCTCAAAAGTCACGCGCTCTACTGCTGCATGCTCATGGCGAAAGCACCGGGAGGTGAAAGTTACAAATAATTTCGTACCGGGATTTCTACCTCGGTAGAATAACACCACTACTGATCCCCAATACCGCTAGCTTGAGTATGTAAATCCCTTCTGGCTCTTGACCCCAGTAATTAATTAAGTACTCTCTCTGTTTGGGATTATAGGTCCTACGCGCATATCTAAGTTGTTAATTTAACTAATAAAATATAACTTATACTTCACAAAAATTATACCATTAAAAAATATAACTTCTAAAGTATCTAATGATTTTATACTATAATATTTATATTATCTTGTTTAAATTGGCAACCTAGTTATCCGTGCGGGACTTATAATCCCAAACGGAGGGAGTACTATCGGTAAACATATGATAGTATGTGTTTCAGCGGCGCCGACATCCTTTAGATTAGGATTGGTGAGAGCTGTGACTCCAAGATCAATTGTCAGTGCCTCCCTAACATCAACAAAAAAAAGGTACCTCAACTAGTATGGTTTTGGAGTAGCTATATTTGTAAATGACAATCTCTTTTGAAATAGGCTTTCTCCCCGTTTTATAAATAAAGCAACATCCACATACAAAGTTTCAGACAACATCCAAGAATGCATGTGTATGTGTCTAGGGTCAAAAGGTACGATTAGATTTGAACCGCATGCTAGGGAGCAAGGACCAAGGATCCCTGTCCAAACTCCAAGTTGAGCTTTTTTTTAAATAGGGAGCGAAGCCCGGACTCTGCATCAAATGATGCATACAACATTTACTTATTATTGGAATCACATTGTCTGACAAAAAGCTATTACGAAAATCATACAAACTGGAATCATCAAAATAAAACACCAAAAAAAACAATAGCCATATCGTCACCTCCCGACGAGATATAGTAAACACCTAGCTGCCTCTTTCGACCCCACCTCATGGTCACTCGTAGCGACTAATCAAGAGAAGCTGAAGTGCCTGAGCGCGGAGGGTCGAACTCATGCAAAAGGAGCCCTAATCTGCCCAGGTTATCCACGGAGCAGCGCCCACGCACACGCTCTGGATGTCGCCGCCTCCACTATCTTCCACCAACTCGTCTTCAGCTTGTAGATCGATGCTCAGACTCTATCCACACCATTCACCGACACCACCGCGGTGCAAGTAGCACAATTTCCATGCGCGCTAGCCGCTCCACCTCTCTTGCCGCTTTCATCCAGCGATGCTCCCAAGAGAGAACGCGACACCGCAACGCCGACATCGCCTGATCCAAATATCTAAGGTTTCTTTCGGGGCAGCACGAGTGAGGTCGACACTACTTGCATGGTGATGCCTTCATCGAGGTCACGAGGAGGTAACACCGTCATCACCCGCCAATCGGCACGGTTTTCACCGGCATCTAGGTCGCCTTGCAGCCGGGACTAGATGACGGATCCTAGGGTATGTCAACGTAGCCTTAGGACGACCATCCCAGGGCCACCGCCCTAGGCATCCTCATGATGTGAAGCATTCCCCAGATGGCATCCGTGCGATTTCACCGGTCCACGACGAGATGGCAAAATTTGGAGGCGGTCAATCCTAATCCAAGATCAACCACCACCGCCTCTAGCCAGCCCCGCCACTTTGCAGATCCGTCGATGTTGCACACCGGTCGACGCTGCTTCGCCCTTACCGCCAGAGATCAAGGGCTGGTTGCCGCCGCCATGGATCTTGGGCCGCCGCGCCGCAGGGGCTTTGCCCAGCGGCGGTGGAGGGAAATAGGCGGGAGGGAGGACGGGGAGGGAGTGCGGTGGTCCGCCCGGTGCGGCCCGGCGGCGCCCGCATGGGGATGGGGAGTTGAGCTTGCTTAGACACTTGGATCGCGACCGGCGAGCTCTTGCCAACAGTTGACTTGCATGCGTTCGCAACGCGCGCGATATATAGCAAAAAATGAGTTTTGAAATTCTACACCGGTGCGGTGCAGATGATCGAGCGCGGAAGACAGTAGAGTTCCCAACGCACATTCTATTGGAGTACCTACTTGAAGTGGTTCTGATTATCGGAGCCCGAAACTTATGGTGGGTGTTCCCAATTGTTTGATACACATTTTCTGATTGTTCTGAGACAAGCATCAGTACCTGTGTGTGTATCATGGCGATTTGATTTGATACACATTATCTCTTCTTGAGCAAGGTGACACAAATTACGATGCATGGAACCGAACGAACAACAGCTCAGCATTGCCGCAGTAGAACACACTTTCTGTTTAAAGTCTATCTGACCCATTACATGATTTTGTCAAACTAAACTTTGCAAAGCTGCTGATCCTATAATCAACGACCATGTAAACGTATTCAAGTAAGTTTTCATGATTCAATCTTTTAATTATTCCCTTGTAAACCTAGCACCGTGTAAGAAACAATTTTGTTGGTTTTCTTAAATGCTTGAGATTTATTGCATGATTTAAGAGTTCACTTGGTTCCGGATAAAATCCGCATTATTCCGCATGCATCCTATTTGGTCTATTTTTTTTTCGACAATATATGTTTCTATTTTTGTTTCTAGGGCTTATGTATTCATTTCCGTTTCTGCAAAAAAATAAAAAAAAATATGACACCAGTCAGTCCTGTTCGGTTTTCATCCCTACGAAATACTCCCTCCTTCACGGTTTGGAGGGCGCTCTACAAAAATCTCACGGACCTAGACGTGAACGTATTGGCTAAAAATTAGGCCTATTAGTAAGCGGTTAAGGCGCATGCATTAGTGGGAGACTGTTGCATGAATAGAAAGTTAGGAGAAAAGGTGTCATATTAATTAACAATTAATTCTTATGTGCCTAGGAACATTGTAGTTTTGGAAAAACCCAAATTTGATTAGGCGTCCTGCAAACCGTGAAGGAGGTAGTAGTAACTGTGTATGTTATTAGTCTAAGTTACTATCTTCATAGTGAAAAATAACATATGTGTGATGTCATGCATAGGCTTATTTATTGTAATGTAGACTCTTTTTTTTTTTTTGAAATGTGTGATGTTATGATAATATAGCTAGTTACCACAAGCCTCTCTCTCATCATTTAATTGCATACCATGTCATCTAAATGCTTAGTTGACAATACATGTAGAACTATGTTACTGTACTATTTAAATTACTCTCGCTATGACTAGCCTAAGGTTAGTAATAGTGTCTGTTGGTGGAGATGGCGAGAACTAGCTAGAAGTCACGTTAGGCGACACACAGTTCTTACGGCTAAGTTTAGTAGTAGTGTGACTCTGTGAGTGCCTCAAAAGTCACGCGATGTACTGCTGCATGCCCATGGCGAAAGCACGGCCGGGAGGTGAAAGTTACAAATAATTTGGTACCGGGATTTCTACCTCGGTAGAATAACACTACTGATCCCCCAATACCGTTAGCTGGAGTATGTAAAGCTCTTCTGGCTCTTAAACCCACCAATTAAGTATTCCCTCTATTCCAAGACTTAAGACATACAGTATAATTTTTTTAAAAAGTCAAGTCATGTAAAATTTGACCTAACTTTTAAAAAAATCTATCAAGAATTATTATATTATAGAGACACCATGTAAAAATATGTTTCATGATGTATGAAAGGTTATGGACTACGTATTATAAATATAAATATTTTTCTTTAAAAACTTGGTTAAATTTTAACTGGTTTGACTTTAAAAAAAATATATACCATGCCTTAAGCCTTGGACGAGGTAGTACTATCGGTAAACATATCGTATGTGTTTCAGCGACGCGACATCCATTAGATTGGGATTGGTGAGAGTTGTGACTCCAAGATCAATTATCAGTGCCTCCCTATAATCAACAAAATAAAGGCACCTCATCTAGTATGGTTTGGAGTAGCTATATGTAGAATTGCGGAATATTATCTGTATTGATATTGCTTGAGGTAATTACAACGTGAGCCCTTAGGCTGTTTATATAGTACTAGAAGACTTGGAGGGCAAGAAGACTACTAGAGATATAATTGGATTACAAACTTAAACTACCAAATATAGTCCAAACCGTGATATACTCTAACACTCCCCCGCAGTCAGATCGGTAGTGACACGAACGGTCTAACTGGAGCATAATCCGAAGACGGAGATGGAAGAGGATGTCGATGTCGATGTAGCCGAAAGTAGGGCGTTGGATTCGTGGTCGATGATGCCATTGGTGATGTAGTCGCCTTTGATGAAGTCGTTGTGTTGTGGTCGATGTCGTCGTTGAGCCGGGAGAATTCGCCGTAATGGTTGAAGTAGACCTAGTTTGAGTTGGAGTAGTCGAGGTAGACGACACGCCTTACCGAGCTTGCCAAACTCGGGAGCATGCCGGGGACGAAGGCACGCGTCGATGTTGCCAATATCGGACGTGCGAAGACAGGGACCATCACGAGCCATGCACGCCAGAGCCGGAGGGAGCAGCAGAGAAATTCTCCGTGAACGGTCGGTGCGTAGAAGTTGTCCGCCGATTTGTCGGAGTAGATGAAGTAGTTGCAAGAAGAAAATAAATTTAGTGCAAAATAAAAAATTAGACTGCGACTCTGGCGGCGAGGTCGTGGTGGACGAAGAAGACGAGGTAGATGTTGATGGCGATTAAACTGTTGCGGTAGTTGATTTCAGGGATTAGACCCGTATTTTCCGCTTGTATGAGCGCGGCGTCGCTCGAGTAGAAGAACTTGTTGGCGTTGACGATGACCATGATTGGTGGTGGTGGCGACGATGTGACGATGTTGTTGGTGTAGATGGTTGTCGGCGATGATGACCACGGGTGATGAAGGTGCAACCCTTTGTTGACGGCGAGACGCGTACTTGGGGACGTGCGTCCCGGTCGATGTTGGCGAAGATGGGCCGGCGAGGTGACGACGTGAGGACGGAGAAGCCGACGTAGCGCGTGAAGGCATCCCTTGGGGCGCCGCGCGGAGCCTCCTTGGCACGATCGTTGGCGATGATTTGCCGGAGATGAGTCGACGCTGAGGTTGAAGTAGAGGCGCGTGATGACGACATGTGGTTGTGGACGACGCAATCCGATCTATGATCGGCGAAAGAAGAAGAAACATCGGCCAAGCGGCCGGCGAGAAAATTTTGACGAAATAAGATCTAATCTACTATTACGCGGCCCCCGGCGGAGAAGGATCTCCCCGGAGGCGGCGCGGCGGAAGCGGTGGCTAAACCCTAGGCGGAACGAACCGCTCTGATACCATGTAGAATTGCGGAATATTATCTGTATTGATATTGCTTGAGGTAATTACAACGTGAGCCCTTGGGCTGTTTATATAGTATTAGAAGACTTAGAGGACAAGAAGACTACTAGAGATATAATTGGATTACAAACTTAAACTACCAAATATAGTCCAAACCGTGATATACTCTAACACTATATTTGTATATGACAATTACATGATCAATATGATGGCTTATCAGCCACATGTGGGGGTGTGGGGGGACAACGTACTTAGAACGTCTTTTCCCCAGCCGTGCTACTGTCGCCCCTTCTCCACATAGGACCTCACTAGTCTAGTACCAACATAACATGACGTCTCACACAATCATGAACGGAGCAGGTAAAACACATCGCCGGAATCGCCAAAAGGACATGATAAAAAATAAGACGGTAAAACAAGTCGCCAAAGTTGCGAGAAGGACAGGTAGAAAAAGAGCACCAGCAGCAACGACGGAGCAACGTTTTCCTCGAGACACATACACGGCATGCAGCTTTGCAGCGCAGAAGACTAGATATGTTGTCGGGACTATTTGGTTCTATGGCACGAGTTAAATACATGGATGGTCACCGAACTCAATCCTCTTACCCATCTTGGTTATCATACATAGAGATACGCAATTTACAGTCACCAAATAGCTCAGTACTTCATCGGAGGTCACCGGAGCATGTAGAGCTACATATTTGCTGATGTGGTACTAAATTAACCCCACATGTCAGACTTCAGTTGTGTTTTACTTTACAAAAAGATCCTAAATTTTATTTCCATTAGACAAGAAGGCCCCTCCTTAATTGTCAACGCAAAAGGAAAAAGCAACAACATTCCCCACCACCACCACGTGTATTCTTCCTCCTGTTGTATTCCCGACCCTCCCCCCCCCTCCCACCCACCCATGGCCCATCTGAGTGGCACGATCTCCCCGTCGAATCCTCTGGCCGATGGAGGCCGGAGCAGAGGCGTGGGTGGCGGATCTCGCCGCGACTGGGATGCTGGGTGGACGAGCTCGCTATGGCAGGTACCGTCGGGCCGGCGAGATGGCCCCGCGCTCACTCTTGACGTGGCGGCCGGAGTGGCGGTCTGAGATGATGACGACCTCGAGGATGTCCCCAAATGGCTCGTAGAAGCGGCGGAGCCTCTCGCTGGTGGTCTCCTAGGCAAGCCCCCTCCCCCACGAAGAGCTTGGTGTGGGTGGTGTCCCCGAAGGGCGAGGCGGGCAGGTGCAGCCACGAGATGGAACTCGACGCCGACACCGACTCATACGCCGCTCCCGCGTGCTGCTGTTGATACGAGCCACCCAGAAGGTGTGGTAGCTAGAGGGGCGTGTAGATCCATGGATTCCTGCGCGTCGTTTCTGGGTGGTGGTGCTGATGCAAATCCCGCTACCTGTTGGTGGCGGCACGGGGCGGGTTGCGGCGGCGGCAGTGGGGATTGGGGCGGCGCGAGGCAGACCGGTACGGATTACAGAGGAGGAAGAAAGAGGAGGGAAGAGGTGGGTGGGTCATGGGTGAACCTGACCAATGGGCCCCACTGGTCAGCTCCACCGGTTGTTCTCAGGCGTTGAATAGGAAAGAAAAAATGAGGAGGGTCCTTTTTGCAAAGCATCTCTTTGCTAGAGACTGGTCAACTCAGTGCCACATCAGCAAAATACGTAGCTGTACAGGCTTGGGTGACCTCCGATGAAGCACTGGACGTATTTGGTGACCGTAAATTATGTATCTATATGTACGATGACCAAGATGGGTTAGGGGGTTGAGTTCGGTGACCATCCATGTATTTAACTCCTATGGCATACCTTGCCAAGCCAAAATTTAGCAGCCACATTTTAGTTTTTATGTGTTTGGTTTTTGCCATGTTTTGCCTTGCCATACTTTATTGTTTTTATGATTTACTTGTCATAGAGTCATTTTTTGTTCACTTCTGCTAAAGTTTGGCTTCAAATTTTTTAAAAAATTTCTATCACACTTCTTGTGGCTGCCACACTTTGGCTTGGCAAAATGTGGCTCCGAACCAAACAGCCCTGTCGTCGGTCATCCCGGCACCCGAGCTAGCGATTCTGGCAGACTTGTTTGAGATGACTGATGAGTAGTGGAAGCTGCTGGCCCAGTGTGCACATTGACAGCTCGCGTAAAGAATCGACGAGCTCTCCCTAAACTGACGCGGGTTTACACGGGGGAAAAGCGAGCTTAGGCGCCTACGGACGGATGTCAGGGCTAAGTACTGTTTTGGTCCCATTTCTTGACCTTTCTCGCTCTGTTCAAGGATGGTTTGATCTTGATCACACTTTTGGTTTTGGACCGCGAGCGCGCTTTATCGGTGCATGTCTGGTTGAGACTTCGGACCAGACAGTTCTTTTGATCGCTTTCCTCGTTGCGATAGATTGACTGATCATGATGGACACAGTCAATTGATCTTTAAAGTGGAAATGAGCCTGCAATGGCCGAGAAGGTCAATATTCTGGGTGGCTCCTAAACCTCGCTTAAATCTGAACGCTCTGAACCTACTTTTGCAGAAGCGATTTGCACTGAAAAAACCAAAAGATCTTGCTCGTTTTTTCGGTAGAATCGGAAACCAGATAGTACGTACTTTGCAGCTATTGCAATGCTTGAAACCATTATTGTTAGTACTGGTGATTTCTCATATGTTGTTGACACTTTTGAGTGGTCCTCTGGTCATTGTTGGTGATGGATGAAGACCTACACGGGTAAGATCGCGGTTCTACATACTAGTACCGCAGCATACCTCAAACTTATCTTGGATTAGAGAGGAGAGAAAAAAACATGAAACAAAAATCCTTGGCCCTGTCCAAAGGTTTTCATGGAAGGATGACGTGCGAGGGCGGCCCATTTCAAACGGCCAGTGTCTTCGAAATGGTCTGTTTAGATCGAGCCACGAACATAAAATGAGTCGTTGTCAATTGTCCAGCATGTCAAACGTGTGCGCCAAGTGGTCAGATCCAAATGATCCGAGATGGCCATTTTGGCAGACGCTTCATTTTTTTGTCACATATTTTCATTAATTTCAAACATAGTTTACATATAATAAAAAAGATAAACTAGCTACAACTCTAGCTACCAGCAAATCATGCGCATGTTCGGCGCCGCCTACGCGTCATCATCTTGGGAGAGGTCGATGAAGGGTGATGGCGTCCAGGGCCGAGGCCTCGTAGGCTGTAATGGAGGCGGTATCGACATCTCCTGTCCAGGTCATGTGGGCCACACGACAAGTGTCATAGGCGGCGGAGAAATCTCCTACCAAGGCCACACGGCCTGTGGCGGCGCATGCGGCGTCAGCTATGGTGGAGGTGACAGTTGTATCATGTGTGCCGCCACCATCGATGAGAGCTAGACGATCTCCTCCAAATCATGCCATTGCCAGAGCAGCTCCTCCTCCGCTTTGAGATTTCCATGGCGCGTCGAGTGGCCTCCTCCTCATCGTAGTCTGGCGGCACAAGGGGCAAATCGTCCTCGCCCTCCTACTTGACGACGACGCTCCTGTCATCATCGGCGGCGGTGTCGGAGGCTGTGGGGAGCTCTCCGTAGTCGATCTCCGGCTGGAAATCACCCCGCCACATGCACACATTTTGTACATCGTGATCCCAGGTGAGGAAGGCCTACCAGAGATCCTTTCGAGGTACACGCACTTGTGCCACAGTGCCTGCAGGAGCAGTGCGCGGCGGCAGGTGATCTATGCGTCCAACACTGGCGTGCGGGCGGCACCAGAACCCGCGCCATATTGAGGTGCCAGCCGCCAGGAAGGATGACATCAATTGTGGTTGTAGCGATCCTCTCTTCCCACCGCCGCTTGCACTCGGCCACCGGGATGTACATGCAATCACGGTGTAGAGGGGATGCTGCAACACGTGTCGCGAGCGCAGCTACATTTATTTTACACGTGACACGTGTCCAGGGGATGCCGCAACACGTGAGGAAGGTTGAACATTTATTTCTCTTTTGTCCTTTTGCACGTTTGATATGGCGTATACTTTATTTTACATATAACATTCTGCCTCCAACTAATGTTACTAATATGTTTGAAAATTGGTTGAATCAAATTGATAAAAGAAAAAAAAGCTAGTATACGAATTGGCATATCCACTTTATGCTGGGCTATTTGGAATTGCGGAAATGATTTAATCATGAACCAAAGAAAAATTCTACAAACCTTTTGCGGGTTATTCGCTTGGCTACTTATTCTATGGTCCAATCCACTTATGTATAACCAGCGAGAAAGCATGGCTACTAGATGCAATCGGCTGCTCTAGGTTGCATGGGACTTTTATTACCTGGCTATTAAGCGGTCTCGCACTATTAGGCCTCCTTTGATTCATGGGGTAGGAAACCCAAAGAAAAAGGAATTAGGTAGGATTGGAGTGTCCTGTTCAAGTTGATCCTATGGACACGGGATTGCAACGAAGGAATTTTCCCTCGTTAGACTTCATGTATCTTTTCCTGCAAAATTGCACTACCGAGTTCCTACACCATTAATTCCTATAGGATTACTTCCCGTGAATCAAAGAGCTCCAAAAGGAAAAAATTCATAGGGTCCCAATCCTATAAAAGTCCTGAGCAAATCCTATGAATCAAAGGAGGCCTTAGAATGAAAGATGCGTAGCCCGTTTATGATTATATTTTTAAGATGGTTGATACATGATATATGTCTCTAATTCTTTGTGATCCGTGATTGTAATCGTACTAATTCTATGACCTTTGCAATAAAAAGATTATGTGCATCATCATGATGCATATGCTGGGGTTGTGTTTCCCGTTTCAAAAAAGTGAGGGGTTGTACTTAAGCAGAATCCTATCTCTTTTTTTTAGGGAAAGCAGAATCCCTGTCTGACTAATCCAAAATCGCGGTGCAGAAAGCAGGCCAGCATAAACTTCCGATCAAAAAAAGTCGTCCTGAGCCCAACAACGGCTTGAGGGATGCCGACTTCCTCGTGAAGCCACGTCCTTTGTTCATCATCTTTACCCACAGAATTTCTAGGGATCTACAAGTACTCATGCTCCCATCTTTGCCAAAAAGACGTGCCAATACGGCATGCGGCATGTGTATCAATGGGGTAAAAAAAACCCAGTTAGATTTGAACTGCATCAGCCCGGTCCAGACTCCAAAGTTCAGAACCTGTCCCTTTCTCAAGTTTCTACTTCCTTCTTTAGAAATAAGTGACTTATGTATATCTAGATTCATATATCTCTAGATATGTTTTAGAATATAGATACATGCAAAGCTATTTAAAAAAATAATTAATTTTATGATTAATACACGAAATTAGTAAATCTGGAAACTAGCGCGGTCTCGGAGACACATGCTTCGACGAGGACCTTTCATAGTTCGAGGCCCCGACGAGTCCAGTCGGGGTTTGAGCCCCCAACCAGTGGAAATCAGTACCGAGTAGCACTAGTCGGGGCCTCTTACTCCGACGAGTCTAGTCGGGGACTCGTACACCGAAAGGTCCTCGCCGGGGCACGGGTCTTCGAGGCCGCGCTAGTTTCCGAATCTACCAATTTAGTATATTATTCGTGAAATTGATTAAAAGTATATATTATTTTAAAAAATAGACAACTCAAGTCACTAATTTTTGGATGGAAGGAGTAGTAATATATTTTCTCGGAAATACCGGCTCACTCTGACCATGGAGCAATGCCTGTCTGTAGAAACCGTTCGGCGATCTGCAGGTTCAGTTTTCGAGCTCAGACCGATCCTCTCGACATGGGGATCTAGCGCAAAATTTCACCGTGCGTCTTGCGCTGCCGATCGCCATCCGCAGCAGCGGCCGCGGTGGCAACCTACGTGCGCCGTACTACTGCATCGATTGCCTTTGGCGTCAATGCGGTTTACCGACGCGCAATTGGCTGGAACAGCTCGATCGATCGAGGGGCAGCGTAGCTCGACAGAGATCGAAAAGGAAACCGACGATGGGGCTCATGTGTCGCTTCGTAGCCGTGCAGGCGTCCCCTGTTGTTGTCTGTTGAGCGATGCATTGAGTAGAGGTAGAGGTAGAGGGGACACTGTGGAGTGTTGGGAGAGGGGCACCTATGGAATGGGGGATCCAATCATTGTAAGGATGCCGATCGATAGCGAAGTAGAAGAAGAAGAGAAGGTTTCGAAAATATCCCCAAACCTCCTAGCTAGCACACTTGCAGTTGCAGAGCTAGGGGTGTGGATTAAACATTTTCAGGGTAT
Source organism: Avena atlantica (assembly GCA_910589765.1). Lineage (NCBI taxonomy): Eukaryota > Viridiplantae > Streptophyta > Magnoliopsida > Poales > Poaceae > Avena > Avena atlantica. Next base: position 279,854,228 of record OU342738.1, on the reverse strand, counting down.
TGACATTGACAGGGTGGCAGCTAAAATATACTTAGCTGCTATTACTTGGACTCTATGGAAACCCTCATCAATAAAGCATTGTTTTTGAACATGTTATGCCTGGGCATCCCTGCAACATTATTATTCTTCATATTTTCTATTGGATTGACTACGGGAGGGAGCAATTTGCAGAAGGTAAAAACCACACGAGGGGCTGTTACAATGACTCATAAGCTGAAGATTGGCATATGAAGAAAATCATGAACAGTTCCCATGGATGAATGAATGCCTACATGTCAAAGAGTAGATAATTTCTTTTTTTTTAACGGAGACAAAAGCTTTGCCTCATTCTACTAAATAAGGAGAAATAAAATTTGTTCGGTTTACAAGCACCACCGTATGCAGATTACTCTCCCAACATTATAAAACTCGAAGATTTAGCTCCCGCTAGTACTCAAAGTCTAGTCTATCCTTTTAATTATATCTAGTGGAACATGTGGCGGTGCAAATTTATTGTTTAACATCCTTGCATTTTTTTTTTCAAATCGTCCAACTTACGAGCATAGTGATGGATGCCATAGCCTTGGCCTTGTAAGCTAGCTTCGTCCACCAATCTTAGATAGAAAGATCCTCTGTACAATCATCCACGTTGAAGAGTGGATAATGGATAGCGTTCGTTAGGAACGATTGTATTTGCCTATTGATACAAAGGACTTGTGCTTAGATGAGTTTGACTGTTGTTCTCTGCTTTCCTATTTTTGATTTGCCTGCGGCCTTTTACTCTTCTCCTATTTATTTCTGTGTCGTAAGACTCTATGTTTTGTTAATGAAGCATGGGCGAAAACCTTTTTCGTCAGAAAAGACATACACATTGTATGGGCCGGGGCGTTATGATGCGCGCAGTTTCAGAAAATCTGAGACTAGCGGATGCATCATGGCGATGTATCTAATTATCTCTTCTGACGCAAGGTGTCACGAGCGAGTAGTATAAATGAACGAACAAGTTTATAATTGTACAACAGTAGTGGTAGGGAATGTCTAATTACTCAAGTTACCAGTGTCTGTTGGTGGAGATGGTGAGGACTAGCTAGAGGCTTAGGCCGTTAGGCGACACTGTTCTTTCAGGCTACTTTGCGTATTGTCACTATGCTGAATGTCTGGAAAGTCGCGCGTCCTACTGCTCATGGCGCAAGCACCGGGAGGTGAAAGTGAAAGTTGCCAATAATTTCATCTGAGGATCTTCCAGCACATCGGTAAATAACCTCACTCCTAGATCATCTCTACTCGGGGCCCTAAATTCCCTCTAAAAGACTATGGGGTGTTGGCGCTTAAAATAGCACTCAGTTTATTATACTAATTTTTTTTTTTGCGTCGGCGCGATCCATTTAGTTATTCGACGTCCCTAAGTCGAACCATACACACAGGGGCCAAGCGGGGACGTCGGATAGAGCTGAAAATAGCGCGGAACATCTCTGACAGTGGGAGAAAGCTCCGTTCCCGCCCTTTTCGCCGCTTCCCGCCCTCTTCCCGGCTATATGTAGGCACCCCTCCCTTCCTCGCTCCCCCTCCCGCCGTCGCCGCCAAGAAGAGGCCCAAACTCAATTTCTATGAGGCCGTGACGTTCACCCACTACGACATCCTCGCGCCGATCCGCGTGAGGCTTCCGGCAAGCTTCGAGCTCAGCTGCGCCGGTGTGCTCGTGGCGCCCCACTTGGTGGCGATGCAGATAGAGGAACGCCTCCGCGAGCCGCCGGAGCGGAAGAGGGCGATGGCCCTGTACGCGCCCACGAGAGCGTACCGGTCGAAGAGATCCAATGATATCACATTGTGCCGGGCTCACCCGAGGCAGCTCCACCCGGATATGCGCAACCCCGAAGGGAGAGAGCGCTTCTGGGCAGTGCGCGGGTGTGTGGTCTAAACCGCTATCACCAAGGCGCGCCGTAGAATTCATGAGGAGGGCGGAGGCCGTCGGGATCGTCAACCTTGATTCCGACATGGAGGAGGAGGAGGGCGACGATGCGGGTAGCGACGATGCGGGTAGCGCCGATGTCAAAGGCGGGGACAACAACAGTGAAAGTGACATAGTAGATTAGGCTGGCGTGGAGTTAGCGATGCAAATCACCCTTCATTTTTACCCCATATAGGCTAAAAATTGTTGCCGCCGGAGCCCATATACAGGACTGAGTGAAGATGCTCTTAACCCCAGTAATTATCAGTATCATAGGGGTATTTGCTTCACCGGCGCCGACATTCTTTAAATTGGGATTAGCAAGCTGTGACTCCAAGATCAACTGTTAGTGGCTTCCTAACATCGACAGAAAAAGGCACCACATCTATGGTATGATCAATGTGGCTCATCAGGCACATGGGAGGGGGGCAATGTACTTAGGACACAAGTACATGCATAGCCGAGCAACGCACAGGGCGCAAGAACGCCTTTTCTCCCAGGCCCCAGCCGCGCTACTGTTGGCCCTTCTTCACATAGGACGTCACTAGTACCAAGGCAACATGACGCGTCACCCAATCATCAACGGAGCAGGTAAGTTAGGGCTAGTACTACTAGGGTAAAAAAGACCACCACAAGTCAGAAAATAAATAACATGGTAAGGCTGGTTCTAATAGAAGTATCATAGCTAGTATCATGTATATCATGTTGACAAAAATCTGACACAATAATTAATAAAAAAATAGTTAAAGTATCATAGGTAGATACCGTATCATAGCACGTAAAACTAGAAAATCCCCATACAAATAAATCTTGTATATAATTTTATATTGAGATTCTATAAATCATTAAATATAATATTAGTATGATACTATCTTATGACATCATGTACTATGAAGATAGTAGCATGCATTAATATCATATGCATGATACTAGTAAGATATAGTAGTATGATACTACCACTGTGACCAGCCTAAAGTGCCAAAGTCGCGAAAGGAAGGAAAACAACAACGTTTTCCTCGAGACGCATGCCTACATGGCACGGACAGCTTTGTAGAAGCGTAGAGTCACAGCAGTCAAGCTAGACAGACGCCGAGAGGGCATGTGCATAGGGCTGACCTAAACTATCGAATAAAATGGTCAATTTCTGTTCACTTGGGTCAGATTACGGTAACTTTTGGGTCGTGGTCCGGCCTATCCGGCAGCCACGTCCAGCAGCACGATCCATCTGTCAGTCCTGCCGTTTCTTGGCGCCATCGCTGAGCAAGGCACTGCCAATCAGCTCAAACACTCAAATTGATAAGCAAACAACATACAAATTGACTATCAAATAATATGGCGGACATGTGCCATCGCCATTTGAGTATCGTCAACAAGTAGCAATGGATCTGAAATATGCAAAAGAGGGTAATATCATACATAATGTCCAAAAAAGACAGCTTCGACCCAAAAAGTAGCATTCACCGTCGCCATTGTTGTTCAAGCATCGTGAGCCCGGATGGTCTGCCGCCTCCTCGTGACCGAAACCCTGCGATCAGGGTTTGCGATGGTATCCAGGTGGGTGAGCATGATGTCATTCTTCTCGGCCATGATCTTGGCTTCGGCCTCCTTGTATTAGCCTCTACCTCCAGCACCCTAGACCTAGCCTCGGCATCCTTGGACTTGGCTTAGGCCTCCTTGGCCTTTGCCTTGGCCTTGATCTCCATTAGCCTAGCCTTGGTGTTGGCCTTCTCCACCTCGATATACCTCGTCTGGAGCTCGACAAATGTCTTGGCGGTGGCCTCTTTCTCTTTGCGCCCCTCTTCCTTATCGGCGATGGCCTCTTCCTTCTTCTCTAGGAACTTCCTCAGGGTCTCCTGGAATGCCAAGGAATCGGCCTGGCGGGCGATATCGGCCTTCGTAGCCTTATGTCCTCCAGGCCGGCGGGCACGGGCGGCAATCCCATTTCTTGTAGGTTTGACAAATCATTAATCATTGTCGTCGTCTAGGTCAACGACACCTCCCGTTGAACCATTGCTCTTGCCCTTCTTCTTGTTGTAAGTTCTTTCCAAAGGGCATAGCTAGTCTCTCATTGTTTACAGTCGTTGATCAACATTCGACAATGGGACAACGTGAAGGCCTTTTTATCATTCACCTTCTTGAAGTGCTCCATTGCTTTAATGACCTACACATATGGATGCCAACAATGGCTCAATGCATATGCAAGACATCGACAAAGAGAGGAAGAGGTTTTACCATGTCAACCGGCATCATGCCGCTTATTTTCCTTTTCGTCACCATCTCGTAGGATCCTTGGAACTTGCTACACTTGGCATGGATGGTGTCCCATCGCTTGGAGAGGGAGAGATAGTTTTGATCGCTATAGAAGTCGTCCTTTCCAAATTTCCTATGCTCATGGAAGAACTTGCCCACCTTCTTCCAATAGGCAAAGCCATTTTGCTCGGCGCCGCATAGTGGATCTTGTGAAATCTCCATCCATGCCTTGCATAGGATCTTTTCCTCTTCGATGGTGTAGCTCGAGGTTCGTTGGCTCAACTTCTTGCTCTCGACAAGTGATGCCACAAGTGAAGCGGCCAACAACGCGGCCATGACCCCCTCGCCCATGGAAGTGCCATTGTTTTCAAACAATGACTCGTCTGCAATGTTGTAGGCATCTTATTGAGTGTCTTGAAGGGTCTCTTGCTGGGCCACGAAATCCTACACCCAATTTGGCCATGATAAAGCTGCGGGAGCAGTACGCTGTCAATGGAAAAGAAATGTCGTGACCATACATTGTCGTTGGCGGTCGGCGGCTTGTCGGACATTCCGTCGAACATGTTGACTAGAGCCGGCATGTCTGTGGTGGCGATGGACCGCCGCTTCTTTGACGACTCTGGGGTTATGTCCGCGGTCGTTGGAGTGCGGTTGAGGTCGTTGGCGAGCTCTCCCGCCTCCGACGAAGCCGTGCGGAGATGGACAAACCGGGAGAGCGAGGCCACGATCCTACTGTGGCCTCCAAGCAAAGGTGTGTGCGGGCCTGGCGTCCTGGGATGACCTAGTGACCGGCCGCTAGGCGTGGAAGTGACGGAGCTGGTATAGGACGCGCCGGACATGGCCAGGTGGGGAAAAGCGATGGCGCCATCGAAAGCGACAGTGCCACAGAAAGCGGCGGTCAGCGCCTCCTGGTTCATCATGTTGACGGCGTGCTTGGTGGCATTCACTGCCAGCTCGTCGGTGTTGACCCTGTTCTGCGTGGCAAGAGAGTGCTTGTTCTCCTCCCGGCGCCCCGCATCGAGCTCTCGCCACTACCTGCCGGCCAGTGCACTTGTCCGACTCAACTTTTCACTACTCCGCCGTCAGGTCCTTCCTGGCTTCTTCGGTCGGCCGCGCTTCTTAGCGGCAGGACCGCCGGAGGGCGCATCATCGTCCATGGCGGCGGGATCCATCGCTTCCGCTCCCGCTCCCGTCGGTGGAAATATGGAAGAGGGTTTTTGGAAGGAGAAGTGAAGTGGTTTGTGTGCCACTTGCGGGAGGGACCGCCAAAGGTGAATGGAGGGCCCGCGAGGACAAGCGCGCCATTTGGACCGACCCAACCAAGACCCAAATTTGATGTATAGATGGATCGGCCGCACGAGTTTATCCGAACGGGTCGCCTCGCTGGCCCGATGTTCCACCAGTCTGTTCAGACGCGTTTGGACGTCAACGAAACGTTGGTCGACCGGGTGGAGATGCCGCGACTGCTGCCAGTGGCAACGCCGTTTGAGACGACTGACGAGTAGTGGAAGCTGCTCCCAAGGGAAAAGACGAGGAACAAGTAAACTGAAGCGGGTTTTTACACGAGGGAAAAGTGAGCTTAGCTTAGAGAAGGGTGTCTGTCAGGGCTAAGTACTGTTTTGGTCCCATTTCGTGACCTCCTTTAGGGAGCTCTCGTTCTGTTCCAGGATTTCGCTCTTTTGTTTTGGACTGCGAGCGCTTTAGCGATCCATAACTCTGGTTTGATCTCGATGCAAGATACACTAAGCAGTTCAGACTTCAGACTAGTGATACTTTAAATTAACTGACTCAACTTTCTCAAGATTTGCATACATTTTACACTAAAATGTGTCTAGATTAATACATATGTAGACTAATTTGAGTCAATTAATTTGATTCGAAGGGAGTAATTCTTTTGATTGTTTCCTCGTTGTGATAGATTGACTGATCATAAGCACAACACAACCGGTCACTCTTTAAACTGGATTGCGTCTGCAAGAGAAAATTATAAATAACCACCACATTATAGGCTAGGGTTTCGAAAAGCCACCACCTTACGTTAGGGTTTCAAAAAACCACCACTTCAGCACTAACATGTAACAAAAAACACTGATTCGGTTTTAACCCTCCACTAACAGAAAAACTGACCGATGGGACCTACTAGTCAGGCTGACGTAGCAAATGGTAACGGTGGAGGACAAACGACATGAACATGCAGCCACTTCAGACGTAGGGCCCACCTGTCATCACCTTCACCCCAAACTCTCTTTCTCCTACACATTTTGGCAAGCACCTTGTGCACTGAAGCGCCTCCGCTGCCATTGCCAATGGCGAGACATGCTGCACCACCATTCTCTGTACTTGCCGCCGCCGCAACTGAGTGCAAGCCGCCTACCCATGTGCTCCAGCCGTAGCTGTCCTCCCGTGCCTCACGTATTTCCCGAATGGACGCGGTCCATGTCGCCGGCGCGCATGCCGACGGCCAGAGCTGGTGGCCAGGAGCGGCGTCCGCGGAAGACGGCATCGTGAGGCTTAGACCAGCGGCGCTTGAATTTGCTACTCCAGTTGTTAGGGAGGATCGAAGTTCGAAGGTCGTACGCCTGCGGCGGCGCGCAGAGGTGAGCGGCGGCGGATGCGCTGGAGGAACAGGGGCAAGCGGCCACGCGCCCTACACCTGGGGTGGCTGCAGATGGCGCTCTCACGCGGGGTACCAGCAGGGAAGGGGAGGGACGGTGCCGATACAGGACTAGGCGGTGTGCCGGCCGCCGGGAGGAGCAGATGGATGGCGCGCCGCTCGTGGGGAAGAAGACCGGTACAGGAATTGAGCGGGGCCGGTAGCAGGGGGCTTCTCGCCGGCAGGACAGGGGGCGGCGAGTCGGCGGGAAAAGGTATGCTCGCCGGCGATAGCAGGGACGCGCGGCTGGTGGTAGTGGCCAGAATTCCATCGTGGATTTTTTCATGGGAACAGTTGGGTGGATTGGTCAACGCTGAATTTTAGGAAGAAAAAGTAGGGAAAAAAAGAATGCCTACACCGGTCAGTTTTTCTGTTAGTGGAGGGTTAAAATCGAATCAGTGTTTTTTGTTACATGTTAGTGCTGAAGTGGTGGTTTTTTGAAACCCTAATGTAAGGTGATGGTTTTTTGAAACCATAGCCTGTAATGTGGTGGTTATTTGTAATTTTCTCCGTCTGCAATGGCAGAAGGCCAATCTTTTGGTGGCTCCTAAAACTCTTTTAACCCGGAACTCTCTAGGCGTTGACAAGACCTTTAACATACCAAATGGCCTTTCTTGATTCAAATCATTGGAAATGAAAGGTTTCCCTTCGGAATGGATTGATATGGTCATGAAAGCAGCAACAAATGGAAAAATGTGGGATTAAATTTGATGGAGCGGTAGGACCCCCTATTTTTCTACACGTCAAAAGTTGGGACAAGGTGATCCCCTTTCACCTTTGTTTTTGACATCGTTGTTGATGTCCTAGCTATCTAGATTGAAAGAGCTGACAGACAAGGTCTTGTTTGGACTATCTTCAAATCTGGTGGAAGGAGGTGACACTATCCTTCTGTTGGATAATGATAAATGTCATTTGTTGCCTTTTTGAACAAATGTTAGAGCTCAGAATCAATTTTCACAAAATTAAAGGAGTATCTATTGCAATGGCCAGGCTACTGAAAACTCTACTGCTTTTGAGAAAACCTCGACTTGCATCTACATAACCTTCCCATGAATCATCTAGGAGTTTTGGTAGTAAAACAAAAGGTTTAGACAAATCTAATTTGGGATAAAGAGAGTAGTACTCCCTCCGTCCTAAAATAGATGTATCAAGTTTGTCAAAATTTAGATGAATCTAGAAACTATTTAGCATATAAATTTATCCAAAATTTGAAAAACCTAAGACATCTATTATGGAACGGAGAGAGTACCCCAAAGTCTAGAGTCACGGCAGCCGTTGTTTGCAGCCTGCACAAAGGCGAGTGGACTCGATAGATACGGAGAGCTGCCATCCGCAACACCGTTTGAGACGACTACTGAGTAGCGGAAGAAGCTGCTCCCAAGGAAAAAATAAAAGATGAGCAAGTAAAGTGGAGTTTAGGATGGGAAAAGTGAGCTTAGCTTATGGAAGGATGTCAGGGCTAAGTACTGTTTCGGCCCCATCTATTGACCTCCTTTAGGGAGCTCTCCTTCTGTTCCAGGATGGTTAATTTTGATCACTCATTCAATCTTTTGTTTCGGATAGCGAGCGCTTTATCAATGGTAGAGAGCATTTTTAACAGGCGGCCCCGCTCCTCCCGCGTCGCCCCCACGCGGCGAACGGGGGGAACCCTAGTTTCGCGTGCCGCCAGCCCTCCCGCAGGCTCCTCCCTCCCCTCGCCGCCGCCAAGGGGCCCGGCCGGGCGAAGCCAGGCCGGTGCCGGCGGCGGTGGGGCGCCTTCGTCCTCCCGTGTGGTGGGGTGGTCGCGGGGCCACTCGTCCGGGTCAGAGCCTCCTCCTCCTTCCGGGGTGCAGGGCGCAGGGCGGCCAACTTCTCCTGGCGTCGGCGCGACGGGTGGCGGCGGGTGGTGCGCTCCTGGCATGCTGGGGGGCGTGGTCCGCGGGCGGCAGCGGCGTGGCGGCGGTTCCCGGCTGGCTTGGGCTGCGGCGGCAGCGTCCGTGGGGCTGCTGGCCCGTGGTTGTTGCCAAGGCAGGGGGTTTGCTTGGCCCAGATCTGGGCAGGCGGGCCCGACTCGGGCACAGCGGGCCTCGGCAGGCGACGATGTTGGTCGGACAGCGGCGTCCTTGGCGGTGGCTGGGGCGACAAAGTGGCGGGGCCGCTTCCCTTGGCGGCGGGGCTGCCGCGATGGCTGGCGCTCGGCCCAGATCTGGCCCCTTCGAGCCGGACCTGGGTTTGAGCGGGCTGGCTCGGGCCGGTGTGTCTCTCGTGGACTGCGGAGTGTCTTGGGCAGGGGCTCGCGGGGTTGATGTCACGTCTTCTGCAGCGCGGCGATGAAAGCTTCACGGGCCCATCTGGCCCGGCCGGACCTATGGGTTCTTCGAGGGTCGCTGCGACGATGTTCTCTGTGCTGCAACGTGGCGGCGAGAACTTTACGAGCCCTTCCAGGGCTCGGCCGGGCCTTTGGCCTAGTGTGTTCTTGCAGCCGCTTCCGGCCGGCACCCGTCATTGGTGGCGAAGTCCAACGGGGGGATAAGCTTCTGCCTCCCTCCTGTTGCTTGTGACTTGGTGTGCTCGGACCACAGCATCCGTTCGGTTACCGTCCCTGGCGGTGGAGGTTGCGCCCTCCCACGTGGTGATAGTTCTGCTTCCCCGTGCCTTCGGTTGCCTCCTTTAGGTCCGTCCGATCCCGTAGGAAGTGTCGTGGTGTGACGGCGATGACGCTGTCAAGACCGTGGTGGCGCATGTTGGTGGGCGTCATGGTTGGTGGTGTGTTTCGGCTTGCCCGGCCGGGGGTGTGGTTGTTGGGATTGGGTGAAATCCCTGTCGGCCTTGCCAGCCCCGCCGTGGTGACGCCTGCGGGTGCCACCATCCTTCTTGAAGGGCGTTGGGTGTTCCCTCTACGTATTTCCATATCGTACCAGGGAAACCCTAGGATTCGTTCGGGCAGCAGCGTCGACATTGTTGCTTCCCTTCTTGGAGGTGTTGCTTGGTACGGGGCATGTCGGAGTATGAGGAGCGCGGTGGTCATCCTCCGGTGGGCGCAGCGGTTGCGCGACATCGTCGTTTTCGTCGCCCCGTCATTGTCGGCATTGTTTTTCTTTTCTTCTTTCTCTTGTTTTTCCTTTTTGGGCTTTGTTGTGTTGTCTTCCCCAGCGTTGGTCTTGTGGTTGTCCTTTGGGCATTGTGCTGTCTAGTCCAACTGCGATTTCAGCTGTGTGCTTTATTTATAAAGCGGGGCGAAAGCCTATTTCGAGCGCTTTATCGATCAACAAGTCTGGTTGATCTCGATGCAAGATACGCTAAGCAGTTCAGAGTTCAGACTAGTGGTAGTAGTTCTTTTGATCGTTTCGATAGATTGACTGGCCGTGATGAACACAATCAATCCGTCTTTAATAAAGTCAAAAAAAACCTAGAACGATAGAAGGCCAATCTGAGGAAGACAGAACCAGGAACAACTCCCTCCCTAACTCCCAACAGACGGCGGCGGTGATCAATTCCTCTAGATCTTAGCCGGTTGATCGCTGGTTGCCTCTCCCTCCGCTTGCCGCTCCAGTGGCTGGAGGGAGGGGGACCTCGTTTCTTCGTCAAATAGTTAGGGTTAGGGCTTATCTGCTGTGGTGCACCGATGGGGTGGTCGGCTAGAATCAATTTTCACAAAATAAATCTGCCTCAAATCTACTCCCACACCGGGGCATGCTTCACGGTGAAGCCTCAGAGTTGATGGCAACATGTGCTAGTCGGTCTTCGTGTTTCCCATCTTTCTCATGTCAAACGAATTCTTCGATATCTCAAAGACACTCTCGACCTTGGTCTTCTTCTAAATAATTCTTCCCCTACAAATTTGACAGTTTATTCTGATGCAGACTGAACAGGTTGTCCAGATACTCGACGATCCACATCTAGCTTTTGTGTTTATTTGGGTGATAATCTTGTTTCTTGGTCTTTGAAAAGGCAGGTTACAGTTTCCAGGTCCTCGTCGGAAGCAGAATACCGGGCGGTTGCTCATGCAGTGGCCGAAGCAGTCTGGATACGTCAGCTTCTAATTGAGCTACATCAAACAATCGAGTGTGCTACCATTATCTATTGTGACAATATATCTGCAGTCTACGTGGTCTCTAATCCTGTTCAGCATCGTCGCACCAAGAACATAGAGATTGATATTCATTTTGTTCGAGAGAAGATGGCTCTTAGCGAGGTTCGAGTTCTTCATGTTTCGACCAGCGCACAATTTGCAGATATCTTTACCAAGGGTCTCTCCACTGCAGCATTTACAGGTATTCGGTCCAGTCTCAACATCGTGGTGCCTGACGTTGACACGGCGCGCGGGGGGAGGGGGGGTATTAGAGTTGTGTTTGATTTAAATTAGGACTCTAGCCTAGGTCAGTTTGGTCGGTCCCTCCTCTCTCCTATATAATCTGTGTACTATTGTTTAAAAAGTTATTATTATTCCAAAATATCACAAATGGCCTTTCTTGATTCAAATCATTGGATGAAAGGTTTCCCTTCCGAATGTATAAATTATGGTCATGAAAGTAGCAACAAATGGAAAAATGTGGGATTAAATTTAATGGAGCGCTATGACCATATTTTTCTACACGATCCCCTTTCACCTTTGTTTTTGACATCGTTGTTGATGTCCTAGCTGCTATTTTTTTTAAAATAATACATTTTTTTATTGAATTGCCCAAATAATACACAAAACGGATAAATTGCAAATCTGTTGGTCGGTCGGCCGTTCGACAAACGACAGACTCGTTTCGTCTTTTCAACAGACGACACACTGCCTTCGTCCGTTCAACGGACGAATCACCCTGCAAACCCCTCCTTATCAAACAGCCGACAGCGTTGCCTGCAGGATGATACGGACGAAGACAGAGTGTCGTCTGTTGAACGGACGAAGGCAGGGTGTCGTCTGTCGAATGGCCGACCGACTAACGGATTTGCAATTTGCCCTTTTTATGTATTATTTGTGAAATTCAATAAAAAATGTATTATTTAAAAAAATTAGCGTCCTAGCTATCAAAGAGCTGACGGACATGGTTTTGTTTGGACTTTCTTCAAATAATCTGGTGGAAGGAGGTGACACTATCCTTCTGTTGGATAATGATTAACCCAGACAAGAAATTTAATTATCACGTGTTGCCTTTTTGAACAAATGTTAGAGCTCAGAATCAATTTTCACAAAAGTAGCATCTATTGCAATGGTCAAGCTACTGAAAACTCTACTGCTTTTGAGGAAATCTCGACTTGCATCCACATAACCTTCCCATGAAGTATCTAGGAGTTTTGGTAGGTAAAAAAAAATTAGACAAATTTGTGACATCTAATTCGGGATAGAGAGACTACTACCAAAGTACTGTAAGAAAAGAGCAACATTTTCCTCGAGATGCATACGTGGCACGGGCAGCTTTGCAGAAGCGTAGAGTCTCACGGTTTGCAGCGTGCACAAAGGCGGAGTCGACTCGATAGATACGGAGAGATGTCAGCGCAACGGATGAGCAAGTAAAGAGGAGTTTTAGGCTGGGAAAAGTGAGCTTATCTTAAGGAAGGATGTCAGGGCTAAGTACTGTTTCGGCCCCATCTATTGACCTCCTTTAGGGAGCTCTCCTTCTGTTCCAGGATGGTTAATTTTGATCACTCATTCAAGCTTTTCGTTTCGGACCGCGAGCGCTTTATCGATCGACAAGTCTGGTTGATCTCGATGCAAGATATGCTAAGCAGTTCAGAGTTCAGACTAGTGGTAGTTCTTTTGATCGTTTCGATAGATTGACTGACCCTGATGAACACAATCAAACCATCTTTTATAAAGTAAAAAAAAAAACTAGAACGGCAGAAGGCCAATCTGAGGAAGACGGTAATGTGATAGTACTACTTACTTAGGAACTATCTCAATATTTCAAATCATCCAAGATACTATTTATTTTAGGATTTGAGAGATTCCAACAAGATTCTCAAATTATTACCATGATGATGAGAAGTTTCTTGCTATGTTTTGATGTTGTCTAAATGATTCCTTTGGCGCTGCTAAACCCTCGTAAGTTCGCCTCTTCCCCTGGTTCCCCCTACCCCCTGTTCAACATAATTTTAGCTATGCCTTGTTTCTTGTGTAAGTAGTTCCCATGATGAGTTTTTTTTCGAAATGGGGAACACTGCCTGGGCCTCTGCATCTTGTTTATTGCCATAGTTCAGAATTATGCTAAAATATTCAAAGTATTACATTTATGGACCAGATAAGGTTGACACATGTATCAACCATCGAAAAAGAAGAAGCATCATGGATCTATCCATTTTGATAGTCTGGATCTTCTGTGTTAGTGGTTTCAGATTTGTTCTTAGTTAAAAGTTAGGGAAAATTTTCTATATGATACTCTTATTTTTTAGCGTTTGGTGAAACACACCGCAAAATTATGTATTTTCCAGGTATCATTATAATTTTATTGCACATTTGTAAGGACACACCGCACGGCCAAAAAGGAAAGTTTGGCAATTTTTGTTCAAGCCCGGCCATAACATGGTCACCAGGGTAAAAGTGTTAGAAATTTGCACTTTTGGCCTAAGTGGTGTGTTCTGGCAAACGTGACATAAAATTATAATGGCACCTAGCAAATACATAATCGGACGGTGTGTTTCAGCAAATGGCAAAAAATAATGGTATCATGTAGAGTTTTTTTCCTAAAAGTTATTGTGTGGTACATTGGTTGATATTAACATAAGAGTAAGCACAACGTGAGACACAACTAGACTCACGCTAAGAAAAATTGTTAGCCTCGAGTCTAAGAAATGAAATATGCTCCGATGTTTAGCCCATGTAAAGCCCATCAACCAGCATAGAAGGAAACAATAAAAAATGTCTACAAGACATTGAAAAGTGGGTCCATCTTGCACACCATTCCCTTAGACATATGCCTAGTACTAGACTCAGGGTCTAAGAAAACTTCGCTAGACACACCCTCTCTACTGTTTAGACACAGGTATAAGGCCAAAAGATTCTCTTAGACATAGCTATTTTACTACACTGCACGTGCTCTAAGCTCACAATAATAAAGAATATAATTTTGTGTGGGTGAGGGAGGGTAATTTATAATATATATTCTAAATATGTGAATTCCTATGCCTATATTTTAGCACAAATAAACATAAATGGGAACAAAGAAAACTACACTAATCAGTAAGCGAGTTTATGTATTTTCCTCAAATTTGTAGAGTACTGTTCCATTGAAGAAACACACAGCGAGTACGAATAAGATTTTAGTCGACCTTTCGTCATGAATGTTTGAATATAAAATCCATAAATTTATGTATCCACTAGTATTCTTAATAACTACAATACATACTATTTTTTCTTTACTTCTCGCAAGATGATCCATTTGTCCAAAAGATCATTTTAGTGGATAAACTTCTTGTTCATGACACGAAGAACATGCTCCTGCGACGGATGTATAAAGTGCTCGTAGATATCCTTCTCCATTCTAAGTATAATTTATTCTTTGTGTGGTCTACATCACTTGAATAACAAATTAGGAGTTTCTTTTAGGTTGTCAACCTACTAGTGTTACTACCTTGTTCGAGAAGAAAAAGGTGTGTTTTCTACACGCGTCACACAACATCTCGATACATATTGCAATTGTTATCTTAATTATTTTACTGTCATTTCCGTCCCTGGTTAGAAACCGACGAAATGCAATTTATATTGATACCATGATTTGGTTCCCCCTCAAAGCCATCCATTTCACAATAATTTCTTGACTTACAAAATAAATAACATGATTTCTCTCGAACGAGGTAGTAACATTGATTGTTTTGGGAAATCATAGTCTCGAGTACTCCCGCTAGTCTTCACATGGTCTATTCGGGCGTAGTACAATGGTTTGTCCATCCAAGCAAGCATTTGTAATCTACGAAATTAAGGATCTTGTGATTCTTTTCCTTTGGAGAAGTTGTCATGCAAGTGCAGGCTTTTAGCCATCACCTTCATCATTTTTTTACGGTAGTTAGCCTAGGTCTATGACATTTAGCTCCTTTGTTTAATTACTCGGTGGTAGACACATCTTTCCCCTTGGGGAGAGAGGGGAGGGTATATGCACCCCTGATGGGCTCACTTGACTGTAGAGCCTCGTTGGGAGACCCCAAGAGCAAGGTGTGATGAGCAAGCAACAAGTTTTTCCTCAGTTATAAAACCAAGGTTATCAAACCAGTAGGAGCAAGGGAATAACTCTAAGGTGTTGCTAGCAACTTTGTTATCCTACACAACACAAACTCAAGACTTTGTCCCAACTTATAGTGAGATTGTCAATCTCACTGGTTTGCTGAACACAAAGGATTAAACGTATAGTGTGAAAGGTAATAGTTGCTTGTAAAAAGTAAACAGGTAACAGTAGATGATGTATCAATGGTAAAGATTGAATTGGGGTTCACAGTTCACTAGAGGTGTTCTCCTTAAGATAGATAACATGCTGGGTGAACAAATTACAGCGGGGCAATTAACAAATTAAGCAAGATAGCTAGTCGACCTTTCGTCATGAATGTTTGAACATAAAATCCATAAATATATGTTTCCACCGGCATTCTTAATAATACAATAGAAACTGAATCTTGTCTTTACTGCTAGCAAGATGATCCCTTTGTCCAGAAGATCATTTTAGCAGATAAACTTCTTGTTCATGACATGGAGAACATGCTCCTGCAATGGATGCATAACATGCTCGTAGATATCCTTTTCCAGTCTGAGTATAATTTATTCTCAATGTTTTCTACACCACTCGAATAACAAATTAGGAGATTCTTTTAGATTGTCAACCAACTAGTGTTACTACCTTCAACCAACCGGTGTTACTACCTTGTCTGAGAATAAAAATGTGTGCTATCCGCACGCATCACACATCTTGATACGTATTCACTTGTTATCTTGATCATAGTAGTGCCATTTTCCATCTCTAGTTAGAAACCGACGAACAAAGGAATGCAGTTTATATTGATACCATGATTTGGTGCCCATAAAAAACATCAACTTCACAATAATTTCTTCACTTACAAGAATAATTCATATTTTTCTATCGAAACGAGGTAGTAACATTGATTGTTTTGAGAAATCATAGTCTCGAGTACGCCCGCTAGTCTGCACACGCGGTCCATTCAAGCGTAGTACAATGGTTTGTGCATCCGAGCAAGCATTTGTAATCTATGAAATGAAGGAGCTTGTGATTCTTTTCCCTTTGGAGAAAGTGTCATGCATGTGCTGGGTTTTAGCTATCGTCGTCATCATTTTTCGACGGTAGTTAGACTATGTCTACAATATTTAGCTCCTTTGTTTAACTACTCTATTGTAATTTTCTGATAGAGCTTTTCGGCCATAATTTTCCGCAGGTGGCTACCCACAGTAACTTCTCGACGGCGAATAATTCTCTAACTATATTTCATTTACTATGTTTTTTAGGTTCCTTTCCTATTCTTTTGCAGTAATTTTTCGCCACCCTTCTCTAGCCGTGATTTCCACACGATAACTACCATTAGGTAAATTTTGGTGGGTGAGTAATTTTCCGGCTGTAATTCACCAAATGTAATTGCGTAAAAAATTCACCAAATGTAATATAATTATTTTTGTACTTTTTATTCCTTAAGACAAATTTCACCATTTCCCACCTATTTTGTTCGAAAAAAATACTACAGTTGCCTTCTGCATCAACTTAAAACAACAATATTATACTACATATGACATAATATTGAGCAATACTTTTAACCGATTATTCGACGACATTATTCCATCACGGATGTGACGTTATGATTTGATAGCATGCCATCCTGAACCAGCATCAATTAATTTAGAACCAATGGAGTACTTTGCAATAACTGTTACAATGTTTCAAACCATTATAGTTGGTTTCTCATATCTTGACACTTTTGAGTGGTCCTCTTGTCATTATTGATACATGAAGACCCACACGAGTCGCTGTACTACCAAGTACATAGAGTCATGATAAGATCGCAGTTCGACGTACTAGGATCGCAGCAGACCTCGAACTTATCTTGGATTAGAGAGGAGATAGAAAAAACATGAAACACAAATCCTTGGCATGGTCCAAAGATTTTCGTGGAAGGATGCTAAAGCTACTGTGGCTGGCTGTGCCCGTCTGCTGCATCACAAGGATACGACCAAAACGCCCACAGTGTACGTGCTAGCAACTTTCCCTTCTTTTAATCCCTTCCCAGCAAAATTAACTCCACACTCACGCTGAACAGTTTCAACCAGCCACGGCATCACAAGCATGGTGAACCTGGAAAGTCCATTAAAGCGCCCGTATACATCTGCACCCTGCTAGAAAAAATTAATGTCAAAAGAATTTGAAAATAATTATAGGCACACATGTCCACGTATTATGTGCACAGTGAATGTTATATTTTTATAAAATATAACATTCGTTTTATGCAGTGAGAACCAGTGATCCCGCTTTAAAACAAAATCAAAAGTCATATTTCTAAGTTCCAAAAAATTCTAAAAATAAATTAGGATGTATCCCGTGATTAATACCACAAACATGCAAAATCTCAATTCGCAAGAATGTTTATTTTGAACTACACAAAAATGACAAAATTTTAGACCTATGGTATAGTTATTTTGAATCACAAAAAGTCACACTTTGTCATTTTTGTGTAACTTGGAATACAAAGCACTTTGAATTGATATTTTACACGTTGGGGGGGGGGGGGGGACATTATTAGTAATTTTTAGGATTTTGTTTCATATTTTTTAGAACTTATAAGTGTAGTTTAAAAAAACACTAGAGTTCGAGAGCCAAAATAACTTTTTATTGTTTTGTAGTAGCCTTATATAGATGCCAAATTTATTTTTGATAATGAGCTTACATAGAGTATACATAGTTCACTCATAACTTATACTAGTTCATTCAAAATTGAAGCTCCTTATAATCAAAACCCATTTCCTAGCTCTTTCAACGAGTTCAAACCCTTTTGTACGTACTTGAAGATGATGGAAAGGAGGGAGGGCGATGAAACACAACGAATCACGAGGAAAGTGGGTGGTACACATGCAGCTACTAGCAACCCCAGCTTTTGGCCTTTGCCCTTTTGTTCCCTTGTTTATTCCTTCTTTTCCCATTGACCGCCCGGTCGCTTCATTCTCCCCTAGAAAAAACTCTATCACACTCGTAGTGTTACTTTCTCAAGGGAGAAAAATCTACCCGCACCTCACTCAACGGCGGCAGCGCAGCAGCCATTTCCACCCAGCTCGAACCCGACACGGCTTTTGGCGCGTGCCACGAAGCCCATAGAAAAGCGGCCCCTATTTAAGACCCATGCTCGCCCAGGGAGGGAGAGCGGCCACGCCACATCACTTCAATCACTCTCGTCACCTCGCTCAGAAACGCCGCCCATGGCGCTCCAGAGCTGCCACTCCGACGACTTCTGCGTGCAACTCCCTCCGCCTCCTCTCCCGAACTGGGACTGGGAGTGGGAGTGGGAGGTACGCTGCACGCTCGGCGGAGACGACGCCGCTGCCGCCTGGGAACGGGAAGGTGGCATTCATGACGCCTTCGCGGCCTTGCCCTCGTGTAAGAAACCTACCGCTCGCTGCATGCCTACCTGTCTAGACTAGTCTACTACGTACACGCGTACGTGCGAGCGTGCTGACCGTGGCTGGCCCAGAGTGTGTGGGTGTGTGTCTAGCAAGCAAGATAGCCAGAGGCATTTGTTTGTGTAGCAAGCTACAGGCATTGCCCATATTTACTGAGCTCGGTTTTGGTGGGCAACACACAGGTGTGGAGTCGCCGGTGTCGTCGTTATCGTCGGAGGCGTCGAGCGGCTGCGGCGGCGGCTACCTGGAGGACGCCGTCGCGCACTGGAGCGACCGGTGCAAGCGGCAGCGGACGGCGGCGGCGGAGGAGGAGAAGGAGGAGGTTCCGCCGCGGTGCCCGGCCATGGCGAGCGAAGACCTTCACTCCCTTCTTCAGGTAAAAGCTCTATGCTCGGAGTAGTACTTGTATTGAGTGAGCAGAGAGCTGAGGAACCGATGGTGATCTGTATAGACTAGAGCATCGATGTCCATTTGCTCAGTGATATGCTGCTGGTAGCTTGGCACCGGAGGTGCTTTCGTATTACTGAAAGCTGTGGCATCATCATCAGGTCCCCCTAGGTGCCTGTTCGTTCGTCAACGAGGGAATATTCTCTAATTATTAATCGTAGATAATTTGTTTATTACTACTACACAAAGTATATATTCTTTAGGTGTATGTTCTTTTGTGAATGAGAGTATATCATTATCAGTATCTAGACAAAGAGTTGATTAAGTTAGGACGGAAGCAAGACTTTATATTTAATACACATACTATTAAATAAAGGTGTAACCTCACTGTCACGCTAATGGACGAAAAAAAAAGAAAGGACTAGCGGTACTCCAGCAGCTACCAGTCGTGTCCGAGTGTCTCCTAGCATCGCTGCATGCATTGTCTTCTTCCCACACTTTTTCTAACTCGTCGCCTTGTGGTTGTCTCTTGTGAATTTCTTTCCTTGCCCCCTCCGCGACGCAAACGTGCAGAGCTTCTGGGATCCTGCTAGCAGCGGCGAGGCAGGAGATCTCCTCCTCCGTGATTTGAATGCCATGGCCCGGCCGGGTTCCACCGGCAGCACCAGCTTTGTCTCAGGTGATTCGATGCGCCCACAACCCCATTTTCAATCCGTAAACGTATAGATTTAAAACCAAACTCTGTTAAAAAGTAAAAAATAAATAAAGAGGTAAGCAGGTTGTGTAAGAGCATTGATGAATCACTGAGCAGCTGCTTTGCTCTGGAGATCGGTAGGGCTATCGACACGACGGCAGTACGCACTGTATTTAATAACTAATTGGAGCGACGTTGTTTTTGGCAGAGCAGGGCGACGCATCGGGCGAGCAGACGGAGGGGGCCCCGACCCCGACCCCGAGCGCGGCAGCAGCGGGGCAGGGCGAGGGAGAAGCCGATGAAGCGGCGGCAGGGCCCCCTCCTCCTCTTCCCTTCCCCGCCACCGGACAGCGCCGAGCTCTTCCTCCACTGCCGCGGCTGCAAAAGGCAACTACAGGGCGTGGCAGCAATTACTGCGACCCGGCGTCCTCCTCGTCCTCTCCCGAGCCATCGCTGCCAGCGGCAGGTGTGCAATTAGTACCCGCGCATGTGTGCGCTCGCTCAACTCTTGCAGTGTCAGGGGGGATCGGTGATAGTAGGACCAGCTCCTAGGATAGGGCTCTTGTTTTGTTTCGACGTGTGTGCGTGACAGGATTTGTATCTGGCTCGCATCGCAGGGAAGAGAGGTGCCGGAGTGGTGTACCCGTTCGCCGTCGTGAAGCCGCTGGGGCTGGACGACGGCGGCACGCTCAGCGACGTCAACCGGCGGATCCTCAAGCGGCCGGCGAGGCCCGTGCGGCACCCCGTCGGCCAGTTCGCGTGCAGCCCCGTCGTGTCGTCGCCGCACGGGCCGGGTCTGTCCGGCAAAGCGGTCGTCAGCCTCACCAGGATCAGAACCGGAGGGAAGGGCACCATTACAATCATCAGAACAAGAGGCTGAATAAATAGCTACTACCAAGTATTCCTGTAGTCTGGACACATGAATCTAGTAATAACCCCTTGTATATGCATAGGCTCTAATAACTGCTTGTTGTGACAAGTTTAACCCACCCCTCTGGAAATAAACATCACCCTCTTGTCTTGGTGATGGACGTGATTGGAGCCTCCAGCTTGCATGTGGAGACTACATTAACTGTCAGCGTACCACTGTCCCTGTATGTCTTCATCATCATTGTATAAAGTGTCCAAACTGACACGGATTGAGAGTTCGTATACAACATTTGCTGGGTGCACAGCGCGGCAGCAGGATCGGACCCATGGTCCGTCTGACAAAGATGATTGAACTGTGCTGGATCATCAACTAGGCGGGCACGCCCAGGTGAGTAATAACAAGCCCAACAACCCTGCGTACTCAACTTCTGATGCCACTGTATATAACCGGGACCAGCAGATAGGACTGTATCTGGCTACCACAAATGAACAGCTGAGACCTCAGAGCACGGCCTCCGGCAGCGGTGTTACCACATGGTCTGGTGCATACAACTTTATCTCATGCAAAAGAACACCAGGTAAGTCGAGAAGTGGTAATAATCTACGAAAACACAGCAAACAACTAAATAAATTACTGAAGTAAGTAGATTCCGTTAACAATCCTGGAAAATAGAACAATTCCGAAGGGATGCAAACCCGTTATCTAGCCACTAGTTTCCTTTATTATCCTAAAGGTCCAATTTACTGGATCAGTTTAGTCACTATAGTGTGGGTTGTTAGCATTCTACTCAATGCCCTTCATTTTAATTCGACCAAGGGCCAATTATATTCAGTGCAAAGCTAGTGATTTTACAAACTTGCAGACAGACATTGACAAGCCTTCAACAAACCAAGGTTTCCTTTCAACAGCCAAGAGAGACCGGGATACCGCACAAAGCCCGCCAACCTGATTCACCAGAAGAACCATGAGGAAGAAGTAAAATGTAGAGAGAGACAAAAGAGAAACAGGAAACCGTGCTTCCTGCAAAATAACTGTAAATGATTCGCTTGCCTGAGGTCGCGGCAACTTTGCACTTCGTTAACATGAGTCTCCAACAGCTTTTGTTGCTCCACATTCTTTCAAAACGATCTCAAGGTCAAATTTATGTTTGACTGCTCTTATAGTTGCCTTCAGCAGTTGCCATAAGAACTTCTCAGGCTGATTTTGCCCTGCGTATGAAGAAGCCTAGTGAAACCATTGTGTGTGCCTTCAATAACCAGGGATCAAACGTGAGAACTGAAATGGCAGCAAACCTGACAAAAATGTCTTGGACGGAATGGAAAGAAAGGGATAGTTACGATAGGCAATATTGACAATCCAAGGATTGTAACCATTTACAAGATGCACGCAGACCTCATTGGATGTATTATGAGCTCAACACTGCAAGGTAGCAGTAACTTTGGTTGTCGGTTGTTATCATGTAAACTAACAGCCTACACGATTGCCATGTGGAACAGGTCTGGAATTTTGAATACACATCTAGTCGTCTTCAGCTTCATCTTGTAACAGTATCTCATAAATATCAGTGCGAACAAACAATTCCTTGCCATTCATCACTTCCTGGAGATCTGATAACTCTTTCATAGTCAGAACTGAGCTCAATTTTTGGAACCCATCTAACCATAATCGTTTAGACCTGTGGAATGTGATTGTTAAATGACAAACACAATCATCCATAGCAACAAAATTAAAACAGCACAAGTCTGTTTGAGCCCCAAAAGAGAGAATAAAATCTACAGTTTAATGGGATCCTAACAAAAATACGAAAGAATGCAGTTGGAATTAAAACCACTCAGGTATTCACATAACGAAGCAAAGAAAGAAAAGCAGAAGCTGCTAACATTTAATAAAATACTCAAATTTGTGACATCACCAATCAATTTAGAAACACTGCTTCTGTAAGCATGCTCGCTATTCTCACAATATTAATGTATATAAAGAGTTGAGTAGATCGCAATAAGTAAAATGACATCATTAAGTTCTGATGTCAATATTTAATGTGACTGACGTACCATGGGCAAGCATGTATAGCTCTGAAGAACACACGTCGTGCCGCAGAAGCATTACAGGCAATCTCCGCCTCATAAGCTAGATAACAGCGCCACAATAGGACAGACTTCTGTAACTTATCATCAGCTAGAGCTCTCTCAAACAGACCATGTATTCTATTGTAAGATCCTTCTTTACTCAATTCAAAGGACAAAGCGAATAGCAACGCAATTATGGAAGGGTCCCTGTTGAAACATAGGAAGTCAATAGAACAAAGTCCATCTAACACAAACAGTCATACATGCTTGCAACAAAATTGCATGAAGACGATAAAGCTCATTTACATATTGTGTGTCGAAAGCTCACAGGCTACATACATATTTCCATCTTTAAACACCGTCTATGTGTACAAACAACAGAGTATTGTAGAGGACCACATTAAAAGAGAACTAGACAGACAGTTCCTTAGAAGTTCTTATATCACATTATACTAGATATAAAATTGATTTTTAGAGTTCAGATGGAAATAAGGAACCCTTACCTTTTACTACATTTGTCAAGTGTGAGACGCAGATTATTGGGAACACTGTAAAGACAGCCCAGAGTTAACATGGATGCATATGATTTTGGATTGTACGGATATGTTTGTACTCCTTTCAATATGCTTGGCCAAACCCTTGAGAGACGCAACTGGTTCAGATTTTTGTGAAGCAGTTTGATGTAATACATCCACAACTCTTCAAATTCCAAGGTATGGTCGCTGTCTGAAAAAATCATGTTCACGCAATAATACAATGCTTTATTGATTGTAAATTTGATAAAAGAACAATTACAATATTTACAAGCATTGCAGAACAAAAGTTAAAAGAGTTGATCTGATTCAAATGAACAGCAGAACAGAAATGCAGAAGTTAAATATTAAGGTAGGTTCAACAGTAAAATACAACAAGGTACTCCCTAATCCCTCTGATCCATAATAAGTGTCGTTGATTTAGTACAAAGTTGTTGTACTAAATCAACGTCACTTATTATGGATCGGAGGGAGTAATTTTAACTTGTTGTGAAAACTGAAAAAGACCCTTGAGAGCAGTCAAATGGATCCGCCAATCTTGACCCTTGAGAACAGTCAAAGTAATTTGTTACTTCCAGTACAAAAACAGTATGGATAGAATCACAAATATCATAAATATAAGCTGTATAGTTAGAAAATTTATATCACAAATATCTAGTCTGATTTAAAATAATAATAAATTCCAATAAGCATGTAATTATTCGTTTTTCTTTATAGTTAGTAAAGGATTATTCTTTTTTATGACAAAAAAGAAAAGAAAAATACGAATTTAGTAATCAGTAATTGTTCTTGAATTCGAAGATTTATCCTACTCTATTTTACTTTAGTCGAATTTCTAATTGTTTGAATTGTGTAATCTTCCATTATGGAGATCGGTAACCAACTTAAAGCAACTTTATTGTAATTCAATTCATGATGATCATAAGTAGAAAGTTCATACTCTCCAGTCATTGACCAACAGTAATTGACAAAGGTAGCAGGCAAACAAATTACAAGCATAACTGCCATTTCAAATAATGAAAGAATTACGAAGTAAAGCCACTTCACACAGGAGAAAAAAAGCAATGGCTCAAAATGATATCACCAAATATATCCAGAATGAGAGAGGGAAGAACCTGAAAATGGAAAGGCCTCCTCTATCACTTCAAGACCAGAAGAATAACCAGAAGTCATACTCTCGAACAAGGATGCTGAGCAAATCAAAGCAACTGATTCTTCTTTCAAAGAACCGCATGCAAATGCAGATCGCAAGCTTCTAATCTGCTCTTTAAATCCTTGACGAGCCCTTAATACAAGTGGGCGTGATATAGGACCACCGAAAGACGTATACTTGATGTTGCTCCCCAAGCAGGAAAGAATGTAAATTGCACGATGCACCGATTCAGAATCGTTTGTCGAAGTAGAAATTGATATCTCCATCTCAGCATACCAAAAATAAACAATTGGAACTTTCCTGACGAGATCCTGCTAACAACAGCAACAAACCAGCAGAACCTTAACAGCAGAAACCCGTTTCTTAGTTCTTACCACATCCGTTCAATATAGAAGTCATGCTTAAATGCATGCAATAAAAATTTAAGAGGTTGACCACAAACTGTAAGTACGTAAACTTTTCATATGGATATTATCTCATAAGAATGACTGTCATCAAACTTATTTCCAAATCGTTAGTTTCTAATATTGTTGACTAATATACACTCAAACAATAGTGGACAACACATTGGAGATCATGCCGATGTCTAAAGACATCTATTTTAGAACGGAGATGACAACATACATTCAAGAGACAGATCAACGTTTATGTACACACAAAAGATATTAAGACAGCAGCATTACGCAACTACACAGA
Source organism: Avena atlantica (assembly GCA_910589765.1). Lineage (NCBI taxonomy): Eukaryota > Viridiplantae > Streptophyta > Magnoliopsida > Poales > Poaceae > Avena > Avena atlantica. The sequence continues at coordinate 279,829,432 of OU342738.1, read as the reverse complement.
AAATAACACTGATCGGATCGGAACTAAATATACAAGCTTTTTATAAAATACATTTATTTTCTGGTCATAAGGTACCTGTGTAGCTCCTTCCGTAGATAGCAGTGCCATGTCAAATATCTTTCTTGCTTGGTCAATGTTCCCATGCCTAGCCTCGATTCGACCATATATTCCACAAAGCAAAACATCCTGACCACAAGAAAAATTACATTTCTTCTAAGAATATGCAATGTTCCAAGCTACATATGGGTAAGACAAGTTACTGCTACATATAGGTTTTGCTGAACAAAATGTAGATTATGCGTAAAAAGGAAAGCATGGATATGGAGGATTCTCAGAATACAACACTTAAAACAAGATAATCGATGGAGTATTAAACTGGTTACTAGAAAGTATGAATAGCTGCTATTGAACTGAGGACTAATGCTACAATCTCTAATTGCCTTTGCTTGATTTTGGTTCCATAACAGATGTGCTTAGTCTACTAATCGATGCAGATTACATCAGTGATATACTGATATCACTTGGCAAAACTGCATCACGCGAACTAGGTGGCTAAAAAATACAAGAGCAAACTTTTTTCTTTGGTTTACTGCACAACTAACTGGTTGCTCATAACTTTATGATCCACAGCAAATTGATGTACAAAAAAGAAAGAGCATAAAGCATACCTGTCTGTCTTTCTTCAGCAGACTTTTGGCCAAAGCCCGTGATGCCTTAGCAGGAGCAGACAAAGTGTTTTCTTGCGCGGTATACATTTGGGTGGTAACAAGGACGGCTTCCTCCAAGATATGATTACGAGGGAATACATCAAGGGAAAGCAATATTGCATTTTGCAGAAATTTCACCAGTCCGGGTCTTTGAGAAAGATCATGCGTACTCCCTAATAACGACTCCAATTTATAATGACTTGAATTTTGAGTCTTGTTTACAAGGTCAGATACGGTGCTAAGATCTTCAAAAATATCATTTGAAACCATCTCAAGGCTCATAATTCTATCAAGCCAGCTTGAACTGTTGCTGGACGTCCTGGAATTAAAGAATATTGGTTAACACTGAAAGATAAGTCCTAGAATTTAGGAATATACGGTAGTCAACAAAGATATCAAAATAGGAAAAACAAACAAGCTATTCAAGTGCAACTCAGCGGCAAGTGCACTTTTTACTGATGTAGGTTTTCAGGACTGAACAAATTGTCATGAGCTCCTTATAACTAGGATAAAATTCAAATCGCCCAGCTGTCGACTTGGAATTCACTCTAGATACTGAAATGTTCGCGATGAATAAAAATTAATAGACTAACACGCTACATGACCAAATTAATAAGGAAACTTATCAGGATAGCTGCAGCTATAGCCATGCATCTCATACTTTCCAGTTTCCATTATATAGTCACAGATTTGATTGCATTGTTTTTTAGCCTCGTAGCGCTATCAATGTTATTTTTTCAGGAACAAATGCAGTTCTAAGGAGCTGCACAGACCAATACAAATTTAAACAATTTATAAGGCAATAAAAATATATCATTTTACTGGTTATGTTTATATAAAGAGAATGACCACAGCTTATAAGGTAGAACTAAGGGAATTTACCATCTAGAAATTTTGCCACCATAGAAATCAATGAATTGGCATATCAAAGCAAAACGAGCCTCTTCCGAAGATAAAGAGAACAGAAACTCTGTTACATCCTCAAACAAGATTACTCTGGAAAGCTGCTCATTGACTTCTCCAGATGAAGCATCATCAGAACGACTTGGTCCTACTCCTGAAAATAGCATCTAGTGTTACCATTGAGTATAATAAACAACTTACAAAGTCACTTATCAATCTACCAATACAAGGGAAAATAGGATGTACCAGACTTCTCATGAACAGGCATCCATTGTTCATTGTCCCTCGACAACTCCATTGCGGACCATCTATTCCATGTTTTCGCGTCTTTAACTTCGCTACTGTACTCGGCGTCTACATCAATGCCAAGCTTTTTTAGCAAAGATTCAACATCATCTTGTGCAGGTATGTCCTCAGCATCAGGGTCTTCTGGATTAATTCCATCAGCGGCTGATGGTTCTATTGATTCGTTAGGCATATCATTTGTTTCAGCATTTGCTCTAGAGGGATCAAACCAACCACTCCAGCCTCCACCTTCAGGCTCTTGGGGATTTTCTTGCATAACCATGTTTTGTCGACTCTCCTCATCCTTTGCTAACCAGGTAGACCATCCAAGAGCCCCATCTTCTCCAATTCTGGCACCACCACTATTCCAGAAGTGCTCAAAGAGCCTCTGCTTACTGCTTGTGGACAGGGAAAGGGGAGGGGAGAATAAGCTAAACTCAATTTGAGCTTGAAATAGACCGGTTGCTAATTCTCGATGTCCTGTCTGCCATTCGAACCGGCAGAGATTCACAAATATATCCACTAAACCAAGTTCAAGCTGAACTAAGGAAGGTTGTGCCTTGAGATCAGCATTTTGGCTATCCTGTCGAAAATTTCAGAATAAAAAATTTAAAGACTACAACACATTCATGCAAAGAAAGGGAGAGAAGGGGGTATGTAACAGATATATGCTGAAATATGTACAACGAAACACTAAACCTTCCTACATAGCTTGGTGCAAGCTGCAGATATCGCCTCTATTGCATATGTGTAAGACTTCCGCGTATCAGATACTTTGAATCTGGAGAACTCCCCTTGGCAAAGAATTAGATATTGTTTCCACAGCTTACAACTGTCAGGGTGTTCCATAAGTATTTTCTCCCATTTACCAAAGAGACTCTCAGTGCTATCTCTCTCACCAAATGACTTCAGAAGGCAAAGCAACAATTCCTCGTTATCTGGATTGAGCTCCAAAGCCTTCTCCAATATACTAATCTTTCTTTCAGTTGTTTGCAAACGTGCAGCTTTTTGTGGTTGAGTACTGGCGACTTTGTCCTGCAATTCCGAAGCAGAGAAAATCTCTTCAGTAGACTTCGTAGTTATTAAAGCAGAAGAGAGAAAGCTGGCTGAAGTAAAGCTCTAGTCAAAAGTTGATAGCGTAAATTCTGTTTGTAACTTTATCATATGATGTAGAAACTATCAACTATGCAGTACACAATGTATAGCCTGGCGAAAGAAATATTATTATAAAACTGTAATACCTGAAACTGAGCAAAGGCCAACCAAATTTTTTCATCATGGGGAGATTCTCGTGTCATCTTATTGAATTCTTTTGTCCTTCGAAGTATTTCATCTTCCCAAGATTCCTCAAGCTCTTGTTGCACGGTTGTGCTTTTCTCAGGAACCGATGATGTCTCTACGGGGATAAAATCTTCAGGGAGAACTGCATTATCTCTTTTCAACACTTTCAGGTGTTTGAAACCCTTGTTTCTTTCTAAAACGGCATGTTTTGCTGAGAAGTAACGACCACCAACTTTTATTTTGCTATCCAGTCCATCTAAATCTGAATCTAGATCCATATGTGATGAAGCATGTCCATGATTATAGAAACGTCGATTCAGACCACGAGCATCCAGTGTGCTTTGAGGCTTGTAGCGTGCAATGTCCATTCTGCATATTACCATATGGTGTTAGACTTAAATAGAACAAAATCAGCAGCCTAGATAAGTTTGGCTAGCAAAAATGGAGTTTCTGCCCCAGGTAAAAACTAAAAACTGGAAAATTCAACATCTTACAAAGCATTGACATTCTGCCCAAATAGACTACATAAAAAGGTTCCAGCTTGATGATAACCTAATAATTCCATATATTGTTACATTGACCATATCAGTCGAATTGTTCTCCAGAACAAGCTTCCATTACACTGGTGTCTTTGACTACAACATTTGAATTGGATAAGACAATCAAACTCCACAGTTCACACCCTGATAAGGGCTATTTTATATGTTAAATTCGATGTAGCAACTCCTGAATTTGGTCATAACCAGACAAGACTTGAAAGAGAAGTTGTTAAAATTACAGAAAACAAATAGTAATACTAACTAATATAGGGTCTGGTGCATCATTTGCAGATAGCAGCTACAGGTTTAATTCCTTAATATCCAAAGTTACAGATGCTGGTAACTAAGTCTATGTTGTTTGCTCACATTTATACAAGTAACATACTGAACTGGTAATCACTCATCACAAGACAACATAGAATAGTAAACTACACACTGTAGTTGGTAAAAATAAGATATATACAGTGACTGCATAGATTATTCTACGATGTTTAAAATAGCCTGATTTTAGTAACTTCCAAAAGGTAGCGAGTCCCAGAAGATAAATGGCCAACTATAAAAAATTGAGAGTTCCATTGTAGGTAACATATAATATAAGATAAGACATTTTCTGTTTGACAGAATGATTTGATTTTGTAAAAAATAAAATTGAACCAACCAAGCATATAAGTTGGCATGGTACTAACACTGGGTTTAAGTTTAAAACTATCACTCCATGCCCATCACTATCATTAACTTAGCGTATAGTGCTCTGGGAAGTTAAACATAAATGAGTTTACGCGGGTAGTTTTGCATCTAGGAAATCACACTTGATGCCAGTAACTTTGATAAGATGCTAAACATAAGCAGCCCTACATAACCTCTTACACAGCTCTCTGGCACACCTGCATCTAATTGCAAAAATGAACAGAAACACTAATCGTTTCCTACTAGAGCAAACACTACAACAATGAAACGGAATCAATGAAATGTAGCTATGTACCAATAACTTCACAGGCAAATATAACCATGAATTCAACACAAAAGCTTCACTATGCAACAATCCATTGTATAGCTACATACAACAGTACATAAGCAAACACCTACCTGTAGATGGATCCAAACGCCAAGTTATCCTGGTCGCCCTTGGCGTCGAAGTAGTAATCCTTGACCAGCTTGGTCTCCGACCCGGCCCAGGCGCGAACGCCCGGCTTCCGCGAAGCAGCCGCCCCATCATACCGCTCCTGGTCCCTCCTCCGCTTCCTCCTCTTCCTGTCTTTCCGCCTCGACCCCCTCTCGTCGTCGGAGGTCGGAGGCGATGGTGAGGAGGGTACCAGGTCGTACTTCGCTGGCGCGGGCTTCGCCGCGGGCTCCTCGTCCGAAGAAGGGCTCAGCGGCGGCGGGAGGGACGAGGAGGCAGTGGGTGGGATGTTGAGGGAGGAAGCGTCGAAGGAGAAGCTAGGGTTCGGGAGAAACTGGGACACCTCGGTGGGAGCGGAGAGCGGGAAGAGGGGGAAGAGAGAGGAGGAGTTGGGGGGAGGGCACGGCCCACATCCCTCTCCAGCGGAGAAGTCGGAGGCGGGGGTGGTGGCCGGCGGCGAATACTCCGGCGAGGGCTCCATGACGGCGTGCGAGAACCGGGAGCGGGTGTTGGGCACAAAGCGCTTGGACGAAAGAGGGCCCGCGGTGGGTTTTGGAAGTACGGCCCCAAGAAAATTGAGATTTTGTGAGTTGCGGGCTTGCGGCCTGGGAGCCTGTGACCCAATTCATATTCATACTCCCAGGCCGCAAAAATCTTATTTGTTTTTTCCCTAAAAAAAACCTACACTGTTTTGTTTTTGTTTTTGCGAAAATCTTATTACCACACTAAGCAAATTAGTTTCTGCGGGGTTACGCCTATTTGATGCGTTTTATTTCTACCAAGATGGCACATGCATGTATGCAGAACTTGCTTTCCTCCATTGTTGGATGGTATAACTTAAAATGATTTCTTTACTATTAAAAGAATGTTGGTGATCGTATGTCGTCCTCAAACATTAAACATTGAAAGCATCTGGACTGTCCAATCTAATCTCAACCTCTCCAAACGGTGGATCTTCCCTCCTTCCGCTTGCTGTCGCTAATTATCGCTGATTATGGTAAGATCTTTTTTTGCTAGACGTGTCACTCCCCGAAAACAAATGAAACAAACGTTCTTTTTTTTCCACCACTAAGCACTGATCACGGTAGCAAATCAGAATCTTTATTTACTATTGGGAGAGTCGTAGCCCTTGATCGCCCATCCATGAATTATTGCTATTTATTAGCATAATTGACTAATTGATCGCTGCAATTGCATGCATTGGCCACCCGTCCAGAAAAAAACCCACAGAAAAAGGGAGGGATTAGGCCCTAACTAATCGCTCCAATTAATGCTAATGCTACGTTAGTACTCTCCAAGGACATAGAGCAAAATCGCGATTAAGGCAAATATTTACTCTCCCCTGTTATAGTTAGAGAAAAACAGGAGTTATTTGCCACAAATAACATCTTGCATGTATTGTGGGGACTCTCTCATGTAAATTATTGTTGGAGAGAAAAAAGGGTGTAATTTTAATTACCCGAGAATGCATGTATTGGTGGAGGTTCTTGTATACTGTACCATGAGATTGACGCTATAATTTTGGGGCCTTAATTTACTCCGGTTAGGTTTTTTGAAAAAACAACTACATATTTCATTAATGAAAATTCAAGTTATAAAAAGCAACACACGTGGAAACTAAAAGACAGTTTGGGATAAAATGATTATCCTGAAAACTTTACAGATAAATTTCCAAAAGATCGAGAAATACAAAATGATCTCTATGATTTCTCGCAACCACCGAAGCCAGTGGCCGCCGTCCAACTCCAGCGCCACCAAGACGCATGCCAGAAGGGACTCTGAGCCTCCACCATTGCCAGATCCCAAAAAAACACCATCACCAACGAGGCTTTATGAGTCGATGAACAAGCATGTTGCACGCAACAAGGCACATGTCAATGTGGCACGTCGACCGGGGGATGTCCCCGTTCTGTCTTGAACCAAGATCCCCCGCCTCCCATCAACGCAGTCAGAGAAGAACGACAAGTCCACCACTCCCAGACCAATATCCTCGCTCTAGAGAAACCATCTTGTCCCGGTCGCTAGCGCTATTGTGGATAACAACGAATGCTAGCAACACACCGAGAAACAAATCTGAAGAACTGCGATAAGACCAAGTTGTCGATCTAAGTGATCGACCAACACATGTTGCCATCAACTCCGAGGCGTCGTTGTAAAGGTCGTCGCCAGTGTGGGAGTAGAGTTGAGACAGATTTATTTGCTCGGGCACCGCTCCAACCATCCCAACGGGCACAAGTGCAGACTGACCCTAACCGTAACTATTACACAGAGAAACAAGGTCACCTCTCCCTCCCTTCGCTGAAGCAGCAAGCGGAGGGAGAGGGGTTCAGCGCTCTCGTCGGCTTAGATCTGGATGAGGGAGGGAGATGCGCTGCCGCCTGTACCCATTTTAGACAAGGGAGAGCCGGATCATCCTCTTCCGAGGAAAGTTGGTATGTAGTGCTTTTCTAAAATAAGACAGACTTAGATACCCGAGCAGATGGCGAACATTCTTCAAACTCGCAACTTGTGGGTGTCCGTTTGTAAGATAATAAGTTGCATTTCATGCAAGGGAGACCACAAATTCATGACTTATATTGTTGTAAAACAAATTTATAGCTCATAAAAAATATAATAATGCCCTTTTTGTGTTTTGAACCTGGCTTCCGCTAAAGATAATGAAAAGTTGGTTTGGTGGAGTAAAAATTTGACAGAACGTGACGTCCATTATAGAATTGGTATATTGACAATAATTGGTATATTAACAAGAAGAGATGGAGGATACACACATTTGGGATAAACCTATTAAGAACATGTCGCCATAGCCACATAAATTCGTGAAAATAGTATATTTATTTATGCACATATATACACTTCCCTATTGTTCTAAAAAATAAGTTTTTCAAAGTGACTTTAGGTGGAACGATACGATAAAGTAGCAACGTCAAAATCCAAGGTGGCGTCGAGACGTGCGTGCAAAAAAACATACAGGACAAAGACCGTGCTACCTCTTCTCATGTTGTACCATGCAGGACAAAGAATTCATGATCCGTAGCAACGCACGAGCACTTAGCTAGTATCTTCTAAATTGTTAATCAATTATCTGTATACGTTGAGTTCTTGTCAACAAGAACTTCATAACTAGAACCCATACTGACAAGTTCAAATCCTGTCTCAAAGCCCATAGCTCTGGCATGGGGTGATCTGGGCGGCCTCCTATCTTTTACAAGTGACTTAGTTGTCATCCTTATGTGGTCCTTGTTTTCCATTAGCAGGATCGGCGCCATGGCCTAGAGAAAGGGGGCATGAGCATTCTCCAGCGACAATTTCATGGGTGCAAGCAGCGATACCCGATGGTTTTTGAAGGAGGCGTGGTGTCACCTCTAGTTAGTAGTCTCCAGCGTATCTTGGGCTTGTAGCTAGTCCAGTACTTTTACTTTATCTTTGATCTACTTTGTAATAGGGTTCCATCATCACCCCTTGTATTGGTTCGGCCATGTGGATTTCTATATAAAGTGGGAAAAAACTATTTCAAGAAAGTGGATCATCAATCTAGCTGGTTCATGGTTTGAGATGTAAAATTTCCCACTGTGTATAGGGCCTTCCTCTTAGAAGTCCTGACAAAGCTGGGCTTTGGGGAGCGTCTCCTTGCGTGCATATGCACCCTGCTCTCCTCGGCCACCACGCGCATCTTGATGAATGGCTGCCCAGGTGCAAGAATAGCCAACAGACGAGGTCTGCGGCAAGGGGACCCTCTTTCCCCACAGTTGTTCATCCTGATCATGGAGGTCTTTTATTTGTTGATTGCCAAGGCGGAAGGTCTTGGCCTCCTCACCAGGCTTGCAGCAACAGGCCTCCCGCACCGTACCTCAATCTATGCGGACGACGTGGTGACTTTTCTGAGGCCGTCGGTGGTGGATTTTCGGGTGATCTCTGGGATCATTGAGGACTTTGGCTCTGCCTCAGGCCTACAAACAAACTTTGACGAGTGCTCGGCTAACTTGATCAGATGTGGTGAAGAGGACAGGGACCTGGTTTCCCAGGAGCTGCGATGCCCAATCACGCAATTCCCGCTCCGCTATCTTGGGCTGCCACTCTCCTTGCGGAAGCCATCTGCAGCGCAGCTCCAATCTCTGGTGGACCTGGTGGCGGCTAAACTGCCATCGTGGAAAGCTTCAATGCTAAACAGGGGAGGGAGGCTTGAGATGGTGAAGACAACGCTCTCGTCCATCCCAGTCTTTGCCATGATGTCCCTAGATATTCCTATAGAGATCATCGTTGCCATCGAGAAGATCATTCGCGGTTTCCTCTGGAAGGGGAGAAAGGTGTCCATGGCGGGCACTGCTTGGTGGCATGGGACAGGGTGTGCATGCCCAAAGATCTTGGTGGTCTTGGCATCCCTAATCTGCGCCTTTTGAACATTGCGCTGAGAGCTAGGTGGTATGGTTGAAGCGAGTGGAGATGGATAAGCCATGGCATGATCTCGACATCCGGGTACCCGAGCTTGCAAAACAACTTTTTGAGGCAGCAACAACCTCGGTGCTAGGAGACGGGGCATCTACCTTTTTCTGGACAGACAAGTGGTTGCCATGTGGACGCATCAGAGACGCAGCGACAAACCTCTTCGCAGCGGTCCCGACGAGCGCGGTCGCAACCCACCGGGTGCGAGAAGGCCTAGCAGGAGCCTGGCTACACGATTTTCCCCTGACCTAAGCGCAGTTGCTATCAGAGAGCTCCTCGAAGTTGCAGATCGGCTAGAGGAGATCACCCTTGTAGTAGGGACGCAGGACGTCTTCAAGTGGAACTAGGACCCGACCAACTGTTACACCGCGAAGTCATGCTATCAGGCCCTATTTGCTGGACGGACCTCGATGGCCGGGGCACTGCAGATCTGGCGCTCCCGAGATCCTGCCAGTTGCAAGGTCTCGCTTTGGTTGGCCGTGAGAAACAGATGCTGGACTACCGATAGGTTAAGCCGGCGTGGTCTACAGCACCCAGCAACATGCCCTTTCTGCGATCAATGTGGAGACACTATTGACCACCTCCTCATGGGATGTGTATTAGCTAGGGAAGTTTGGATGATCTGCCTTGGATGGTGGGGCAAGATCCAGTGGATGCCGGATCACGAGACAAAACTCGTCGCCTGGCTTCAGGACAGGCGCGGTGGCAAAGGCCACGAGCGAGACCTCTGGACGGGGATCGTCCTGGTTTGTTGGACGCTCTGGCGACACCGGAATGATGTTTTATTTGAAGGAGTCACCCCATCTCCCGCAAGAGTCACCGAGAAGATTTCGGCTGAGGCAGGTCGGTGGAGAGCCGCTCGGTTATTCCGTGATTGTTTAAGTCAGGTGGACAAGTGGAGATGCCGCGAGTAGTTGGTTAGTGTGTGTGTGTGCTGTCCCTAGGACAGCGTGGGGTTGCGCGTGGGACGTCTGTGCCACGGCGTGTTGTAAACTTGGCATCTTGGCCTTTCTTCTATGAAAACGATACGTCTCCCAGGACGTATCCTTGAAAAAAAGAGATGTAAAATTTTGAAAATCCAAGAACAAAACAACTTGCTGATGTTAGAATTGCATTCTTTGATCTTGTTGGATGCATGTATGTAAGAGAGAGAAATGCTAGCGCATCATGCATAAAATAATAATTTCAATGGCTTATACATAGCACCGGCCAAAAACAAATAAGTATTATTTGGAAAAGGAACTTTTTATTTTCAAGAAAATTGGTTGTTGTAATTTTTTGATAAACCCATAATAAGTTGCACATACATATCTTCCCAATATTGGCCAAAATAAGAGCAAAAAACTCCAATTGTTGGCTCGCTAATTTTTTATAGAGTAGACGTCAGCCACATATATGGCTTCTATGTGGGCCTATGGTGGTCCTTTAGGCTCATAAGGCGATGGACGGTGAAGGTTGTGGCATTCGGAATAGGGTTTCATGGTTCTTATTTGTTGAACGGGTTCATCAAGATCCTGAGTTTATAAAGTAAAGAAGATAACTAGGCAATGGCATATGCGGCATTAGAAAAAAGGACCAAACAATGCACCACTCACTATAAGAGGTGGTAGGTACCTAGACAACATCGGGATAATAAACAAGATGAAAGTTGGGACATGACGCTATCTTCTTTTTTATTAGTGTGACAGTAAGTATTTATACTTGTATATTTATCAGCATTTATAGATTGAGACATCAATAAACATATAATGAAGTGCAAGTTACATATTGACATGAAAGTTTGGACTGATAAAATTGTAAGGGGCGGCTATTTTAATTGTAATAATGAGCATTGGCAAGCAATATTATGTATACGCAAGATATTATTGGGTTTCATTTCTTGTGGGGTCCCTTGGTCCTTAAAGCTCGTAAGGAAATGGACGGTGAAAATGTGACATTTGGAACAGAGGGTTTGGGGTTCATATTTGTGGAGCGGGTTCATCAGTATCCCGAGTTTATAAAGTGTGAAGACAACTAGACAGAGCATGGACTGTTAGACACAAAGGAGGTGGTAGGTATGTAGATGGTGGCAAGATACCAATAAGATGAAAGTTTGGGATAATACGACCTTAAGATAGGACAATATATCAGTATCTTCCATTTTATCAAAAGATGCCTTAGAGTTGGTGAAGGGTTTCGCAGCATAGTAAATCAAAATTTTCTACGGATGCGAACGGGGAAAGCCAAGATCTAATCTAGGAGATGCAAACAACGAGGGGGAATAGATGAGATCTTCATACCCTTGAAGATTCGCACAGCGGAACGTTCGACGGAATGTGGGTGATGTAGTCGTACTCGCTTCTCCTCCTCGCGATCCGATCCGATCTAACACCGCAAGTGGCGATGCCTCCGAGAGATGCACACGTGCGGCACCTCGAAGTCTCCTCCTTCCTCGGTCCAGCAAGTATGGTGGAGAGATGGATTGGATCTACAACGCGACGACGCGGTGCAAGTGGTGGAGAGTTTCTGCAGCAGGGCTTCGCCTACACGTAGTCGGGAGGAAGAGAGAGAGGAGGGCAGCAGGGTGGCTAGGGCTTGAGGAGGAGGTGTGGGAGGGGTGCGCCCCCAGCCCTCTTTATATAGAGGGGTGGGCGGCCAGCCCTTGCCCCTCCCCCAAGCCCTAGGGCCGGCGTCCAAGGAGGAAGGAGTGGGGGGCAAGTTCCCCCCCCCCTTCTAGAAGCTCCCCTAGGGTTTCCCTAGGGTTTGGCCGGCTGGGCCCTATGGGGCCTTGTGCCCCTGGCCTAATGCGGCCAGGGCACTCCCTCATAGGCCCATGCCCCCTCCCGACAGGTGGGTCCACGTTGGTCCCCCTCCGGAAGGTTCTAGAAGCTTCCGGTACAATACCGATTAACCCGAAACAATTCCAAACTCCAAAAACTGCATTGCCTTATATGAATCTTATTCTCTGGACCATTCCGGAACCTCTCGTGATGTCCCGGATCCCATCTGAGACTCCAAACAAAAAACTCATAAACCAATTATCCAATCTATCCTAGCGTCGAGACACGTTAAGTGTGTGACCCTTCGGGTTCGAGAATATGCAGACATGATCTTATATCAATAATCAACAGCGGGATCTGGAAACCCATATTGACTCCCACACATTCATCGATGATCATATCGGATGAACCACGATGCCAGGATTCAATCAATCCCATATATATATTCCCTTCGTCTCGCGATATTTTACTTGCCCGAGATTTGATCGTCGGTACCGTCATACCTAGTTCAATATCGTTCACAGCAAGTACTTTACTCGTTCCGTAATCCGATATCACTTTGTGATTAACTCCTTAACCACGTGCTTGCAAGCGGTGTTAATATCGATTACCGAGTGGGCCCGAAGTATATCTCTCTGACTTGGGAGGGACAAATCCCATCTCGATACATACAACCCAACAGGTACTTTCCGATCACCTGAGAGACACCTTTATGATCACCCTCTCATAGGATGACGTTTGATGACCTCAAAGCTTTCTTCCGATACCAGGGAGTTTGTATTATCTCATGGTCTAAGGAATACAATATTTGACATAAGAAAAGCTTCGCAAAGATGAACACGATGACACGATCTAATTGCTCCGCTTAGTTTGGGTCTGTCCATCATATCATTCTCCCAATGATATGATCTCATTATTAATCGACAACTCATGTCTATGGTTAGGAAACCTTAACCATCATTAATCAATGAGCTAGTCCATAGAGGCATACTAGGGACACGGTGTTGTTCACAAACCACACAAGTATTAAAGTTTCCGCTTAATACAATTCTAGCATGGAATATAAACTTTATCATGAACAAGAATTATAATAATAACATCTTTATTATTGCCTCTAGGGCATAATTCCAACAGTCTCCCACTTGCACTAGAGTCCATAATCTAGTTTACATCTGGCAACAATCTAACACCCATGGCATTAAGGTGCTGATCATGTTTTGCACGTGGAAGAGGTTTAGTCAATGGATCTGCGACATTCAGATCTGTATGTACTTTGCTAATCTTTAGATCTCCATCTGCTATATAATCTCGGATTATATGAAACTTGCGGTTGATATGCTTGGTCTTTGGATGATATCTTGGTTCCTTAGCCAGTGCTATGGCGCCAGTGTTGTCACACAATATCTCCAGTGGGTCCAATGCATTTGGAACCACGCCAAGCTCAGTGATGAAGTTCCTGATCCAAAATCCTTCACTTGACGCTTCTGCAGCAGCCATGTATTCTGCTTCTACTGTAGATCCCGCGTTCGCGCTTTGCTTGCAGCTTCTCCAACTCACAGCTCCTCCATTCAAAATATAAACGTATCCTGTCTGAGATTTAGAATCATCCTTGTCGGTGTAGAAACTAGCGTCGACGTAACCCTTTACGACGAGTTGTTCATCACCTCCATAGACTAAGAACATTTCTTTAGTCCTATTTAGGTACTTTAGGATGTTCTTCACGACTGTCCAGTGTTCCACTCCTGGATCACTTTGGTATCTGCTCGTCAAACTAAGAGCATTGGACACATCCGGTCTAGTACACAGCATGGCATACATGATAGAACCTATGGCCGGGGCATAAGGCACTTTGCTCATAGCTTCTCTATCGTTTACCGTAGCTGGACACTGATCCTTGCTCAATATCTTACCTGACAACATAGGCACTGAACCTTTCTTTGCCTTATCCATTCTGAACCTTTTCAGAACTTTGTCTAGGTATGTACTCTGGCTTAAAGCTATCAGGCGTCTTTGTCTATCTCTATAGATTTTGATGTCCAATATATAAGCAGCTTCCCCTAGGTCTTTCATTGAAAAACATTTTTTCAAATAACTCTTCACATCATTAAGCATGTCAATGTCATTTCCAATAATCAATATGTCATCCACATATAGTACCAGAAATGTCATTGAGCTCCCACTCACTTTCTTGTAGATACAAGCTTCGTAGAAATTTGGAACAAATCCAAAGCTCTTGATCACTTGATCAAAACGAAGGTTCCAACTCCGAGATGCTTGCTTCAGTCCATAAATGGAACGCTGAAGTTTGCACACTTTATCAGCATCCTTAGGATCGACAAAACCTTCGGGTTGCATCATATATAACTCTTCATCAATGTTGCCATTGAGGAACGCAGTCTTGACATCCATCTGCCATATTTCATAATCATGAAATGCAGCAATTGCTAATAAAATCCGAATGGACTTAAACATCGCTACGGGAGAGAAAGTCTCATCGTAGTCAACACCTTGAACTTGTCGAAAACCTTTCGCGACAAGTCGTGATTTATAGACGGTAACATTATCATCCGCGTCCGTTTTCCTCTTGATGATCCATTTGCACTCAACGGCCTTTTGGTCGCTAGGAGGGTCCACCAAAGTCCATACTTGGTTTTCGCTCATGGATCCCAATTCGGATTTCATGGCCTGTAGCCAGTGGCGGAGCCAGGATATTTATATTGGGTATTCGAAGTAAAAAAGATGGAAAGAGAATTGCTCACGTCTTAGGTCGAAGTGATCTTCAATTTCTTTGAAGCTATGTCCCACATACGTTGCAAAGCAGTGCACTTGTCTTACTTGTTCTTCATTTTTAGACCTACCAATTAATGAATTATCTAATTAAAAATCATCCTCTAATCTAAATTGGGGAAATTCAGAAACAAAAATAAATTAATCCACTCTGCACACTCACGGTATAAACTCTGATATCGTAGACTGAAATTCCTCAATGCGGGAGTTGCATAGCCTGCTGCTTCCGCGCCGATGTGCCGCAGCGCCGCCGCCCATGGGGGTTCAGCCGATCAAGGGACAAGAGGTGGCCGGCATGGGCGGGCGGGTGGTAGCTGTACCGCCGGAATAGAACGGCTGGTTGCATGACGGAGCGCCGGAGGGATCCTTCCGACAATAGGCGTAGCGGTGGCACGCCGCACAATGCGCCGGCGGGTAAGGCCTGAAGTGCATTGAGCGATTGCAGCATGGCATCCTATCGATCTTGGCTGCCTCGCTGGGAAAGACATCGGGACAAAGCGAGATGACCGGATGCAGCCCAAATCAAACAAACCAGGCCTAGTAGAAGGTGAGTAATGCTTTACGGCCCAGGTTTAGAAAGGTGCTCGCGGGACTCCTCTGGAGGCCGTGTTTTCACGATTTTTTCGAGTTTAGCATACGGAGAAGAACACTATCATGCATATACACATATATAAGAGCATATGTATTGAAAATTTTTGGCAAATAATATTGGGTATTCATTGCATACCCATGAATTAGGCTAGCTCCGCCCCTGCCTCTAGCCATTTCTCAGAGTCTGGGCTCATCATCGCTTCCTCATAGTTCGTAGGTTCACTGTCATCTACTAACAAGACAGTTAAGACAGGGTTGCCGTACCACTCAGGAGGGGCACGCGACCTTGTCGACCTACGACGTTCAGTAGTAGCATCGTCTGAAGCTTCATGATCCTTATCATTAGCTTCCTCTATTGTTGGTGCAGGCGGCACTGGAACAATTTCAGGTGCTGCGCTACTCTCCAATTTAAGAGAAGGTTCAACAACCTCGTCTAGCTCTACTTTCCTCCCACTCACTTCTTTCGAGAGAAACTCCTTCTCAAGAAAGGATCCGTTCTTTGCGACAAACACTTTGCCTTCGGTTCTGTGATATAAGGTATACTCAATAGTTTCCTTAGGGTATCCTATGAAGACGCATTTCTCCGCTTTGGGTTCGAGCTTGTCTGGCATCAACTTCTTGACGTAAGCTTCGCATCCCCAAACTTTAAGAAACGACAACTTAGGTTTAGCACCAAACCACAGTTCATACGGTGTCGTCTCAACGGATTTATATGGTTCCCTATTTATAGTGAATGCAGCGGTTTCTAATGCATAACCCCAAAATGATAACGGCAAATCGGTAAGAGACATCATTGATCAGACCATATCTAATAGAGTTCGATTCCGGCGTTCAGACACACCATTGCGCTGTGGTGTTCCGGGTGGCGTGAGTTGCGAAACGATTCCGCTTGCTTTAAAATGCGTGAGAAAATCATAACTCAAATATTCACCTCCACGATCAGATCGTAGAAACTTAATTTTTCTGTTACGATGGTTCTCCACTTCATTCTGAAATTCCTTGAGCTTTTCAAATGTTTCAGATTTATGTTTCATTAAATAGATATACCCATATCTACTTAAGTCATCGGTAAAAGTGAGAAAGTAGCGATATCCACCGCGCGTCGAAACACTCATCGGTCTGCATACATCGGTATGTATGATTTCCAACAAGTCCGTTGCTCGCTCCATCATTTCGGAGAACGGGGTTTTGATCATCTTTCCCATGAGGCATGGTTCGCATGTGTCAAATGATTCAAAATCAAGAGACTCCAAAAGTCCATCAGAATGGAGTTTCTTCATGCGTTTTACACCAATATGACATAGACGACAGTGCCACAAATAAGTAGTATTATCACTATCTACTTTGCATCTCTTAGCCTCAATGTTATGGATGTGTGTTTCATACCTTTCGAGATTCAGAAGAAATAAACCATTCACAGCAGGTGCATGACCATAAAAGATGTTACTCATATAAATGGAACAACCATTATTCTCAGATTTAAATGAATAACCATCTTGCAATAAACACGATCCAGATATGATGTTCATGCTCAACGCAGGCACATAATAACACTTATTGAGGTTTAAAACTAATCCCGAAGGTAAAACTAAGGAGAGAGTGCTGACGGCCATCACATCAACTCTTGATCCGTTGCCAACGCGCATCGTCACCTCATCCCTCGCAAGCCGCCGTCTATTCCGTAGCTCCTGTTTCGAGTTACAAATATTAGCAACTGAACCAGTATCAAATACCCAGGCACTACAACGAGGGCTAGTAAGGAAAACATCAATAACATGTATGTCAAATATACCTTTGATGGTGCCAGCCTTGTCCGCTAAGTACTTCGGACAGTTGCGCTTCCAGTGACCCTTGTCCTTGCAATAGAAGCACTCAGTGTCCGGCTTAGGTCCAAACTTGAGCTTCTTCTTAGCAGGGACAACACGCTTGCCGCCGCCTTTCTTGAAGGGCTTCTTTGCACCCTTACCTTTCTTAAAGGTGAGGGGATTGTTGACCATCAACACATGATTATCCTTTTTGATGTCCACCTTCGCAGCCTTTAGCTTAGCGAAGAGCTCGGTGATCGTATCAGTGGAACCAATCTGATTATGAGTCACTACAAAACTTTTGTAGATGGGAGGGAGTGATTGCAGAACCCTGTCAATCTTGAGCTCCTCTGGAATCTTGCAGTCCAGTTGCTCAAGGCGTTGAGTGTAGCCCGACATCTTTATGGCGTGCTCACTAACGGAACTCCCTTCCTCCATCTTGTAGTTAAAGAATTTCTCAGAGATCTCATATCTCTCAAAACGGGCCTGAGTCTGAAACATAGTTTTCAGCTCCTCAAGAATCTCAAAGGGCCCGGGATAATCTTCAAAACGATTTTGAAGGTCCGATTCCATTGCAAACAACATGGTGCTCTTAATCACACCATAATCATCTTTGCGCGACTGATAAACAGCTTTCTCATCAGCCGATGCATCTACAACAGGGGCGTCACCTAGCGCATTCTCAAGGACATAGTCCTTTTGTCCGCCAGAGAGAATGATTCTCAAATTGCGGAACCAGTTGGTGAAGTTAGACCCATTGTTCTTAAGCTTTTCTTTCTCAGCAAAAACGTTGAAGTTGAAGTTGGACTTAGCCATTTGATCTACAATATTTGCAAGTACAAATTAGACTATGTTCATGATAACTAGTTCAACTTAATCAAATTACTAGATGAACTCCCACTGAATTCAACATCCCTCAAGTTGTTTAGTGAACATGATCCAAATTCACCACACCTAATCCGATCTTCACGAGAAGAGATGTGGTTTCAATGGTGGACAACGAAGTGTCAATCATATCATTCATATGACTCATGCTTAACCTTTCGGTTCATGTGTTCCGAGGCCATGTCTGTACATGCTAGGCTCGTCAAGTCAAACCCAAGTATTTCCGCGTGTGCAAAACTGACTTGCACTCGTTGTATGTGAACGTAGAGTTTATAGCACCCGATCATCACGTGATGCTTGAACACGACGAACTTTCGCAACGGTGCATACATGGGGAGAACACAGTTTTATCTTGATCTTTAAGTGAGGAATCATCTTATAATGCTACCGTCGCGATCTAAGCATAATAAGATACATAAAAGGATAAAAATCACATGCATATAACTTTATGTGACATGGTATAGCCAATCTTCGCGCAATGATCTCCATCTTGTGCGTGCCGGCATGATCTCCATCACTCCACCATGATTGCCTCCACCACGAATAGCAACTACAACTATTGCTGACTACTTAGCGGTAAAGTAAAGCTATTACATGGTGTATAAGAAGTTGACACACAGGTCATACATAATTATAAATACAACCATATGGCTCCTGTCGGTTGTGTACTCATCGACATACAAGTCGTGAAACATTACAAAACATGATCATTGCATACAACATACGCATCACATCTTGGGCCATACCATATCACAGAAAACACTCCCTGCAAAAACAAGTTAGATTCCTCTACTTTGTTGTTGCATGTTTTACGTGGCTTATGGGAGTAGCAAGCTAAGAACGATTCTTACCTACGGAAAGCCACAACGGTGATATTATGGTTGCCAAACTCCGGTGTAAATCCCATGACAACTATAGTGAGAGAAACTGGCATCCACCAGCCGCATGTGTGGAACAAGCCACACGTCAAGTGCGGAGCCGGTCTCGCGAACGACGTCACGTAAAGTTGGTCTGGACCGCTTCAATCTCACTATACCGCGTCATAAGAAGTACACAAACAAGAGGTTTGCAACAGAAAACATCAACGCCCGCAACAACCATGTTGCGTTCTACTCGTGAAACACATCTACGCATAGATATAGTCCTGATACCACTGAAGAGTTTTGCAGCATAGTAAATCAAAATTTTCTACGGATGCGAACGGGGAAAGCCAAGATCTAATCTAGGAGATGCAAACAACAAGGGGGAATAGATGAGATCTTCATACCCTTGAAGATTCGCACAGCGGAACGTTCGTCGGAACGTGGGTGATGTAGTCATACTCTCATAGGCCCATGCCCCCTCCCGGTAGGTGGGGCCACGTTGGTCCCTCTCCGGAAGGTTCTAGAAGCTTCCGGTACAATACCGATTAACCCGAAACAATTCCAAACTCCAAAAACTGCATTGCCTTATATGAATCTTATTCTTCGGACCATTCCGGAACCTCTCGTGATGTCCCGGATCCCATCCGAGACTCCGAACAAAAAACTCATAAACCAATTATCCAATCTATCCTAGCGTCAAGACACGTTAAGTGTGTGACCCTTCGGGTTCGAGAATATGCAGACATGATCTTATATCAATAATCAACAGCGGGGTCTGGAAACCCATATTGACTCCCACACATTCATCGATGATCATATCAGATGAACCACGATGCCAGGATTCAATCAATCCCATATATATATTCCCTTCGTCTCGCGATATTTTACTTGCCCGAGATTTGATCGTCGGTACCGTCATACCTAGTTCAATCTCGTTCACAGCAAGTACTTTACTCGTTCCGTAATCCGATATCACTTTGTGATTAACTCCTTAACCATGTGCTTGCAAGCAGTGTTGATATCGATTACCGAGTGAGCCCGAAGTATATCTCTCCGACTTGGGAGGGACAAATCCCATCTCGATACATACAACCCAACAGGTACTTTCCGATCACCTGAGAGACACCTTTATGATCACCCTCTCATAGGATGACGTTTGATGACCTCAAAGCTTTCTTCCGATACCAGGGAGTTGTATATCTCATGGTCTAAGGAATACAATATTTGACATAAGAAAAGCTTCACAAAGATGAACACGATGACACGATCTAATTGCTCCGCTTAGTTTGGGTCTGTCCATCATATCATTCTCCCAATGATATGATCTCATTATTAATCGACAACTCATGTCTATGGTTAGGAAACCTTAACCATCATTAATCAATGAGCTAGTCCATAGAGGCATACTAGGGACACGGTGTTGTTCACAAACCACACAAGTATTAAAGTTTCTGCTTAATACAATTCTAGCATGGAATATAAACTTTATCATGAACAAGAATTATAATAATAACATCTTTATTATTGCCTCTAGGGCATAATTCCAACAGTTGGAGTTTAGCACTGACCGTAATTTACGAATTGACACATAGTAGGAGATGTTGTCATCAACATATGTAGTTGGTGACAACAATGAACAAGTATATAGGGCAGATATCCGTTTGCCTAGAGTTGATTCGGGGCAAAAAAATACTAGTATTCCAAAATAGAGTTGCGAAACATCATAACGCTATGTCGACTCACAAACTGAAGGAAATATGCCCTAGATGCAATCATAGAGATGAATATATATCTTATGTATCCATGAGTTATTGTAATGTTCCTTGAATATCCATATCAGGCAACTTGTATTGATTGGCAATTATGTGAATTGTTTGTGGAACTCATTACTTGTATGGTTATCCAAATAGTTGTCCCTAGTCGGAGTTCATGTGAGGACACACGTGAATATTAGACTAGCACATCAATTGGTTGATGACTATGTTTCACAAGTCATAGACATTGAGATGTCAAACCAATGATGTGGACACATGTTATGAACATGGGGTTGGATTGACCCAACTTGAGACTGGCAATTAGTTGCAGCTCTCTCTACACATCGTGTATGTTTTGTCCTTAGACCTGAGATTGTCGCATGTACCTTAGATGTGGATCGACCTACTTTGGGGCTATTAGACGCTACTCCAACTGGGTAGTTATAAAGGTAGCTTTCGGGTTTTTCCTGAAGCATGCTGCAAGGCATGGTCAATCAAGATGAGATTTATCCCTCTCTACTTGAGAGAGATATCTCTGGGCCCCTCGAGTGATCGGATCCAGAAATGCATGGTTGTGCTACATATGGTTAAGAGTTAACCTAGTAAGGGATTCCGAATCACAGTGTCGATAAAGGGAGGTCAGGTTGGAGCTAGACCAAATATCATGAGGCAAAAGGAAAGACATGTACTAAAACTTGTGATGGTTCCTCTGATATGATCTTTGTATACGTTTAGGAGTTGGCACGTCTTACTAGAGGCCGCTACCAACTATTGACAGAATAAGTGTATTCGTGTCATGTCTATATGTATATGAACCTATAGGGTCACACACTGCGGTGACCCAGCATACCATTGTATGTGTAGTACACTATAGTCGTTGACATGACATCCACAGAACACCGTTTCGTAAATATCACATCCCTCAGAGTGGTACAACAGAAACATTGCGGGTCCATATTACAAACATACACACATTATTATTATTATAATACCGGAAGTTCAAGACTTCCAAAATATTCAACTTACAAACCAAAATATAAGTGTTTCAGTGGAAGTTTCAAATTTAAAACTTAAACTCCAAATTGAGCTCAACAACTTATTGCTATATATTGTTCATGTTGCTCGGCTCAAGTGGATTTTAGAACTATAGTAATTATTCGGACTCGTAGTCCTCCCCTTCTACGGCTCCATACAGGTTGGGCTCTTCATAGAAGACCTCCTCTTGGCTCTCAGTTGCATACATTGGAGTATCTTCGGGATTCTCAGAGTCTAAGCAAGGGTTCAAAGGAAAGGATGAGTAACAGCGTTACCCAACAAGTTCATTATATGCAAGGTAGGAATTTTGATGCTCTATCTACCACCTCAGACTAGCAGTCCTTGGCACTATGCAATTTTCGTAAAACTTTCTTCAAAGATTGATTTTATTATGAAAATCTATGACCATCAGCCTTCACAGGTTGACCAGAACTTTCATGGAGTTCCTTTCCTGTCGCGTTCGTAGCTCTTTTCTGGAACAGGGAGTAACAAGTTACAGTTCTTACACTCTGCAGAGGTGCGTTACTTTACCCATGAGAAATCAACTCCTTGTTGCACAACCGGGCGTACTTTCCCGTCCACAATTCCATGATGTGGGGCCCAGTAGTTGGTCCAAGCCAATCACTGCCCTCTCCGCGACCTCATATGTCTGCACGATCCTTCGGGGCCGGCTCACCTCCGTTAAGCCCCCTTTCGGGCAGGCTAAAACCCTGATGAGTTCCCGAAGACTCTATGACCTGGTGATGCCCGAACGAGTGCCATTTGAATGGACTATATCCCTAAACACCATTCATAGATAATCTAGACACCAAAAGTGTGGGGCGTAAGGGTGCCCACCCAATTACAAATGGATTTAGAAGAATAAAAGGTGGATAAGAATATTCTGTAAAGCAAAGCTCATCATGTTAGCACATGAATATGGACATAGAGAAGTAATATATCTAGGAAAGTAATTCCTTAATCAGAAGTCCAGAATTATGAAGTATGGAATATAGGAATCCTTGCTAAACACTAAACCCTAAATCTAAGACCAAACCTAATATCCATATCAAATGATTGAATTATCATCTTTTCTCCACAATGGTTAATAGGAATATTCCCTATATCAACTCACTTAAGCACATTTTTGTTATTTTAAACCATCATTATCAAAGGTGCTTAAGAACTATCTTTATTAATTCTTTCTCATAAGATAGCCTAGAAAACAATCCCACTATTTTACTTTACAGGGTGATAACATTAAAAATTATAAACATAAAGGCAATATATTTCAACCATTAACTTTCATTTATAACTATAAAAGGATATTCCCATATTAAAAACTTCCAGAATTCATGATAAATACTTATAATTTAAAATCCTAACTTTTATTTAAATCATGGCTATCAATATATAAGTAATGTCATAACCAAGATCTTTAAAACAACATTCACCTATTTGTGAAATGAGGATAACACAAGTGCATATTAAAAATTTTAATAATTAAAACATCTTATATAATGATTGTTAAACAAACTAAATATGGATATATTGTTTACATACCTTTAAATATCTTAAACCATTCTAATCACATTCATTAAGAGTAAATACTGAAATCATTTTTATAGGATTATAAACAAATCCTAAAGCCCTAAACCCTACTTACTCTATTTAATAAAAGAATATCTATAATTATAAAGTTAAAAAATAATAAATAAAGCATGCTATCAAAATGCTAAATTCATATCAGGATTTGAAACACATTTTAGTATTCCTACAATTATCCAGCAAACTAATTCTACAAAGAAAATTCAAATCAAATGTAGAAATATAAATCTAAAAGGAAAAATAGAATATGAATAAAGAAAACAGAAAGAAAAGAAAAAAAGAACCAGGCCCGAGTAGCAGGCCGGCACAAGTCTTCTCCCTACCTATCCACCGCCCAGTAGCAGCATCCCTCTTTCCCCACTCACTTCACCTCGGCCCAACAGAAGCCCGACCCATATACCGTTTTGTTTTCCCTATTCATCGTCTTCTACCTTAAGCAAGCAGCTCAGTGGCAGCTCCGCCGCCGCTGCGATACGCGCCGCGCGCCAAGGTGAGCGTTGCCGCTCTGTGTTGTCTATTTAACCCCAACACCGCTGCCGACAAACCCTAATCCCTTCCTCCTCTCAAATTCCCCTTCTGCCGAAACCCTAACCCACCAGGGATTGAGATAGAGCTCGCTTCCGGCCGTCCCGAGCATGCCGTGATGCTTGGAAGACTCGTCGTGTTCGACTCTGTTGATTTCCCCCATCATCACCAGCCGGTGAAGTCCCAGGCGCTCGGATTAAGACCTCGTTCCCAACTCCGGCCGACGTCTTTCCCATTGATTCCAGCTACCCCGAACCTTCCCAAGCTCCCCAACGGCATCCTGGTGAGCCACTGGTTCTTCCAGTACCTCTTGTACTTTGTATTTTGCCTTGATTTGCTTCCACCACAAACACCCGACATCGCCGTCGTCGGCCATCGTCGTACCCCTTGCTCCGGCGACCTAAGTCGAGCGGCGCCGCCACTATTAGACTCCCCACATCTTCCTCTTTCCAATAAGCCCGGATACAACTCCGCGCGCGCACTCAATCGCAGGCTTGATCATCAACCAGAGAGGATCAGACATAGCTGACGTCAGCGTGACATCACGCTGATGCCATATTCATGTTTTATTTATTTTAGAATTTGTAATAATGTTTCTGTAATAAATAAAAACATAGAAATGACATGGCATATGTCCCACCAGTCAGTTACTGGGGGTAGAATAGGCTCTGGTGAGAAAAAACCTTCGTTTCAAGTTGACATCAGCATTACCTAATAAACACATTTAGTTATTTAATTAAAAAAATTATAAAATGATTCAATCTTATAAAATCAATAACTTTTGATTTATAAATCAGAAAAATACATATAATATATGAAAATGTTTAGAAAAATAAAATCTACAACGTAAAAATATTACAAAATATTATTATGATGATTATTTAAATAAATATTATTTAATAAAGGTTTTATAAGTAATAAAACTTTGATAATTAATATTTTAATAATGGTAAATGTTAAGAATATAAATAAAATACCAAAAATCTTGGAAAAATGAAGACAATACTTCAAAACTATAACTATACATTATTATTACTCTTAATTAAATATTTATTATTTATTAAGTATTTATGTAGTATAAAACCTTATTAAAATCATATCTTATTATTTATAAATCACCAAAAATAAATGTAATATACCAAAATGATCACAAAAATAATAACTACATGTTAAAAATGTGATATTCCACTTTTGAGTTAAATAAAAAATAAACACTTTCATAACTTGAATTTAAACCTATTTCTTTAGTTAATAATTCATAAAATGACAAATAAAATTTGATAATATTTCTTGAATTAACCAATTAAATATAATAAATAGTATTAATCTTAAATACTAACATTATGAGGTCAAAATGATTTAACACCATTTAAATGCAATTTTATTGAATGATCCTTCAACCATAAGTATAAATTATTTTATAAGAGAATCCTTATCTAATATAAAATCTCCAAGAATAATGGTAATGAGATAAAACCCATTCTTTTACTTTAACCACAAGTTTATAATCAAATGAAAACACTATAGTGAGTTCATAAGTAGTAAATAATATTGTTTACTTATTCATAAACCTTAACCACACCCTTGTAGGTCGATAAATCCCTTTATACATTTATAATGTAAAGAAACCATTACCAACTAAAAATAATGCCATTCTTAAGTAATTTTCAAGAAAACATTATAAGGTGAACAAGACATAAATATAACAAGCATTACACCTAAATTCCATCTATGTTTTAAAGTTAACTTTAGTCTACCAAACTTTAAATATAATACTAAAAACTTTATTTTATACTTTATAGTTAACTTTGGTATGATATAATTAAATTGTAAAGCATCTCAAGTCCAAACTATTCAAGCAAGCACAAACAACATCAACCACATCTGATTAACCACAAAGATTGATTAAACCTTAATAAAGGAATCTTTTCTTCAAAAATTATTCGTTTTGCCACTTCAATCAACATATGACAATTAATAGTAAACACCTTACTTTATACTATACTTGTATAATAAGATTGTTAATACCTAAATCCTTTATAAGTGACATTACTTGTAAAGTGAAACTTGAAGATAAACAGTTAAGATGTAAGAAACCTTGAGTCGCATTCCATACTATGTATTTTATTGTTGTATAAATACATGTTGTTTTCCACACACTCACAAGCCTTAATAAGAAGCACATGTGTGAAACTTAATCTAAAAGGGCAACATATTCCAAGGAAACCCTTTCTAGTATCCAAGCCCTAGAACAACGTTATTCTCAGGATTCGCGTTTATTAACTTGCATTACATTACTTATGCATAAAAGCATCTTACTTCTTTAAACATTAGTACTTACCGGACCAATGATGCAGATTTCCGCTATTGGATCTTATATTGTCTTGAAGTCCGTGAGTGCATAATCTTGCAATCACAAAAGGCAAGTTCGCACTTGCTCATATCCTTTGATTATTTTCTGTAAAGTATTTTGCAAATCCAGTGTTGTCATCACCTGCATTTGAAAAAGGACAAAAAACACTATTTTCATAATAATGTGATTATAGGTTATTTACCATGAGGTAATAACCTACTATAAGAGTTCCAGTGGTAAAGGAACATATTATCTAGGACTTAACAACCAATGTCACCAGTGATTCTTGTGCCGTATATTACGCGTTGACCATGAGATTTGGAATGGGACGAAGAAGTCAGCTGTATCTTTTCCCTCTCGCATGGAGCTGGATGTGCGGGTCATCACTGTTATCACTCGTAGCGTGCATATTATTTATGGTAATTCATAGAGGATATGCAGCATATGGGTGGGAGCCCTCAACGTCCCATGATAGTTCTGGCATATGAATGGTCTGTACTGCCATTGCCGTAATTCAATAGGTGGGCTGGCGTACACCAAGGAGACATGCGGGGTCGCGGAGAAGGCAGTGATTGGCTTGGGTCTTAGTCTGGGCCTCACACCAAGGAAGTGTGAACGGGTTCGCGGCCCGGATGTGCAACAAAGCTAAGATCTCTCATGGGTAAAGTGACGCACCTCTACAGAGTGTAAGAACTGTAACTTGTTACTCCCTGTTCCGGGAAGGAGCCACGAACGCGGCGGGAAAGGAACCCCATGAAGGTTCTGGTAAACCTGTGAAGGCTGACGGACATAGTTTTTCAGAATAAAATCAACCTTTGAAGAAATGTTTATGAAAACTTGCATTGCCTATGACCTATGGTCTGTGGCTGTAGATATAGTGCATCAAACACTCCTTCTCTAGTGAACTTGCTGAGTACGCTCATACTCGAAGTATCTTCTTAACCCTTGCTAGGTTCTAAAGACAGTACAAACGACATCTACATCAAGTTATGCTCCAGGGATCATCATCAAAAGCTAAATCTCTTCAATGGAGTCAAGAAAGTCAACATATACATATGATGATGAAGAAGACTAAGTTGCTGATTAGATAAGAACAGAATTTCTAACCATAGAACCTACTTTTGTAGAGTATTGCAATAACAGCAATACAAGCCAGTAGTTCAGCTACTAGTTTTATAAGTATGGTAGATATGAGTTATTTATTACTGATTCTTCTTCGTAAGAAGTTTCTTTATCTCTCTTTAACCTAGAGTGTTCTCTGGATCTTGTGTAAAGAGTTGATTTGTAACCTATAGTCATGTCTTGGACCTGCTGTGTTTCTGTTGTACTACTCTGAGGGATGTAATACTAGTGAACGGTGTTTCATTGGTGTTATGTCAACGACTATAGTGTACTACATCATGAAGTGGTATGCTGGGTCACCGTACAGGTGTAGTCCCCCATGTGATCAAAATGGTTGGTTAGAGTCAGACTTTCGAAAAGCTTGGATTTCCACTAGGCCAAGAGTTGTCTACTTATTTCATTTTGGTGTCTCTTCCTTCTAGCTACGGGCAGTTCATTTCGAACTACCATATGCATGGGGTGGAGAAGGGCCTTAATGAGTTATGCGGGATGCTAAAAACAGAAGAAAATGACATGAAGAAGTGTGCAGGACATAGCCATGTGATGGCTGTGAAAAACAAGCCTAGCTTCAAGAAAAAGGGTACTTCTTGGAAGAAGAAGGGCAAGGCTAAGGATACGATCCCTTATCCTGCACCCAAGCAAAAGGCTGGACCTGTAGAAGACACTGAGTGATTCTTTTGTCATGAACATGGCCACCGGAAGAGAAACTGCAGCAAGTACCAGGCTTCTTTGAAGAAGAGTGGAAGTAAGAGTACTTCCCACTCAGGTACGCTTGTTGTAAATGTTGTGGACATTCTTCTCGCTGATTCCTATGTTAACTCTTGGGTATTTGATACCGGATCGGTTTCTCATATTTGCAAATCGATGCAGGGGCTAATAAGGACTAGAGAAGTGCAGAAAGGCAAAGTGGATTTTCGCGTCGGAAATAAAGCAAGGGTTCCAGCATTGTTCGTCGGCATCATGCAACTTCACCTTCCGTCAGGATTTATTATGGAGTTGAATAATTGTTATTACATTCCTAGTATGGGTCGAAACATTTTATCACCTTCATGTTTGATGAGGGATGGTTATTCATTCGCGAGTGCAAACAATGGTTGTGCAATCTCTAAGAATGCTATGTTTATGGCTGATGCTCCCATTGTAAATGGGTTATTTATTTTTAATCTTGATGATGCATCTGTTTACAATGTTAGTGCTAAAAGGCTTCGGCCTAATGATTTGAGTACTACCTATTTATGGCATTGTCGTTTGGGGCATATAAGTGAAAAGCGCATGAAGAAGCTCCATGTTGATGTTCTTCTAACTTCGTTTGATTTGGATCATACGAGACATGTCAGGCTTTTTTACTTGGAAAGATGACCAAGTCGCCTTTTTTGGGTTTACCCGAGAGAGCAACAGACTTGTTGGAGACCAATGAGCACGACAGCCAGAGGAGGATATCACTACTTCATTACTTTCACTGATGATTTCAGCAGATATGGTTATGTCTACTTGATGAAGCATAAGTCTGAAACTTTTGAAAGGTTCAAGGAGTTTCAGAGTGAGGTAGAGAATCAACGTGGCAAGAAAATAAAGGCCTTGTGATCTTATCGTGGAGGTGAATATTTGAGTCACGAATTTAGCAATCATCTTAAGAGTTGCAGAATTGTTCCGCAGCTCACGCCACCCGGAACGCCTCAAAGAAACGGGGTCTCCGAACGGCGCAATCGAACTCTGTTGGACACGGTTCGATCGATGATGAGCCAGTCGGATTTGCCATTGTCATTTTGGGGTTACGCTCTAGAAACGGCAGCTTTCACACTTAACAGGGTACCATCTAAATTCGTAGTTAAGACACCATATGATATGTGGACTGGAAAGAACCCCAGTTTGTCTTTTATAAAGATTTGGGGTTGTGATGCATTTGTCAAGCGACTTCAGTTGGACAAGCTAACACCCAAATCGGATAAGTGCATTTTCGTGGGATATCTGAGGGAAACCTTAGGGTATTACTTCTACAACCGAGAAGAGGGCAAAGTGTTTGTCGCTCGTAGCGGTGTTTTCCTAGAGAAAGAGTTTCTCACAAAGGGAACGAGTGGAAGGTCGGTGCGACTTGAAGAAGTTCAAGATGAGCCAGTCGGGGATGCTTCTACGAGTAATGCTATTGTAGCAGAACAAGTTGAGGAACCCATGGCAATAGAATCACCACAACCACGAAGGTCGGTGAGGCTCCGCAAAACACGGGAATTATTATTGTTAGACAATGACGAGCCTGCGACCTATGCAGAAGCGATGGTGGACCCAGACTATGAGAAATGGCTGATCGCCATGAGATCCAAAATAGAGTCCATGGGAGACAATCAAGTTTGGAACTTGGTCGACCTGCCTGATGGTTTTAAAGCCATGGAGTGCAAATGGATCTATAAGAAGATGATTGATATGGATGGAAATGTTCACATCCATAAAGCTCGACTTGTTTCAAAAGGTTTTTGACAAGTTCAAGGAGTTGACTACGATGAGACTTTCTCGCATGTAGCGATGCTTAAATCTATATGGATTGGTCTAGTCATTGATGCACATTTCGACTATGAAATATGGCAGATGGATGTCAAGACGGCTTTCCTAAATGGAATCCTTACTAAGGACGTGTATATGATGCAGCCCGAAGGTTTTGTCGATCCAAGGAATGCTGGAAAGGTATGCAAACTTCTAAAGTCCATTTATGGGCTGAAGCAAGCAACTCGGAGTTGGAACATTCGATTTGATGAAGTTGTAAAGGAGTTTGGCTTCATAAAAAACGAACAAGAACCTTGTGTTTACAAGAAGAAAAGTGGGAGAGCGCTTGTATTTCTAATCTTATATGTAGATGACATATTGCTGATTGTAAATGACATTCCTATGCTCGAGTCTGTTAAGACCTCATTGAAAAATAGTTTTTCGATGAAGGACTTGGGAGAAGCGACATATATTCTGGGCATCAAGATCTATAGAGATAGATCAAGGAGGCTAATTGGATTAAGCCAGAGTACATACATTGACAAAGTGTTGAAATGGTTTAGCATGGAAGAGGCTAAGAAGGGGTTCTTGCCCATGTCTCACGACATAAAACTCAGCAAGACTCAGTGTCCTTCGACTACTGATGAGCGTGAGTGCATGAGCAGGGTTCCATATGCTTCGGCTATTGGATCCATCATGTATGCAATGATATGTACTCACCCAGATGTTTTCTATGCTCTAAGTGTTACGAGCAAATACCAAGCTGATCCAGGTAAAGGTCACTGGACAACGGTAAAGGATATCCTTAAGTACTTGAGACGGACTAAGGATGTGTTCCTAGTTTATGGAGGTGAGGATGAACTCAGTTTAAGGGGTTACACAGATGCGAGTTACCTTAACGAATCAGATGACTCCAGATCGCAATATGGTTATGTATTTGTCATGAATGGTGGTACTGTGAGTTGGAAAAGTTCCAAGTAAGATACGGTGGCCTCCTCTTCAATAGAAGCTGAATATATTGCCGCCTCGGAGGCTGCAAAGGAAGCTGTTTGGATTAGGAATTTCCTGATTGCTCTTGGTATGGTTCAGGGCGCGTCCAATCCCATGGACGTTTATTGTGACAATAATGGTGCTATTGCACAAGCCAAGGGACCTAGACAACACCAGAAGAAAAAACATATTCACATGCATTACCATCAGATTCGAGAGTTCATTGAGGATGGTTGTGTCATGATATGCAAAATACATAAACTCAAATGTTGTTGATCCCTTTACAAAGCCACTCCCGTAGCCTGCGCATGAGTCGCACGCAAGAGAAATAGGTATTAGATACTATCTAGATTGGCTCTAGTGCAAGTGGGAGACTGAAGGAAATATGCCCTAGAGGCAATCATAGGGATGATTATATTTCTTATGTATCCATGAGTTATTGTAATGTTCCTTGAACATCCATATCAGGCAACTTGTATTGATTGGCAATTATGTGAATTGTTTGTGAAACTCATTACTTGTATGGTTATCCAAATAGTTGTCCCTAGTCGGAGTTCATGTGAGGACACACGTGAATATTAGACTAGCACATCGATTGGTTGATGACTATGTTTCGCAAGTCATAGACATGAAGATGTCAAACCAATGATGTGGACACATGTTATGAACATGGGGTTGGACTGACCCAACTTGAGACTGGAAATTAGTTGCAGCTCTCTCTACACATCGTGTGCGTTTTGTCCTTAGACCTGAGATTGTTGCATGTACTTGAGATGTGGATCGACCTACTTTGGGGCTATCAGACGCTACTCCGTAACTGGGCAGTTATAAAGGTAGATTTCAGGTTTATCCTGAAGCATGCTGCAAGGCATGGTCAATCAAGATGGGATTTACCCCTCTCTACTTGAGAGAGATATCTCTAGGCCCCTCGAGTGATCGGATCCAGAAATGCATGGCCGTGCTACATATGGTTAAGAGTTAACCTAGTAGAGGGATTCCAAATCATAGTGTCGAGAAAGGGAGGTTAGCTTGGAGCTAGACCAAATATCGTGAGGCAAAAGGAAAGACATGTATTAAACCTTGTGATGGTTCGTCTGATATGATCTTTGTATGCGTTTAGGAGTTGGCACGTATTGCTAGAGGCTGCTACCAACTATTGATAGAATAAGTGTATTCGTTTCATGTCTATACGTATATGAACCTATAGGGTCACACACTTAAGAGGCTGGAAGCCTAATGAGGATTGGATCCGAATTAGACCAGGCTTAGGCTACTAATGGGCTGCTAATGTAGAAGCCCACTAGGGACGCCTATATAAGAGAGGGTGGGGCGAGCTGACCAGGGTTAGACGATTCCACCCAGCCGCCACTCCTCACGCATGTGTTGCACGCGCGAACCTAGCAGTCCGGCGTCTGATGCTTCCGTCCTGTACGTGTGGATACCTCAGAGGTGCTGCATATGTGACACTTGGACGAGCCGTGCAAGGGGAGCTGCTCGTCGATAAAGCCGACGGCACTCGTTGACCCGTTGCTCCGGATTGCCGGCTCGTGGATGGCCGCTTGTGTGTGGGTAGCGTTGCATTTGCAAGGTCTCGGTATTGTGATTCCCTTCGACTGCATCCAGTGGCACTCCTCTGTCTAGGGCATGTGTGTTGTCTCCTGGTGATGGTCCACCTAAGTGTAGGCTATATAGTGTTGTTCCAGTATTATGTTGCATTCTTTTTTCTCTCTTTTTGATGTAACAAAGCTATGTATCGTGACCGATGTTAACCCGCGAGGGTGGACAAGTGCTTGGTCTTGTAATGCTCCTTTGATGCAATATATTCATGTGGGGATTCTCTCCCCCCGGTGAAAGATTCAAAAAAAAGTTCCGCAACCGCGCGTCTAGTGGTAATCCCGTGATCTATGACAACAATAATCCTATTTTACGTGGTAGAAAATTTTGATTTGCGCTAGTGTAGCCTATCTGTATCCCTTCACAAAAATAGACAGTTACGCAACGTAATTCTCAACTTATGAAATGCCAATATTATGATGGTTATTATTATCTGAATTAATTATTCATCGGCGAACAATCCTTGGATAGCTATAGGATCAGATTAGATAGGAGACGATGGTGCAAGAGTCATCGCCTCAGCTTGGTCTAGGAGAGAAATCTTGCCACATTTAGCATTGCACTCATTGACCGATGTATAGCACTGGTTGTTCAGTAAAAAACAATAGATGCATAACGGTAGGTCCCCGCACACTCTATCCCGCTTACACAGTGTAACATCCCAGCATTAGAGCTTAGAAATAAGATGAACCCAGATGTGTGCATTGCATTCATGCATAAAAAATCTGAATAATTTCCGCGCTTGTAAACAAAACTTGTCAAAGTGATTGAAGCTTCTCTTCACTTGATGGAATTGAAGTAGATCATCAAGTTAACTGTGATAAGTTTCAATATGACCTTTGCTAAAACCTTATTTGGTTAAACATGATTTGGTCTAAGGGTAGACCAGATATAATAAATGTCACTCATAATACATTGCTTAAATGATTCATATATGATCCTTAAGGGATCATATCATACTATTCATCATACCAACCTATGAATACTAAGTTAAGATTACCACTAGAATAATAAAAATGCAATGATACCTATCTTATTTTTATCTATTCCTACTATGAGTATCATAGTAATACCTAACCTTGAACTCTTAAATGAGTTGGAGTTGGAAAGAGACTAAGTCAGGATCATCCACCATATATCTTTCTTTCCATATCAATCTTTATGGAACCTATCTTAATTTCTGTTGTTCATCAATTTTGAGTAATCAACCATTGATTCACAAATTATTTAACTATCAATCTTTGATCTACTATTTCTTGATCTTATCATAACATCTACTTAAATCTTTTAAAGAGGGCATAGTCCATAAATAACCTTAATCCAATATGAGATACTAAGAAGATAATTTCAAGATAATGGAAAAGTAGGATATATAAAGCCTTGCTTAGCCAACTAAGAACTTAAGCAATAAATGATTAAAGGATTATAATGGTAATGCTTTAGCCACCTATATTGAATGCTTATATGTAGTATAAATAATAATGGTGGGCAGAACATGATTGAAACCTTAGTAGAGATAAGTTATCCTAGAGTAGCCATTACAAACCGCATAAATTTAATTTAGGGTTGGAGTGTGAGTTATTGGAATAAAGTGAATACAAGATGATATTATTCAATTAAAGCTAGTATAACATAGAGTTATAGAAGTGATGTTATTCATTGTAGAGGGTCCCAACCTTTAATAAGGTAGAGTCCCCTGTGTTTACAATGCTAGTCCCTGGATCAATAGCTAGCATCCACAGTTAAGATGTAATATCAAGAAACAAAGGTCATAATACAACTTTATAACCAGGAATAACATAATTTTATTACATCTTACATAGCTCATTTGGCTATTACATTACATTGCAGCAGAATATCTATAAGCATGGGGTCCTTCATCTTCAAAGTGCCACAGGCAGACATGTTGGTTGTAGACTGTTGGGGAGATAACCCCGGATAGGGTAAAGACGGGGAAAGACGAAAGGATGTTCCCCGTCTAGTTTCCGAGTTACAGCCTGAGTCGGCCGAATCATGTAAAGGTCGACCGAGATAGGAAATGGCAAGACCCTTGTAGTGAAGACAAGGCCTTACCCGGCCGAGATACTTCGTAACTCGGCTGGGTCAGCCCAAGTAATCTCCATACAGATAAAGGACAAGCCGAACTACGGGAGGCAGGGCCGAATGATACGAAGCTTGCAGGAGAAGGAGAAGCCTGAAGTCAAACCCTAGCCGCAGGGTAGGGGGAATCTGAGCCAGGCCAAGCACTATGGACAAAGACACAGAGCGACAGAGAAGCAGAAGGAGGTCACGGAGGTGACAGTCCTGAAGCCCGAGGCGCGCAGGAGGGGCCCTCTGGAACCTTGCCGTCATTAGAGGAGCGACAGGGAAAGGGGGCGCCGAACTACTATATTGGGACAAGCATATTCCTCGAATATGCTTGCCACATCAGCCCTAAAGGAACCCAAGGCACTCCTTTATAAGGAGAGGCTTGGGCCCTGAGGAAGGGATCGACTCATTTTTAGTACCGTTAGGCTGGTAAAGTTCTTCTCTTCTCCCTGTATACAGCTCAAGGAGCACTTGTAGCCCAAGGAAGAGGAAATAAAGATCTTTGCCTTAGTATTTTGTGTGTAGAATCAACTACATCTTCCCTCCCCAGATCCCACTAGCTTCCATTGGCCCCAAACTTTAGCCTACCCATGGCATCTGCCGTGCCACCACCACGACATAGACTTTGTAATCCTAATCAACACACTTCATTAAATCAATCAAACCTGCAACATAACAAGTTACAGCCATAAGGGTCAATACATTTGAATTGTATTGGCAAGTGATACTATGGTAGTATAGTGGAGTCTATCATCTATATTCATTTGGCTAAGTGGAGTTGAGGCTTGCATTGCTCAAAATAGATTTTCCTTATCATTTTGAAAACACTAAGTTTTTGCTTGACAAAACCATTTTTCTCAATCAAAGATTGAAGATCCTTTAACCCTTATTCAAACCACAAGTTTTTAACTTAGAAATTTGAATGATGAGATTCTTGATTGCTTCCATGTCTTGATGCTCAAATTGTCCTTTACCAGGGACATGGATAAGTACTTAGATTTTACACTCTGCAGAGGTGGTGCACTTTCCCCACAAGACTTGGTTTCCCAAGACAAGATCTTTCAGAAGCCTTCCCTTAGACCAAAATGGACGCACTCCAACCTATCAAATTCTACCACCAACTGTCCATATGGCTAAGTTCTTGCAACCTATATGATCCAGGCAGAGCCCATAATGCCAAGTGGTTGCACTTGAAGCTTCTTAACATTTGACATCTCAAATCTCTTTGTTCCTGGGTGGCCATCCACAAGTGAGATACACAAGGTAAACCATAGACATGGGCCTTGTGAACCACTCAACAAAAATCCACCAAGCAATTACCATTCCACCCAGGTGATTCATTAACTTAGTTGTTTTATTAAACAAAAACACAAGTCCTCAGACTTAGAAATTTTTCCATAGTATGAATGTATATTCCACCCTTGTTTTCTATTAGCTAAGCTAAGCATGATAGTAATAGGAATCTTAACTTAGGAAGATTTCTACTAAGGTTTCATCTACTAGGTTTTCCTATAGCAAGGTTTATACTTAGCAAAATTCCATGCAAGTTTTACTTAGAGAAAATCACTAATGCATAGTGAAAGTAATGGGACAAAAAGTATGAAGCATCACTTGACTTTTTGGTAGAGGGTATAAGTTCACTCCTTGTCCTTGCAACAATCACACTCTTCAAGTCACTACAATTCAATCAAGCAAGGCACAATCTCAATCTACCAATCAAGAAAAACAACACATAAAATCATAGAAGCAAGATAATGCATGCAAGCATGCCAAGGATTGTTTTATTTGGACAAGTGGTTCCTAATGGGTCATAAACACTTGAAAACACCTAATGGTCATTTTGTAAAGTGGCAAAGTTATTTGCAAAAGGTTTCACTTCATAAACCATTTTCAAAACAAAGTATCATTTTATGTGGTGTAGAAATGTTTTTACTAAGGAATTAATCTATAGGGCTCACAAAATATGTTTTCAAACCACAAAACTTTGTGTTTAGGGTCAGAGAGTTTAAAACAAAACATTTCCCAAAAGTTGTCTTCCAAAACTATTTTTAATAAATAAACCATATTTTTATTTGACTAGAAATGGTTTTAAATCAAAGAATCATTATTTTGTTTCACCAAATACATTTTTGAATCCACAAAGTGTTTCCTATGGTCAGTAGGTTCAAAATACACCATTTTTCAAAGATTTTATCCCCCAAAACATTTTTGAATAATTTTTACAATCTAAACAGGCATACAAATGTTTCTGCAAAAACAAACATTTTACCAGAGGATTTTTACTAAACAAATGGCATGGTTGGCTAGGGCTTGTTCCACTGATTCC
The DNA here is from genome assembly GCA_910589765.1 of Avena atlantica. NCBI lineage: Eukaryota > Viridiplantae > Streptophyta > Magnoliopsida > Poales > Poaceae > Avena > Avena atlantica. The sequence continues at coordinate 279,792,598 of OU342738.1, read as the reverse complement.
ATTGATATAAAGTTTGTAATTTTTGGACGTGTGGATCAAAAGTTACAAGATTTTCAAATCTGCACCTAAATCAGATTCAAAATTTGTTTTAAACAAAAACTGGCCACGCGTCATGTTCCTATTGGGCGGTACCGGTTCGTCCGGATCACGTGCTGCAGGCCGTTGGATCTAACCGATATCGCACGGCGCAGGTTCACTCATACCCCTTCGCTCTCTTTCTATCCTATCCACTAGATCGTGATCGGACGGCTATCCTCTACTTGTCACTAACTGGCGGCGCAAGGTCAACGGCGAGCTGCGGTGGGGTCAGATGGTGGCGGCGCTGGCGAAGCAGGAAGCGAGGGGGGAATGGGAGATACTCACAGTGATCGCGGCGTCGTGCTGATTCTCAATGTGTGGTTCGTTTGTCGAGGGGCGCTCTGGTCCGACGTGGATTGCTCACCGGAGTCCACACGGCGGCGGGCGTGCTCTGGAGATCGTCGAGGGCGAGGATGGAGGGCACCCTAGGACAAACGGGAGGCACCGTTAGGTTCGCAAGAGCATGGTGATCATTATCGTGTCCACGGGGAAGAGAGGGGAGGTCTGGTTTACCTGGGAGACATCGCCGCAGTTGGAGACAGACGGCGGCGTTGGCTCGGGGTGACGCTGTCGAGCTTGCAGAGCTCGCGCGGGTGAGCAGGCGATGCGAAAAGGTGCGCCAGGGCTTGGGGAGTATTCGAGTGTGGTCAAGGAGGCGAGGGGTGGTAGGACACGGCCGGAATCGAGGGAAGAGTTCGTCGGTGGCAGTGAGGTTCGGAGAGGAATAAGGGCGGCCTGGGGGCGTGCTAATGTGGGGTGACAGAGGGGAAATGGAGAGGAGGCATGAGCGTTTAAGCTTGCGTGATCAAAGTGAGTAATGGTGGCCGCGTTAAGACGAATTAAACCGGAGGAATCAACGGCAGGAGCGGGGAAGAACTGGTCGCGGGTGTAGACGATGAACAGGAGAGGGTGGGGTCGGCTGGTCAGTGAGAAAGGGAGTGAGGGGGAGGGTCCACATGTCAGTTGTTCTGCGGGTGAGACTTTAAGTGAAAAAATTTTCGCAGAGGGAGAGAGTAGGTGGGCTGGACTGGGTCTTGTTGGGCCAGTTTGTTGGGCTGGGTCCTTTTCTTATTTTTTTCCTGTTCTGAATCTCTTCCTTTTTCCAATTTCAATTTCTGTTTTGAAATTTCAAACAACATTCAAATCACATTCAAACATTCAACACACTTTGCAATTGATTTTGGTTCTGTTTAACAACATAAACCAAAATCCAAAATAAAATAATATTTTTATTTTAGAGTCCATTTATAATTAAATAAAATGGATACTAGTTAATAAATCAAATGGGTTTTAATTTATTTAAAAACTCCATTTGAAATCTAAATATTTTCAAAACCAAATCAGTATGTTTTATTTGAAAATAGAAGATATTTGGAAAACTTGTTTAAAATAAAATAACATTTTATTTTAGGGTCCATTAATCATTAAATAAAGTGGACCTTAGTTATTAAATCAAATAGGATTTCTTTTATTAAAACCTTTATTTTGAAATCTAAAATAAAACCAAAACACTTCAGTAGGTTTTATTTGAGAATATAAACTACTTGGAAAACTTATTTAAAATAAATAAATAAGTTTTAGTGTTTATTTAAAATGGGAAAAGCCTTTACTTAAATAAAATTGGATATTAAATCCTTATTATTTTATTTTAATAAACCTTTACTATTTTTATCAAAACAAAACATTTTATTTCAAAAACTTGGCCAAGGTTTAATTTGGCTCTATAAAATAATCTTTATTTATAAATCCACCTTTTCTTTTGAAAACCAAATCCTTTTATTTAAAAGATCCAAAATAGTAATTTTAAGTTTATTGTTTATTTAACTTTTTAAATACCTTTAGGATTTTATTTGATCCAAATAGGTTTTGAAAGTTTCCAAATGGATTCAAAAGTTTCTTCTCACCCTGAAAATCAACAAAGTTTTATTTTTGACATTACAAGATTTGGAAAATCTTGGGATGTGACAGGCTACCACCCTTAAAATAAATCTCGTCCCGAGATTTGGGGAGACTAGGGTTACAAGTTGGCTCAAAAGCATCTAGGGTACTACCACCCTTAAAATATTTTCCAACTACATTACATCTTGGCTTCCTTGGGATCTTGGTGTAACTTTCCTGTACAGAAGTTTGCATAGTGGCCTAGCTCCTTGCATTTGAAACATGTGACAAGGCTGAGATCCCTCATAGGTTTGTTTATCTTGTGCTTCATCTTTTCTGGACAGTTGCTTGCATAATGTCCTAGCTCTTTGCAGTTGTTGCACCACACTTGGCTAATATCTTTCTTTTCCTTGGGTAACAATTCTTCTTGTTTATTTCCTTGGTTCTTCTTCTTTTCTGGGCAATCACTGGCATAGTGTCCCTTCTCTTTGCAATTGTAACATTGCAACTGGCTTATGTCCCTCTTTTTCTTTTTGGGTCTCTCCAAAGCTAGGAATTCTTCCAGTTCATGTTCTTCATATGTTTTCTCATAGGTAGGAAATCTTTCTCTCTTCTTGGGGCAGTTACTAGAGATATGACTTTCTTCTTCACAATTAGGGCATTGATCTTCATGCTCCTTGCATGTATGGTCCTTGTCTCCACAAATATTGCAAGCTTGAGTTCCTTCTAGGGTAGCATTTTTGTCATCCTTGTTGTCATTAGTTCTTTGGGAAAAGTTTTCTCTCATGTTGATCATTTGAGTAACCAATCCTTGCAACAATTGGGATTGAAGTTTCAAAATCCTTTGTATGGTTGGGTCTAGTCCATTGTTGTTGGCTAAAAGCTGAGTTGTCTCTTGGCTCAACTAGTTTTGGGTTGCTATAAGTTCTCTCATGTTGTACTCTTGGTTGTTGTTGTTGTCATCAACCTTGATGTTGGAGTCTCTTGGAGAAGTCATATGTTTGGGTTGAGTTGGGATTAGAATAGGCAAAATATTTCTAAGTAAGGGTTCTAATCACACACATCACAATTCATTCAAGCAATGTGCAAGCAATCACTACCAAACATTTCACTCAAACAACAAGTTTCAAGCATATTTTTAGGCAAACAAAAATATTTTTGTTACACCACATAAGTTGGTGTGGTTGACTTAACTAAAATATGGTGGTCCATCTATATGGTTCACTTGTGATCTTTCCATCCTTCTTGGTTGATTCTTCTTGCATGAGATCATGGTTTCCTTTGGAAAAATTCTTGGTCACAAAACTTCAAATGATGTAGGCTCCTTCTAATATTTTTTTTTGCATTCCCTTAGTCTCTAAATCTTGAGCAAGATTTCCTTGTCTCACTTGTAGTCCTTAGTGGTATCCATGTTGGAAGTCCTTGGTGAACATGCTGAAGATATTGAAGTCATTAGAGTTGAAGAATTTGAAGTCATTAGAGTTGAAGAAGTTGAAGTCATTAGAGTTGAAGAAGTCCTTTGCACATGGTGAAGTCTTTGGCCATGGGGTAGGTTTGTCCATTAAGTTGAAGTAGAAGAGATGTAGAATCAAAATCAAAGTGGTTGAGGAAACAATTTACAAGATTGTTTGTAAATAAGTTTTTGGAACAAATACAACTCCTATTTTTCTAAGGGTTTTTGTCCAATCCTAGGGTTACAAATCCTACAGGCAACACAACCTGGCTCTGATACCATATGTAGAGGGTCCCAACCTTTAATAAGGTAGAGTCCCATGTGTTTACAATGCTAGTCCCTGGATCAATAGCTAGCATCCACAGTTAAGATGTAATATCAAGAAACAAAGGTCATAATACAACTTTATAACCAGGAATAACATAATTTTATTACATCTTACATAGCTCATTTGGCTATTACATTACATTGCAGCACAATATCTATAAGCATGGGGTCCTTCATCTTCAAAGTGCCACAGGCAGACATGTTGGTTGTAGACTTTGTAATCCTAATCAACACACTTCATTAAATCAATCAACCTGCAACATAACAAGTTACAGCCACAAGGGTCAATACATTTGAATTGTATTGGCAAGTGATACTATGGTAGTATAGTGGAGTCTATCATCTATATGCATTTGGCTAAGTGGAGTTGAGGCTTGCATTGCTCAAAATATATTTTCCTTATCATTTTGAAAACACTAAGTTTTTGCTTGACAAAATCATTTTTCTCAATCAAAGATTGAATATCCTTTAACCCTTGTTCAAACCACAAGTTTTTAACTTAGAAATTTGAATGATGAGATTCTTGATTGCTTCCATGTCTTGATGCTCAAATTGTCCTTTACCAGGGACATGGCTAAGTACTTAGATTTTACACTCTGCAGAGGTGGTGCACTTTCCCCACAAGACTTGGTTTCCCAAGACAAGATCTTTCAGAAGCCTTCCCTTAGACCAAAATGGACGCGCTCCAAACTATCAAATTCTACCACCAACTGTCCATATGGCTAAGTTCTTGCAACCTATATGATCCAGGCAGAGCCCATAATGCCAAGTGGTTGCACTTGAAGCTTCTCAACATTTGACATCTCAAATCTCTTTGTTCCTGGGTGGCCATCCACAAGTGAGATACACAAGGTAAACCATAGACATGGGCCTTGTGAACCACTCAACCAAAATCCACCAAGCAATTTGAAGGGATTCGCGGCATAGTAAATAAAAATTTTCTATGGATGTGAACAGAGGGAAAGCCAAGATCTAATCTAGGAGATGCAATCAACGAGAGAGATTGGATTAGATCTTCATACCCTTGAAGATTCGCACAGCGGAACGTTCGTCGGAACGTGGGTGATGTAGTCGTACTCGCTTCTCCTCCTCGCGATCCGATCCGATCTAGCACCACAAGTGGCGGTGCCTCCGTGAGATGCACACGTGCAGCACCTCGACGTCTCCTCCTTCCTCGGACCAGCAAGTATGGTGGAGAGATAGATTGGATCTACAACACGACGGCGTGGTGTATATGGTGGAGAATTTCTGCAACAGGGCTTCGCCTACAAACAGTCGGGAGGGAGAGAGGAAGGGTAGCAGGGCAACTAGGGTTTGGAGGCAAGGTGTAGGGGGGAGGGGGAGCACCAGCCCTCTATATATAGAGGGGGGGCGGCCAGCCCTTTCCCCTCCTCCAAGCCTTGGGCCGGCGGCCAAGGGAGGGAGAAGTGGGGGGCAAGGACTCTCCCCCTTCTAGAAACCCTATCTCTAGTTTAAACGAGTTTAAACTCTCTAGGATCGGCTGGGCCCTATGGGGCCTTGTGCCCCTGGCCCAATGCGGCCAGGACACTCCCTCATAGGCCCATGCCCCCTCCCGGAAGGTGGGGCCACGTTGGTCCCCTTCCGGAAGGTTCTAGAAGCTTCCGGTACAATACCGATTAACCCGGAACAATTCCGAACTCCAAAAACTGCATTGCCTTATATGAATCTTATTCTACGGACCATTCCGGAACCTCTCGTGATATCCCGGATCCCATCCGAGACTCCGAACAAAAATTCATAAACCAATTATCCAATCTATCCTAGCGTCGAGATACGTTAAGTGTGTGACCCTGCGGGTTCGAGAATATGCAGACATGATCTTCTATCAATAATCAACAGCGGGGTCTGGGCACCCATATTGACTCCCACACATTCATCGATGATCATATCGGATGAACCACGATGTCAGGATTCAAACAATCCCATATATATATTCCCTTCGTCTCTTACTTGCCCGAGATTCGATCTTCGGTACCATCATACCTAGTTCAATCTCGTTCACAGCAAGTACTTTACTCGTTCCGTAATCCGATATCACTTTGTGATCAACTCCTTAACCACATGCTTGCAAGCGGTGTTGATATCGATTACCGAGTGGGCCCGAAGTATATCTCTTCGACTTGGGAGGGACAAATTCCATCTCGATACATACAACCCAACAGATACTTTCCGATCACCTGAGAGACACCTTTATGATCACCCTCTCATAGGATGACGTTTGATGACCTCAAAGCTTTCTTCCGATACCAGGGAGTTGTATTATCTCATGGTCTAAGGAATACAATATTTGACATAGGAAAAGCTTCGCAAAGATGAACACGATGAAACGATCTAATTGCTTCGCTTAGTTTGGGTCTGTCCATCATATCATTCTCCAATGATATGATCTCATTATCAATTGACAACTCATGTCTATGGTTAGGAAACCTTAACCATCATTGATCAATGAGCTAGTCCATAGAGGCGTACTAGGGACACGGTGTTGTTCACAAACCACACAAGTATTAAAGTTTCCGCTTAATACAATTCTAGCATGGAATATAAACTTTATCATGAACAAGAATTATAATAATAAAATCTTTATTATTGCCTCTAGGGCATAATTCCAACAGTCTCCCACTTGCACTAGAGTCAATAATCTAGTTTACATCTCGCAACAATCTCACACCCATGGCACTGAGGTGTTGATCATGTTTTACACGTGGAAGAGGTTTAGTCAATGGATCTGCGACATTCAGATCTGTATGTACTTTGCTAATCTTCAGATCTCCATATGCAATATAATCTCAGATTATATGAAACTTGCGGTTGATATGCTTGGTCTTTGGATGATATCTTGGTTCCTTAGCGAGTGCTATGGCGCCAGTGTTGTCACACAATATCTCCAGTGGGTCCAATGCACTTGGAACCACGCCAAGCTCAGTGATGAAGTTTCTGATCCAAACTCCTTCACTTGACGCTTCTGCAGCAACCATGTATTCCGTTTCCACTGTAGATCCCGCGATCACGCTTTGCTTGCAGCTTCTCCAGCTCACAGCTCCTCCATTCAACATATAAACGTATCCTGTCTGAGATTTGGAATCATCCTTGTCGGTGTAAAAACTAGCGTCGACGTAACCTTTTACGACAAGCTGTTCATCACCCCCATAGACTAAGAACATTTCTTTAGTCCTATTTAGGTACTTTAGGATGTTCTTCACGGCTGTCCACTGTTCCACTCCTGGATCACTTTGATATCTGCTCGTCAAACTAAGAGCATTGGACACATCCGGTCTAGTACACAGCATGGCATACATGATGGAACCTATGGCCGAGGCATAAGGCACCTTGCTCATAGCTTCCCTATCATTTACCGTAGCTGGACACTGAACCTTGCTCAATATCTTACCTGACAACATAGGCACTGAACCTTTCTTTGCCTTATCCATTCTGAACCTTTTCAGAACTTTGTCTAGGTATGTACTCTGGCTTAAAGCTATCAGGCGTCTTTGTCTATCTCTATAGATTTTGATGCCCAATATATAAGCAGCTTCACCTAGGTCTTTCATTGAAAAGCACTTGTTCAAATAACTCTTCACATCGTTAAGCATGTTGATGTCATTTCCGATAATCAATATGTTATCCACATATATTACCAGAAACGTCACCGAGCTCCCACTCACTTTCTTGTAGATACAAGCTTCGTAGCAATTTGGAACAAATCCAAAGCTCTTGATCACTTGATCAAAATGAAGGTTCCAACTCCGAGATGCTTGCTTCAGTCCATAAATGGAACGCTGAAGTTTGCATACTTTACTAGCATCCTTAGGATCGAAAAAACCTTCGGGTTGCATCATATACAATTCTTCATCAATGTTGCCATTGAGGAACGCAGTCTTGACATCCATCTACCATATTTCATAATCATGAAACGCAGCAATTGCTAATAAAATCCGAATGTACTTAAACATCGCTACGGGAGAGAAAGTCTCATCGTAGTCAACACCTTGAACTTGTCGAAAACCTTTTGCGACAAGCCGTGCTTTATAGACGGTAACATTACCATCCGCGTTCGTTTTCTTCTTGAAGATCCATTTGCACTCAACGGCCTTCCGGTCGCTAGGAGGGTCCACCAAAGTCCATACTTGGTTTTCGCTCATGGATCCCAATTCGGATTTCATGGCTTCTAGCCATTTCTCAGAGTCTGGGCTCATCATCGCTTCCTCATAGTTCGTAGGTTCACTGTCATCTACTAACAAGACAGTTAAGACAGGGTTGCCGTACCACTCAGGAGGGGCACGCGACCTTGTCGACCTACGACGTTCAGTAGTAGCATCGTCTGAAGCTTCATGATCCTTATCATTAGCTTCCTCTATTGTTGGTGCAGGCGGCACTGGAACAATTTCAGGTGCTGCGCTACTCTCCAATTTAAGAGAAGGTTCAACAACCTCGTCTAGCTCTACTTTCCTCCCACTCACTTCTTTCGAGAGAAACTCCTTCTCAAGAAAGGATCCGTTCTTTGCGACAAACACTTTGCCTTCGGTTCTGTGATATAAGGTATACTCAATAGTTTCCTTAGGGTATCCTATGAAGACGCATTTCTCCGCTTTGGGTTCGAGCTTGTCTGGCATCAACTTCTTGACGTAAGCTTCGCATCCCCAAACTTTAAGAAACGACAACTTAGGTTTAGCACCAAACCACAGTTCATACGGTGTCGTCTCAACGGATTTATATGGTTCCCTATTTATAGTGAATGCAGCGGTTTCTAATGCATAACCCCAAAATGATAACGGCAAATCGGTAAGAGACATCATTGATCAGACCATATCTAATAGAGTTCGATTCCGGCGTTCAGACACACCATTGCGCTGTGGTGTTCCGGGTGGCGTGAGTTGTGAAACGATTCCACTTGCTTTAAGATGCGTGAGAAAATCATAACTCAAATATTCACCTCCACGATCGGATCGTAGAAACTTAATCTTTCTGTTACGATGGTTCTCCACTTCATTCTGAAATTCCTTGAACTTTTCAAATGTTTCAGATTTATGTTTCATTAAATAGATATACCCATATCTACTTAAGTCATCGGTAAAAGTGAGGAAATAGCGATATCCACCGCGCGTCGAAACACTCATTGGTCCGCATACATCGGTATGTATGATTTCCAACAAGTCCGTTGCTCGCTCCATCATACCAGAGAACGGGGTTTTGATCATCTTGCCCATGAGGCATGGTTCGCATGTGTCAAATGATTCAAAATCAAGAGACTCCAAAAGTCCATCAGAATGGAGTTTATTCATGCGCTTTACACCAATATGACCTAGACGACAGTGCCAAAAATAAGTAGTATTATCACTATCTACTTTGCATCTCTTAGCCTCAATGTTATGGATGTGTGTTTCATCCCTTTCGAGATTTAGAAGAAATAAACCATTTACAAGAGGTGCATTACCATAAAATATGTTACTCATATAAATAGAACAACCATTATTCTCCGATTTAAATGAATAACCGTCTTGCAATAAACACGATCCAGAAATAATGTTCATGCTCAACGCAGGCACATAATAACACTTATTAAGGTTTAAAACTAATCCCGAAGGTAAAACTAAGGAGAGCGTGCCGACGGCCATCACATCAACTCTTGATCCGTTGCCAACGCGCATCGTCACCTCATCCCTCGCAAGCCGCCGTCTATTCCGTAGCTCCAGTTTCGAGTTACAAATATTAGCAACTGAACCGGTATCAAATACCCAGGCACTACAACGAGGGCTAGTAAGGAAAACATCAATAACCTGTATATCAAATATACCTTTGATGGTGCCAGCCTTCTTGTGCGCTAAGTACTTCGGACAGTTGCGCTTCCAGTGACCCTTGTCCTTGCAATAGAAGCACTCAGTGTCGGGCTTAGGACCAGACTTGAGCTTCTTCTCAGCAGGGGCATTGCGCTTGCCGCCGCCCTTCTTGAAGGGTTTCTTTGCTCCCTTACCTTTCTTAAAGGAGGGCTTGTTGACCATCAACACATGATTGTCCTTCTTGATGTCCACTTCGCAGCCTTCAGCTTTGCGAAGAGCTCGGTGATCGTATCAGTGGAACCAATCTGATTATGAGTCACTACAAAACTTTTGTAGCTGGGAGGGAGTGATTGCAGAACCCTGTCAATCTTGAGCTCCTCTGGAATCGTGCATTCCAGTTGCTCAAGCCGTTGAGTGTAGCCCGTCATCTTAATGGCGTGCTCACTAACGGAACTCCCTTCCTCCATCTTGCAGTTAAAGAACTTCTCGGAGATCTCATATCTCTCAGAACGGGCCTGAGTCTGAAACATTGTTTTCATCTCCTCGAGAATCTCAAAGGGCCCGGGATACTCTTCAAAACGATTTTGAAGCTCCGGTTCCATAGCAAACAACATGGTGCTCTTAATCACACCATAATCATCTTTACGCGACTGATATACAGCTTTCTCATCAGCCGGCGCAGTTGCAGCAGGGGGTCACCTAACGCTTTCCCAAGGACATAGTCCTTTTGTCCGCCAGACAGAATGATTCTTAGATTGCAGAACTAATTGGTGAAATTAGACCCATTGTTTCTAAGCTTTTCCTTCTCAGCAAAAACGTTGAAGTTGAAGTTGGACTTGGCCATGTGATCTACAGTATTTGCAAGTACAATTTAGACTATGTTCATGATAAATAGTTCAACTTAATCAAATTACTAGATGAACTCCCACTAAATTCAACATCCCTCAAGTTGTTTAGTGAACACGATCCAAATTCACCACACCTAATCCGATCATCACGAGAAGAGATGTGGTTTCAATGGTGGAAAACAAAATGTCGATCATATCATTCATATGACTCATGCTTAACCTTTCGGTTCTTGTGTTCCGAGGCCATGTCTGTACATGCTAGGCTCGTCAAGTTAGACCCAAGTATTTCCGCGTGTGCAAAACTGGCTTGCACCCGTTGTATGTGAGCGTAGAGTCTATAGCACCCGATCATCACGTGATGCTTGGACACGACGAACTTTCGCAACGGTGCATACTTGGGGAGAACACAGTTTTTATCTTGATCTTTAAGTGAGGAATCATCTTATAATGCTACCGTCGCGATCTAAGCATAATAAGATACATAAAAGGATAAACATCACATGCATATAACTTTATGTGACATGGTATAGCCAATCTTCGCGCAATGATCTCCATCACTCCACCATGATTGCCTCCACCACGAATAGCAACTACAACTATTGCTAACTACTTAGCGATAAAGTAAAGCTATTACATGGCGTATAAGAAGTTGACTCGCAGGTCATACACAATTATAAAGACAACCATATGGCTCCTGCCGGTTGTGTACTCATCGACATGCAAGTCGTGGAACATTACAAAACATGATCATCGCATACATTATACACATCACATCTTGGGCCATACCATATCACAGAAAACACTCCCTGCAAAAACAAGTTAGACGCCTCTACTTTGTTGTTGCATGTTTTACGTGGCTTATGGGAGTAGATACTAAGAACGATTCTTACCTACGGAAAGCCACAACGGTGATATTATGGTTGCCAAACTCCGGTGTTAATCCCATGACAACTATAGTGAGAGAAACTGACATCCACCAGCCGCATGTGTGGAACAAGCCACACGTCAAGTGCGGAGCCGGTCTCGCGAACGAAGTCGCGTAAGGTTGGCCTGGACCGCTTCAATCTCACTATCCCGCGTCATAAGAAGAACACAAACAAGAGGCTTGCAACAGAAAACATCAACGCCCGCAACAACCATGTTGCGTTTTACTCGTGAAACACATCTACGCATAGATCTAGCTCTGATACCACTAAAGGGATTCGCGGCATAGTAAATCAAAATTTTCTACGGATGCGAACAGAGGGAAAGCCAAGATCTAATATAGGAGATGCAATCAATGAGAGAGATTGGATTAGATCTTCATACCCTTGAAGATTCGCACAGCGGAATGTTCGTCGGAACGTGGGTGATGTAGTCGTACTCGCTTCTCCTCCTCGCAATCCGATCCGATCTAGCACCACAAGTGGCGGTGCCTCCGTGAGATGCACACGTGCAGCACCTCGACGTCTCCTCCTTCCTCGGACCAGCAAGTATGGTGGAGAGATAGATTGGATCTACAACACGACGGCGTGGTGTATATGGTGGAGAATTTCTGCAGCAGGGCTTCACCTACAAACAGTCGGGAGGGAGAGAGGAAGGGTAGCAGGGCAACTAGGGTTTGGAGGCAAGGTGTAGGGGGGAGGGGGCGCACCAGCCCTCTATATATAGAGGGGGGGCGGCCAGCCCTTTCCCCTCCTCCAAGCCTTGGGCCGGCGGCCAAGGGAGGGAGAAGTGGGGGGCAAGGACTCTCCCCCTTCTAGAAACCCTATCTCTAGTTTAAACAAGTTTAAACTCTCTAGGATCGGCTGGGCCCTATGGGGCCTTGTGCCCCTGGCCCAATGCGGCCAGGACACTCCCTCATAGGCCCATGCCCCCTCCCGGAAGGTGGGGCCTCGTTGGTCCCCTTCCGGAAGGTTCTAGAAGCTTCCGGTACAATACCGATTAACCCGGAACAATTCCGAACTCCAAAAACTGCATTGACTTATATGAATCTTATTCTCCGGACCATTCCGGAACCTCTCGTGATATCCCGGATCCCATCCGAGACTCCGAACAAAAATTCATAAACCAATTATCCAATCTATCCTAGCGTCGAGATACGTTAAGTGTGTGACCCTGCGGGTTCGAGAATATGCAGACATGATCTTCTGTCAATAATCAACAGCGGGGTCTGGGCACCCATATTGACTCCCACACATTCATCGATGATCATATCGGATGAACCACGATGTCAGGATTCAAACAATCCCATATATATATTCCCTTCGTCTCGCGATATTTTACTTGCCCGAGATTTGATCGTCGGTACCGTCATACCTATTTCAATCTCGTTCACAGCAAGTACTTTACTCGTTCCGTAATCCGATATCACTTTGTGATCAACTCCTTAACCACATGCTTGCAAGCGGTGTTGATATCGATTACCGAGTGGGCCCGAAGTATATCTCTCCGACTTGGGAGGGACAAATTCCATCTCGATACATACAACCCAACAGATACTTTCCGATCACCTGAGAGACACCTTTATGATCACCCTCTCATAGGATGACTTTTAATGACCTCAAAGCTTTCTTCCGATACCAGGGAGTTGTATTATCTCATGGTCTAAGGAATACAATATTTGACATAGGAAAAGCTTCGCAAAGATGAACACGATGAAACGATCTAATTGCTTCGCTTAGTTTGGGTCTGTCCATCATATCATTCTCCAATGATATGATCTCATTATCAATTGACAACTCATGTCTATGGTTAGGAAACCTTAACCATCATTGATCAATGAGCTAGTCCATAGAGGCGTACTAGGGACACAGTGTTGTTCACAAACCACACAAGTATTAAAGTTTCCGCTTAATACAATTCTAGCATGGAATATAAACTTTATCATGAACAAGAATTATAATAATAACATCTTTATTATTGCCTCTAGGGCATAATTCCAACACAATTACCATTCCACCTAGGTGATTCATTAACTTAGTTGTTTTATTAAACAAAAACACAAGTCCTCAGACTTAGAAATTTTTCCATAGTACGAATGTATATTCCACCCTTGTTTTCTATTAGCTAAGCTAAGCATGATAGTAATAGGAATCTTAACTTAGGAAGATTTCTACTAAGGTTTCATCTACTAGGTTTTCCTATAGCAAGGTTTATACTTAGCAAAATTCCATGCAAGTTTTACTTAGAGAAAATCACTAATGCATAGTGAAAGTAATGGGACAAAAAGTATGAAGCATCACTTGCCTTTTTGGTAGAGGGTATAAGTTCACTCCTTGTCCTTGCAACAATCACACTCTTCAAGTCACTACAATTCAATCAAGCAAGGCACAATCTCAATCTACCAATCAAGCAAAACAACACATAAAATCATAGAAGCAAGATAATGCATGCAAGCATGCCAAAGATTGTTTTATTTGGACAAGTGGTTCCTAATGGGTCATAAACACTTGAAAACACCTAATGGTCATTTTTTAAAGTGGCAAAGTTATTTGCAAAAGGTTTCACTTCATAAACCATTTTCAAAACAAAGTATCATTTTATGTGGTGTAGAAATGTTTTTACTAAGGAATTAATCTATAGGGCTCACAAAATATGTTTTAAAACCACAAAACTTTGTGTTTAGGGTCAGAGAGTTTAAAACAAAACATTTCCCAAAAGTTTTCTTCCAAAACTATTTTTAATAAATAAACCATATTTTTATTTGACTAGAAATGGTTTTAAATCAAAGAATCATTATTTTGTTTCACCAAATACATTTTTGAATCCACAAAGTGTTTCCTATGGTCAGTAGGTTCAAAATACACCATTTTTCAAAGATTTTATCCCCCAAAACATTTTTGAATAATTTTTACAATCTAAACAAGCATACAAATGTTTCTGCAAAAACAAACATTTTACCAGAGGCTTTTTACTAAACAAATGGCATGGTTGGCTAGGGCTTGTTCCACTGATTCCATTGATATAAAGTTTGTAATTTTTGGACGTGTGGATCAAAAGTTACAAGAGTTTCAAATCTGCACCTAAATCAGATTCAAATTTTGTTTTAAACAGAAACTGGCCACGCGTCATGTTCCTATTGGGCGGTACTGGTTCGTCCGGATCACGTGCTGTAGGCCGTTGGATCTAAATGATATCGCACGGCGCAGGTTCACTCATACCCCTTCGCTCTCTTTCTATCCTATCCATTAGATCGTGATCGGACGGCTATCCTCTGCTTGTCACTAACTGACGGCGCAAGGTCAACGACGAGCGACGGTGGGGTCAGATGGTGGCGGCGCTGGCGAAGCAGGAAGCGAGGGGGGAATGGGAGATACTCACAGTGATCGCGGCGTCGTGCTGATTCTCAACGTGTGGTTTGTTTGTCGCGGGGCGCTCTGGTCCGACGTGGATTGCTCACCGGAGTCCACACGGCGGCGGGCGTGCTCTGGAGATCGTCGAGGGCGAGGATGGAGGGCACCCTAGGACAAACGGGAGGCACCGTTAGGTTCGCAAGAGCATGGCGATCATTATCCTGTCCACGGGGAAGAGAGGGGAGGTCTGGTTTACCTGGGAGACGTCACCGCAGTTGGAGACAGACGGCGGCGCTGGCTCGGGGTGACGCTGTCGAGCTTGCAGAGCTCGCGCGGGTGAGCAGGCGATGCGAAAAGGTGCGCCAGGGCTTGGGGAGTATGCGAGTGTGGTCAAGGAGGCGAGGGGTGGCAGGACACGGCCGGAATCGAGGGAAGAGTTCGTCGGTGGCAGTGAGGTTCGGAGAGGAATCAGGGCGGCCTGGGGGCGTGCTAATGTGGGGTGACAGAGGGGAAATGGAGAGGAGGCATGAGCGTTTAAGCTTTCGTGATCAAAGCGAGTAATGGTGGCCGCGTTAAGACGAATTAAACCGGAGGAATCAGCGGCAGGAGCGGGGAAGAACTGGTCGCAGGTGTAGACGATGAACAGGAGAGGGTGGGGTCGGCTGGTCAGTGAGAAAGGGAGTGAGGGGGAGGGTCCACATGTCAGTTGTTCTGCGGGTGAGACTTTAAGTGAAAAACGTTTCGCAGAGGGAGAGAGTAGGTGGGCTGGACTGGGTCTTGTTGGGCCAGTTTATTGGGCTAGGTCCTTTTCTTATTTTTTTCCTGTTCTGAATCTTTTCCTTTTTCCAATTTCAATTTCTGTTTTGAAATTTCAAACAACATTCATACATTCAAATCACATTCAAACATTCAACACACTTTGCAATTGATTTTGTTTCTGTTTAACAACATAAACCAAAATCCAAAATAAAATAATATTTTTATTTTAGAGTCCATTTATAATTAAATAAAATGGATACTAGTTAATAAATCAAATGGGTTTTAATTTATTTAAAAACTCCATTTGAAATCTAAATATTTTCAAAACCAAATCAGTATGTTTTATTTGAAAATAGAAGATATTTGGAAAACTTGTTTAAAATAAAATAACATTTTATTTTAGGGTCCATTAATCATTAAATAAAGTGGACCTTAGTTATTAAATCAAATAGGATTTCTTTTATTAAAACCTTTATTTTGAAATCTAAAATAAAACCAAAACACTTCAGTAGGTTTTATTTGAGAATATAAACTACTTGGAAAACTTATTTAAAATAAATAAATAAGTTTTAGTGTTTATTTAAAATGGGAAAAGCCTTTACTTAAATAAAATTGGATATTAAATCCTTATTATTTTACTTTAATAAACCTTTACTATTTTTATCAAAACAAAACATTTTATTTCAAAAACTTGGCCAAGGTTTAATTTGGCTCTATAAAATAATCTTTATTTATAAATCCACCTTTTCTTTTGAAAACCAAATCCTTTAATTTAAAAGATCCAAAATAGTAATTTTAAATATTTTAAGTTTATTGTTTATTTAACTTTTTAAATCCCTTTAGGATTTTATTTGATCCAAATAGGTTTTGAAAGTTTCCAAATGGATTCAAAAGTTTCTTCTCACCCTGAAAATCAACAAAGTTTTATTTTATTCATTTATTTTTCACATTACAAGATTTGGAAAATCTTGGGATGCGACATTCATCTTAAAGGATAGTCAACTTTAGAGAAAGGTAGTTGGATGCATACAACTAATAGAGATACATTAGTGATGGAAGATTAAGGAAGATTGTGAGTGAAGTTGAAGGAACTACTGGTTGGATGGAAGTTTATCAACAGTAGAATAGTAATACAACCAAGCAAGGATATGAGAAAATTATGAAATACTTTTGTATCAAACTCATTGGATTCTTCCATAAGCTTAGAAGAATGATATATGAATAAGAAGATTTTAATAAGTAAGCCCATCATACTAACCATGATGATGGATAGGAAGAAGTATTATATCTAGGAAGGAATTCCTTAATTAGAGATCCAAGATTGTGAAATATAATTATATGTTATAAATCATTTTCCTATTTTAATCTTGTTAAGCAATCAACTCTAAATCTCAAATCAAACATAATATCCATCTCATACTGTTGCTCCATCATCTGATTTCTATAACACTTTATAGAAATATTTCCCTATAGCAAATTACATAAGCACATCTCTGTTAATTCCAACCATCATAACTATATGTGCTTAAGTATATATTTATAAATTCTTTTCCATGAAATATTCTATATAAAACTTTCAAGTACTAAAGGTGAGGCTATCAAATATTCCAAACAGAAAACAATATGTTTAACTATTGAATCTTTAACCACATTCATAAAGGAGACTAAAGACATTAAAGACCCTAAACCTTAGGGTAGATATGGATAATACAAAACCTTAAACCTCTTTGTTTATTACAATAGAATATATACATTATCATGTTCCAAATCAATGGAAGTAGTAATAACTATATCAATGCCTTTTATATTTCATGCATCAAATAATGGTATAGGATCATTGCACATGTAAAAGTTTCTATTCAAAATATGAGCCAACTAAAGTTAAATTGATAAGCAAATAAGAATATATCATTCAAGAAATCCCTAAATAAAGGAGGAAAATAAAATAATAAGAAGAGCTTTTACAAATATTAAAAGGGGTTCATATATTAAGAAAATAAAAGGAATATAACAAGATTATATATAATAAAAATTCACAAATAATACTAACTATGTTTTAGTATTATTGAAATTGTCCAGCAAAGAAATCAGACAAAGAAAGGTTCAAAATATAAATCAAATTCAAATCTGAATAAGAAACAGAAAATAGAATAAGGATAAAACAAATAAAAATACTACCTGGCCGTGGCCCAACACCCCTACACCTATCTGATGCCCCTGAGCAGCCCACAACAGCCCAGTAACCAGCCCAGATTCTTTTCTGTCTGTGACTGACAAGTGGGGTCAGGAGAGGACCACATGTTGAGCTGAAGAAATTGCCAGGGGGTTATCTGCAAAAGTTGCATCGTCGTCATCGTCACGCACACAGGCAGCTCGCTGGCTGAGCTCGCCGTCGCTCGATGCCATCATCGTCATCAGCCTTGCACCAAGATACTCGCCGTCGTTCCAGGAAGGGATAAGAAGGCCACCGCGACGCCCTTCCTCAAACCTTATCCCCAATTCCTCCTTATCCTCGCAAGTGCAGACGGAACCGAAACCCTAGCTCACCGGAGCCACTCCTCGCCGTCGAACCACGTCTCCCCACACCATTCTGAGCAGCCATGGAAAAGCGCCGTCCTCCGTAGATCCTCTGGATAGAATATTGCATCAAGGGGAGCATTGGAACGGGTGAATTTGGTTGTTCCCCTTCGCAGCAGTTCGTCGGAATCCTCGTCGGGGAGGTTGTTTCCAACCGCGTCTGTCCTCGCCGACCACTCAATCATCATCAGGGTGAGTTCCTAAACCTTCCAGCATCCTTGAATCGTCTCATCTCGTTGAAAATCTTCGTTTCACCGTAAGCCCCCGTCGGCCACCGTCGGAGCTCGTCGGAGCTGAAGCTCCGATGACTATTTCCGAGCGGCGCTGCCACTATTAGGTTTGGTAGGTTGCGCTGATTCGAACTAGGTCTATTCCGCTTGCTAGGGTGCAGTAGATCGTCGCCGGCGACCAACCTCTGGCGGCGGCGGTGATGCTGACGCCATCGTTATGTCATGATCGCACCACGTCAGCTTGTTTGACCGGTCTTTGCCCGCGTGGTTGATGACATGGCCTTGGGCCCATATGTCATTGACTGGGGATCAAGGTAGGGTCAGTAAAAATGGATTTTCTTCACACAGCGTGCTGAGGTGGTCACTGGCCCACTAGTCAGTGACTGGGCTAGCTCTTGGTACGGTATAAAAAGTATTTTCTGTTGAGAGTTAAATAAAATGTTATAATTCAATTAATAATATTCCAGAAATCAAATGAATGATTAAATCTTGTTTAATTAATAACTTTTGATTTACAATTCAAAAAATATGTATAATATATGAAAATTTGTAGAAAAATAAAATCTACAACTTAAACTTATTAGCAAATATTCTTATGATAATTATTTAAATAAATATTATTTAATAAAGGTTTTATAAGTAATAAAACTTTGATAATTCATATTTTTATAATGATAAATGTTAATAATATAAATAAAATTCCAAAAATCTTAGAAAAATAAAAATTATTATTTGAAACCATCATCATGTACTATTATTCCACTTAATTAAATATTTGTTATTTATTAAGTCCTTATAAAATAATAAGTATTACATAAATCATATCCTATTATTTTTAAATCACAAAAATAAGTGTAATATACCAAAATGTTCACAAGAATAATACCTATATGATAAAATATAATATTCCACTTTTGTGTTAAATAAAAAGTTAAACACTTTAAAAACTTAAATTTAAACTTATTTACTTCATTAATAATTCAGATAAGGATAAATAAAACTTATTAATATTCCTAAAATAAGTAAATTAAGTTTAATAAAAAATATTAATCTTAAAAAAATTAATAAAATGAAGCTTCAATAATTTTAAACATTATAAATACCTTTTATTTAAATTATCTTCAACCTTAAATGAAGATTTTATTCTAAAAAGATTCCCATTTATAATACAAACCTTAAAGAACAACTTATGAATACACCAAACCTTTTCTATCTATATTAACTACCAAATTGCAAAAACTACAACAACATTATATAAACCCATAAGTAGTTAAGTAATAGTATGTTTTAGATTATAAAGTATACTCACTTATGTATAAAAGATAAATGATATTACTCCATAATAAGATCAAGAAAACATTATCCAAGTAAAAAAGAATGACCATTCTTAAGTAACCTAAAGGAAACATTTCAGATACACTAGATACAAATGTTATAAGTATTATACTCTCAAAATCATCTTTGTTTTTTTAATTAACTTTAGTCTACAGAATCTTAATACAACACTATAAGCATTACTATATGTTTTATAGTTAACTTTGGTCTGAAGTAGTTAAATTATAAAGCAACTCAAGCCAAACCATTTGAGCAAACAAATAACATCAACCACCACTAACTACCCACAAAGTTTGTTTAGACCTTAGAAGAGAAACCTTTTCTTCGAAGGTTATACTTTTTGCCACTTTAAATAAGAACTCTTGTATAAGTAATCCTAACTAGTATGTCATAAATATGTATACTTTACTCCTACATATGTGTTGTTTACAACCACTCATAAACTCTAATAAAAGTACAACTATGAAACTTATCTAAAAGGACCACACATTCCAAAGTAACCATTTTCAGAATCCAAACCCTAGGACAACGTTATCCCCGGGATTTGCGCTTAGAACGTGCATTACATTACTTATGCATAAAAGCATATTGCTTCTTTAAACATTAGTCCTTACCGGACCAATGATGCTGATTTCAGATTTTGGATCTTATACTGAATCAAAGACCGTGAGTGCATAATCTTGCAATCACAAAAGGCAAGTTCACACTTGCTCGTGTCTTTTGTTTATTTTCTGTAAAGTGTTTTACAAATCCAGTGTTGTTATCACCTGCATTTGAAAAAGGTCTAAAAACACTATTTTCGATAATAATGTGAACTATTGGTTACTGATCCAGGGTGATTAGCTAATCTATTAAATCTGACAGTTGGAATACCACTGTTCAGAACTATATCACCTAGGACTTAACAACCAATGTTGCTAGTGATTCTTGCGCCGTATATTACGCGTTGACCATGAGATTTGGAATGGGACGGAGAAGTTAGCCGTATCTTCTTCCTCTCGCATGAATCCGGATGTGCAGGTCGTGGCTGTTATCCTTATAGCGTGCATATTAATTGGTAATTCTTAGAGGATATGCAGCATATGGGTGGGAACCCTCATCATCCCACGATAGTTCTGGCATCTAATGGTTTGTACAAACCATTGCCGTAATTCTTTATGTGGGCATGGTGTACACCAAAGAGGCATGCGAGGTCGCGAAGGGGGCAGGCTTGGATCATCTTCTGGGCCCCACATCATGGAATTGTGGACGGGAATAAGCTGCCCGGTTGTGCAACAAAGAGTTGATCTCTCATGGGTAAAGTAACGCACCTCTGCAGAGTGTAAGAACTGTAACTTGTTACTCCCTGTTCCGGAAAGGAGTTGCGAACGCGGGAGGAAAGGAACTCCATGAAAGTTCTGGTAAACCCGTGAAGGCAAACGGACATAGCTTTTCAGAATAAAAGCAACCTTTGAAGAAATGTTTATGAAAAACTTGCATTGCCTACGACCTACGGTCTATGGCTGTAGTTATAGTGCATCAAACACTCCTTTTCTAGTGAATTTGCTGAGTACGCTCGTACTCAAAGTATCTTCTTAACCCTTGCTAGATTCTGAAGCCATTAAAATGATGTCTACATCAAGTTATACTCCAGGACTTATCATGCTCATCTAAAGCTTTTCAATGAAGACAAGGAAGACAACATATACCTCAACTCAAGTGAAGACAAAGTTATTGATTAGATAGGAATATAATCTCTAGCCAAAGAACCTATTTCCGTAGTGCATTGCGATAGTAGCAATGCCAACCTCTTAGCCAGAATACTAGACGCAATAGCATAATTGTTCTTGCGTTATTTATCTTTGATTCTTCTCCGTAAGAAGTTCTTTCTCTCTCTTTAACCTAGAGTGTTCTCTGGATCTTATGTAAAGAGTGAATTGTAACCTTTAGCCATGTATTGGACCCGATGTGTTTCTGTTGTGCCATTCTGAGGGATGTAATACTAGTGAACGGTGTTTCATTGGGTTTATGTCAACGACTATAGTATACTACATCATGCAGTGGTATGCTGGGTCACCGCAGTTGGTATCAAAGCATATGCTTTGACCTTAGGTTGGAAACCTAGTAAATGGGTAGAACCTGTAGGACACATCCTAGCAATAATAAAGAGTTCTCTAGTGATATGAGGGATATTCACTTGAGAATAATCCTGTTATGTTACTAGTGCGATAACTCTTTTATATGACTGCAATTCCAATCATTACTCAAGAGTTTTAACTCTATTTGACTGATGATAATTTCTTACTCATAGTTCCACATGGCACCTCGATATCCACCCCGGAATGTTCAAGTGATGAACAGGACGTTGGATGACTACAAAGGGGATTGGACAGACAATCTCCGACAACTTCTATGGAGTTTGGAATGTGAATCAAGACTTCTGGTCAAGATTTACAGTTACTATGATGGGAAGGTATTAGCTAAACACCGTGTCATGATCATGTTACCCAAGAAGTTAGGACTTAAGGGAGAAATGCCATCAGGAGAGGCAAGGTGCATGGCATCTGCATATCATATTGCCGTAGCAGCAGCCATAACCATGATCCGAGAGCATAAATCCCAAGCTCTAGAAGGTAGTACTCACACCATTATACCACATGAAACCTCAAACTCAGAGCATGAGTTAGATCACTCTACCTTAGTCCACGCTGAACCTACTCTATCTATAGAGTATATGGATCGTTATCGGTCTTTGCTAAACACTTATCATAACACTCACCGAGTCTTAGTTCAGGAGCTGGATAGGGTCATTGAGGATTTTACTGATCTTGATAAAGCAATGGCTCGTAGGAAGAAGTTAGATAAAGAAGCTAGGCATCCCAAATACATACCTTCAGGAGAAGTATTTGAGGAAACTGAGTTTGATGACCCAAACTCAGAAAATTATGCCTATTACCAGAATGACTTCAAGCCACCTGAAGACCTATGGACCAAGTACAATTCCGAACAACAGGAATGGAATAAAGTTATTCCGAATAACCCTGAGCCCAACCAGTATGGATGGGAAATATAATCTCAAGGTAAAACCATAGGGAATACTATACCTTGTGATACATGTGTTGAAGAAGAGACCAATTATAACCATAGAGAGACTTATGGACCATACGGGGGTAATACTAATCCAATCAACTTAGAAGAGTATTTCGATAGCTACTACACCAATATATATGACTGGATCCAAGAAAAAGCTAAGGAACCAACTTATTATGAGGAAGCGTTGTCAGAAAACCCGGACTATTCGGTGGAAGATTACGCCAACTCTAGTCATTTTTCAATGGATAATCTCAGTCTTGGTACTTCTAATCAATATTACGCACCGCCTGGATGCTCTTATGCTCCAGAAGGCAGTCGTAGGACTTCACGTCATCATGGACGGAACTCCAGGAAGCACTAGAGGAAGATGAAAGTAAGAAAGGAACGACATCCCAAGGGATGAGGGCTTGAATAATGTATATAGAGGGTAATGCGTATTGTAGTTTGAAGAGTTTGCCGAAATAAGTGAGGACATATCCAAAAGAACAAGAGGTTCTTATAAGATAGTTGTGTAAATAGATTTGGAGCAAACCGCGGGAACATCTAGTACATTTGTAAATTATTTAAACCTATGTGTAATACATGGTATATGTTCTGTTGTTTATCGACTTTTGGATCTTTTTGATTCTTCTTGATTGACTAGATCTATACATGAAGTTTAATTAGGTGTGCAAATGCATGATGTAACACCCAGTTATTACTTGATGTTATAGACCTAGATAGAAACGGGAATTCATGTAAGGGAGTGACGAGTTTCGAAGATCATAAGGAAGACTGACTTGAAGGATGAAACATGATATAAGAGGTATTCACACCATTTGGAAGATGGATCAACCTTAGATCATCATTAGTCCGCAACAAGAAGTGATGAACTTAAAGTTCAATCTAAATAGATAATTTTACTAACAAGTCAATGAAGTAATTATACAAGTTCATGGAAGTATCATGAATAGGTGCAAAGAAGTTTTGGAACCAAAATGGTATTCAAATTCTGACAATTCAGAGAGAATGCCATAAGTATGATAGAAATCATAGGGTAATACATATACCCTAGGATGATTCGCAGCTGATAAATATCTGCAGCTAGTACTGAATCCATGATCGGTGTTCTGATCCACAGTCGGTGTTTTGTCCGCAACTAGAATTTGGTTAACATAGTTACTCGGATCTTCTTAGAAGTTGCATAAAGAGCATTAAATTTGGCCTAAGCTAAGTAAGACCTAAAGAAGTATAAAATTTAAAGGCGATCGTTTATCGAGATGCTCCGCAAAGTCAAACTTATCCAAGAGAGCATGTCCAAAGGTAACGGGACATATAAGGCTGAAAGATTTGCTTCGGAGATACACAAGTGTGTGGATACACCGTACAATCTTTCATCAGACCTTAATTAGGTAAAGTATAAACTGAACAGAGACCAACATTTTAGTTGTTAAGCCAATAAATGCTATACAACCAATTTAAAAGACTATTAGTAAACCCTAAGGGGGAGAGCAAACATTATAAATGAAAGTTAAAGAAGTACTATAAGTAATACTGGGAGATTATATAAAACTTAATAAGGTAAAGGTTTGAAGGTGATAAAGGATACATTTAACCAATCAATTCTAAAAGAAACAACTCTTAAGTAAACCTTAAGAAGTATTAGAGAACACCCAATGGGACAAATATTGAGAATAAGAAATTCCAATAGGTATGGACAAAATGAGTTCAAATCAAATATTGAAAGGAATACCAATATCAACTATACCATGACAGAAATAGAAATATAGTCTTTGACCATAAAAACGGGCGTACCGAAATTTAAAACTTGTTTTAATGAGAACCTCTAAACTGTACTTAAAATAGGAATAAAGATTGATGATTAAATAACAAGTATTGGATTAGGATATCTAATCAGGTTATCGAATACTACAATTAATTCCAATTAAGGTCAACATGAAGGGGAGAATGTAGCAACCACTACAAGTCAATTCCTTACTCCAAAACGTGAGAGTTTGCGAACTTCGAGGACGAAGTTTATTTTAAGGGGGAGAGTCTGTAACATCCCAGCATTAGAGCTTAGAAATAAGCTGAACCCAGATGTGTGGATCGCATTCATGCATAGAAAATCCGAATAATTTTCGCGCTTGTAAACAAAACTTGTCAAAGTGATTGAAGCTTCTCTTAACTTGATGGAATTGAAGTAGATCATCAAGTTAACTGCGATAAGTTTCAATATGACCTTTGCTAAAACCTTATTTGGTTAACCATGATTCGGTCTAAGGGTAGACCAGATATAATAAATGTCACTCATAATACATTGCTTAAATGATTCATATATGATCCTTAAGGGATCATATCATACTATTCATCATACCAACCTATGAATACTAAGTTAATATTACCACTAGAATAATAAAAATGCAATGATTAGTGCTGACTTATCTTATTTTATCTATTCCTACTATGAGTATCATAGTAATACCTAACCTTGAACTCTTAAATGAGTTGGAGTTGGAAAGAGACTAAGTCAGGATCATCCACCATATATCTTTCTTTCCATATCAATCTTTATGGAACCTATCTTAATTTCTGTTGTTCATCAATTTTGAGTAATCAACCATTGATTCACAAATTCTTTAACTATAAATCTTTGATCTACTATTTCTTGATCTTATCATAACATCTACTTAAATCTTTTAAAGAGGTCATAGTCCATAAATAACCTTAATCCAATATGAGATACTAAGAAGATAATATCAAGATAATGGAAAAGTAGGATAGATAAAGCCTTGCTTAGACAACTAAGAACTTAAGCAATAAATGATTAAAGGATTATAATGGTAATGCTTTAGCCACCTATATTTAATGCTTATATGTAGTATAAATAATAATGGTGGGCAGAACATGATTGGAACCTTAGTAGAGATAAGTTATCCTAGAGTAGCCATTACAAACCACATAAATTTTATTTAGGGTTGGAGTGTGAGTTATTGGAATAAAGTGAATACATGATGATATTATTCAATTAAAGCTAGTATAACATAGATTTATAGAAGTGATGTTATTCATCTTAAAGTATAGTCAACTTTAGAGAAAGGTAGTTGGATGCATACAACTAATAGAGATACATTAGTGATGGAAGATTAAGGAAGATTGTGAGTGAAGTTGAAGGAACTACTGGTTGGATGGAAGTTTATCAATAGTAGAATAGTAATACAACCAAGTAAGGATATGAGAAAATTATAAAATACTTTTGTATCAAACTCATTGGATTCATCCATAAGCTTAGAAGAATGATATATGAATAAGAAGATTTTAATAAGTAAGCCCATCATACTAACCATGATGATGGATAGGAAGAAGTATTATATCTAGGAAAGGAATTCCTTAATTAGAGATCCAAGATTGTGAAATATAATTATATGTTATAAATCATTTTCCTATTTTAATCTTGTTAAGCAATCAACTCTAAATCTCAAATCAAACATAATATCCATCTCATACTGTTGCTCCATCATCTGATGTCTATAACACTTTATAGAAATATTTCCCTATAGCAAATTACATAAGCACATCTCTGTTAATTCCAACCATCATAACTATATGTGCTTAAGTATATATTTATCAATTCTTTTCCATGAAATATTCTAGATAAAACTTTCTAGTACTAAAGGTGAGGCTATCAAATATTCCAAACATAAAACAATATGTTTAACTATTGAATCTTTAACCACATTCATAAAGGAGACTAAAGACATTAAAGACCCTAAACCTTAGGGTAGATATGGATAATACAAAACCTTAAACCTCTTTGTTTATTACAATAGAATATATACATTGTCATGTTCCAAATCAATGGAAGTAGTAATAACTATATCAATGTCTTTTATATTTGATGCATCAAATAATGGTATAGGATCATTACACATATAAAAGTTTCTATTCAAAATATGAGCCAACTAAAGTTAAATTGATAAGCAAATAAGAATATATCATTCAAGAAATCCCTAACTAAAGGAGGAAAATAAAATAATGAGAAGAGCTTTTACAAATATTAAAAGGGATTCATATATTAAGAAAATAAAAGGAATATAACAAGATTATATATAATAAAAATTCACAAATAATACTAACTATGTTTTAGTATTATTGAAATTGTCCAGCAAAAAATCATACAAAGAAAGGTCCAAAATATAAATCAAATTCAAATCTAAATAAGAAAACAAAAAATAGAAAAAGGATAAAACAAATAAAAATACTATCTGGCCGTGGCCCAACACCCCTACACCTATCTGACGCCCCTGAGCAGCCCACAACAGCCCAGTAACCAGCCCAGATTCTTTTCTGTCTGTGACTGACAAGTGGGGTCAGGAGAGGACCACATGTTGAGCTGAAGAAATTGCCAGGGGGTTATCTGCAAAAGTTGCATCGTCGTCATCGTCACGCACACAGGCAGCTCGCTGGCTGAGCTCGCCGTCGCTCGATGCCATCGTCGTCATCAGCCTTGCACCAAGATACTCGCCGTCGTTCCAGGAAGGGATAAGAAGGCCACCGTGACGCCCTGCCTCAAACCTTATCCCCAATTCCTCCTTATCCTCGCAGGTGCAGACGGAACCGAAACCCTAGCTCACCGGAGCCACTCCTCGCCGTCGAACCACGTCTCCCCACA
The DNA here is from genome assembly GCA_910589765.1 of Avena atlantica. Taxonomy (NCBI): domain Eukaryota; kingdom Viridiplantae; phylum Streptophyta; class Magnoliopsida; order Poales; family Poaceae; genus Avena; species Avena atlantica. The sequence goes on along the minus strand of OU342738.1, from coordinate 279,765,321 downwards.
CCATTCTGAGCAGCCATGGAAAAGCGCCATCCTCCGTAGATCCTCTGGATAGAATATTGCATCAAGGGGAGCATTGGAGCGGGTGAATTTGGCTGTTCCCCTTCGCAGCAGTTCGTCGGAATCCTCGTCGGGGAGGTTGTTTCCGACCGCGCCTGTCCTCGCCGACCACTCAATCATCATCAGGGTGAGTTCCTGAACCTTCCAGCATCCTTGAATCGTCTGATCTCGTTGAAAATCGCCTTTTCACCATAAGCCCCCGTCGGCCACCGTCGGAGCTCGTCGGAGCTGAAGCTCCGATGACTATTTCCGAGCGGCGCTGCCACTATTAGGTTTGGTAGGTTGCGCTGATTCGAACTAGGTCTATTCCGCTTGCTGGGGTGCAGTAGATCGTCGCCGGCGACCAACCTCTGGCGGCGGCGGTGATGATGCAGCCATCATTACGTCATGATCACACCACGTCAGCTTGTTTGACCGGTCTTTGCCCGCGTGGTTGATGACATGGCCTTAGGCCCATATGTCATTGAGTGGGGATCAAGGCAGGGTCAGTAATAAATGGATTTTCTTCACACAGTGCTGAGGTGGTCACTGGCCCACTAGTCAGTGACTGGGGCTAGCTCTTGGTATGGTATAAAAAGTATTTTCTGTTGAGAGTTAAATAAAATGTTATAATTCAATTAATAATATTCCAGAAATCAAATAAATGATTAAATCTTGTTTAATTAATAAATTTTGATTTACAATTCAGAAAATATGTATAATATATGAAAATCTGTAGAAAAATAAAATCTACAACTTAAACTTATTAGCAAATATTCTTATGATAATTATTTAAATAAATATTATTTAATAAAGGTTTTATAAGTAATAAAACTTTGATAATTCATATTTTTATAATGATAAATGTTAATAATATAAATAAAATACCAAAAATCTTAGAAAAATAAAAATTATTATTTGAAACCATAATCATGTAATATTATTCCACTTAATTAAATATTTGTTATTTATTAAGTCCTTATAAAATAATAAGTATTACATAAATCATATCCTATTATTTTTAAATCACAAAAATAAGTGTAATATACCAAAATGTTCACAAGAATAATACCTATATGATAAAAATATAATATTCTACTTTTGTGTTAAATAAAAAGTTAAACACTTTAAAAACTAAACTTATTTACTTCATTAATAATTCATATAAGGATAAATAAAACTTATTAATATTCCTAAAATAAGTAAATTAAGTTTAATAAATAGTATTAATCTTAAAAATAATAATAAAATGAAGCTTCAATAATTTAAAACATTATAAATACCTTTTATTTAAATTATCTTCAACCTTAAATGAAGATTTTATTCTAAAAAGATTCCCGTTTATAATACAAACCTTAAAGAACAACTTATGAATACACCAAACCTTTTCTATCTATATTAACTACCAAATTGCAAAAACTACCACAACATTATATAAACCCATAAGTAGTTAAGTAATAGTATGTTTTAGACTATAAACTATACTCACTTATCTATAAAAGGTAAATGATATTACTCCATAATAAAATCAAGAAAACATTATCCAAGTAAAAAGAATGACCATTCTTAAGTAACCTAAAGGAAACATTTTAGATACACTAGATACAAATGTTATAAGTATTATACTCTCAAAATCATCTTTGTTTTTTTAATTAACTTTAGTCTACAGAATCTTAATACAACACTCATCGTCCCACGATAGTTCTGGCATCTAACGATTTATACAAACCATTGCCGTAATTCTTTATGTGGGCATGGTGTACACCAAGGAGGCATGCGAGGTCGCAAAGGGGGCAGTGATTGGCTTCGATTATCTTCTGGGTCCTACATCATGTAATTGTGGACGGGAATAAGCTACCCGGTTGTGCAACAAAGAGTTGATCTCTCATGGGTAAAGTAACGCACCTCTGCAGAGTGTAAGAACTGTGACTTGTTACTCCCTGTTCCGGGAAGGAGCTGCGAACACGGCGGGAAAGGAACTCCATGAAAGTTCTGGTAAACCCGTGAAGGATGGCGGACATAGCTTTTCAGAATAAAAGCAACCTTTAGAGAAATGTTTATGAAAAACTTGCATTGCCTATGACCTACGGTCTGTGGCTGTAGTTATAGTGCATCAAACACTCCTTTTCTAGTGAATTTGCTGAGTACGCTCATACTCAAAGTATCTTCTTAACCCTTTCTAGATTCTGAAGCCATTAAAACAATGTCTACATCAAGTTATGCTCCAGGACTTATCATGCTCAGCTAAAGCTTTTCAATGAAGACAAGGAAGACAACATATACCTCAACTCAAGTGAAGACGAAGTTATTCATTAGATAGGAATATAATATCTAGCCAAAGAACCTATTTCTATAGTGCGTTACGATAGCAGCAATGCCAACCTCTTAACTAGAATACTAGATGCAATAGTATAATTGTTCGTGCGTTATTTATCTTTGATTCTTCTCCGTAAGAAGTTCTTTCTCTCTCTTTAACCAAGAGTGTTCTCTGGATCTTATGTAAAGAGTGAATTGTAACCTTTATCCATGTATTGGACCCGCTGTGTTTCTGTTGTGCCATTATGAGGGATGTAATACTAGTGAACGGTGTTTCATTGGTGTTATGTCAATGACTATAGTATACTACATCATGCAGTGGTAGGCTGGGTCACCGCAGATAATCCATTAGGTATGTTGATCTTAGCGCTTTGCACGTCTTCCAGTGTTCTACCTGTGGAACAGAAAACCAATTGCTATTCATATTAGTCTCTGGTTATTTATAAACTATGAGTAGTCCTTTTACGGTGTCTTTCTCAGGAAGTTGCGGCAGCGACTACATCTTGAAGTCAGAATAAAGTCCTTTTCGTCCTATCCTCGCTCTGGCGGTGCATCTAGCACCGGCGAAGGACGTGTGGAGTCGTGTGTCCGGTGGATCTCCTGTGATCTGGTCCGTCTTCGTGGTTGTTGGTGTGACTTCAGGTCAGTCTCTTCTGATTTACGGATGCCATTATTGACGATGGTTGCTGCTCTAGTGCGTTGGTCTTTTGGGGCCTTAGCACGACGACTTCCCATCTGTCTACTACAACAAGCTCTACTACGACAAGCTTTGTCCGGCTCCGGTGATGGAGGGGCGAGGACGGCGGCGCGCTTTCGGCTCGTGATACTATTTGTAGTCGTCACTAGGTGGTCCTTGAACCTATTGGTAATGTTCATTTCTTTTAAGATTCTTTGTACTATTTTTGATGTTATTAATAAATTGGTGGAATTTCGAAAAAAAACAAATAAATAAACAAATCCATGTATAATCACTCAGAAAAAACCATAAACACTTGCCAGGAAATAGAAATCAACGTACACTGCACATGAGTAGCGAAGCAAGTGAGAAGAAGCACCGTCAGTATCATTGGTGTGAGGCAACAATTCCTATACTTTTCCATGGAGATATTGCTAGGCGGGCTTGTTTGGTCCTCGTCTATGGCAGAGTAGGTTTTCTGTGAAACAATGACAGGTAGTATCTTCCTTGGTGTCGTAATATACCCTGGACCCTTTGTATTACTGGTTCAAGATGGACTTTTAAATGCCATGATTAGGCTTGCTTATGCTATTGTGCTAATCTTTTAGATGGCCTTTTACTTGGTTGTAAGCCTGGACTCATAACAGATGAGTTTGAGGGCCTTGAAGGACGGACTTCACGTGCATATACACACGGACAGGGGGGCGAACGTAGTCGCCAGAGGCCCCCTTGGCTCCGTCCCTGACCTCATGATGGCGCTACTCGCTCCCCATCTTCCTATCCCCACCCCTCTCCCCTCGCTTGCAACCAACAACAATAGAACAAAACCGCTCAATCTCCCACCAACTTGTCATGTCGCCCTGCTCGCCCTCTTCCCAGTCCCCACCTACCTCGCGACAGCGCCGCTCGACCCCTATCTTCCTCTCTCCGCCTCTCTCTCCCACCCGCTCAGCACCAACAATAGCAGGAAGTAACCTGATGACCCACAAGTATAGGGGGTGTATCGTAGTACTTTTGATAAATAGGAGCGTCGATCCCAACGAGGAGCAGAAGGTGCTGAACAGTGGTATGGATCAGAAAATCCCTGTGAATACTTAGCAAACGGTTTTTAGTGGTTTTCTGACAAGGCAACAAAACAAGGAGCAAGTAACAAAGGCAACGAACAAACGGAGCAAGTGCTCCAATCCTTTCTTAGCAAAGGACAAGCCAATGGAAATACTTATAAGGACCAAACGTTCTCGAGGACACATGGGAATTCTGTCAAGTGCTTTCGCTTCAAATAGCTGAGTACTCTTCTCTGGTGTTGTAAGTGTTGTGTGGGTGAACCTGTGCTAACATACCGCCCTTCCTAGGACTAATACATACTTGTGATTAAACCCCCTACAAACATCCATAACTATAGGAAAGTAATTAAGATATAAATCTAACCACAACCTTAAACTCTAGGAGATCCTACACTCCCTTGTGCAAAGGTGTCCTAACGGGGGTTCAAGTTTTTGTCACTCCGGCAACCCCACAATTAGTAGCCAAATACACAATGCATCCCCCTAGGCCCATAAATGATGAAGTGTCATGTAGTCGACGTTCACATGACACCACTAGAATAATAGTAACTAAACCATCGAATAATAACTCATCACAGATTCACTACTAACAACATGACTTCTCCCATGTCCTCAAGAACTAAACGAACTACTCACAAGACATCATATGGATCAAGATCAAAGATGATATGGTAATGGATAACAGTTTGAACATAAACAATAATCCAATGGTTCCACTCACAAGCATCAACTACAATTTAATCAACACCGGAAAGTTTCCCCTAAGAACTAAAGCAATATCCAACACAATTGTTACAGCGGGACGGAGTGGTGATGATGGTGCTGGTGGAGATGATGGTGTGGATGATGATGATGATCCCTATGAAGCCTAGCTTGATGACGGTGTTGATGGCGACGGTCTTCCCTCTCCGGGAATGAATTCCCCCAGCAGGAATCTGTCTGCCGAAGAGATCTTTCTCTCTTGGTGTTTTCTGCACCCCTAGAGGTGGCGGAAATCTATTTGTGGTCGTTCCCTTAGGCTTAGGGTTCAATATGGAAGATATAGGCGAAGGGGTGGAGTCAGAGGCTGGGCAGGTGGGCCACACCTGCCCTAGGCGTGGGGTCAGGTGGGCCCGCGCCTAGGGGGTGTGGGCTCCCTGCGGCCCCTCTTCGCTCCTCCTTTTGGCTTCTTTCGTCTTCTGGTAAAATAATATGTTTCCATATTTTTCTGGTATTTTTCCGATCTTCGCGAAATTGCACCGAAACGCTTTCTTTTCCATCAGAATCCAGACTCCGGCAGTCCATCCTCCAAGAATCATCCAACATGCATAAATAGATGAAAAGCCATAAGTAATACCTTATAATAAGACAAATATCAATGAATAGAGGTAAATTATGATATAGAATGGTGATACAAATTGGGCGTATCAACTCCCCCAAGCTTAGACTTTGCTTTTCCCCAAGCGAAAACTGAGCTCAGTAAACATGTCCATAGGTTTATGGAGTGAAGTGTCGATAAAAGAATACGAACAAGAAGCATCACACTTACCATTGCACAACTCATAGAAGAAAGCAACTCACCATTATATAACTTAGCTTGCAACCAAGTACAACAATCACAATAGAGATGCATAAAGATGAATCATAATTGGAATTGGCAAACTTGTTCTTGGTCAGAGAACAACTGGCAAACAGTTTCACAAAAGCTTTTTGTAGAAGTTTCAAAACAGGAACACTCTTTGCTCAAAAAGGTTTTTCACAAGTGAAGGCTTTCAAAGTAATACTCAATAGATAAGAGTTTTGTGCAAACAAGGAAGATAAAGAACAGGATTGGATAAATCACCATATGAATGCTTGAAACACAACAACTCAAATGCTTGCTGGATATGGAGAGGAAGTGGGTTTACTGACTCAAACTGGTAACTAGGAGAAAGGTCCCTTCTTAGAGGGTAGCAGGGATTACAAGTCATAAAGAGCTTCCAAAACATTATGGTACTTACTAGCTTTGAGCCCTCATTTCCCCTATCATAAGAATCTTGAGATGATTAAGGTTAAAGTGAACAAAGATGGAGTATATGCTTGACGAAATATAAGTTGGCAATCTCATGTCCCTTGAATATGAGGGCCACTCCTCATGCTACTCAACTTTGGTCACAGGTAAGTTCTTGTCATTGTAAGTATTTGCATATCATTGAGAACCGCCAACAGGGTACCCCTTGCACATGGTATAGGAGCTTTCCCATAACCAAAATGACAAGACAAGCAGACAATGAGCATCTCAACAATCTTTTTATTTACATAGCTTTTTATTGAGGATGCTTCATAGATAGCTCACTATGGTGATGATGCAAGTTTCCACCATGATTAGGCATGGCTTAGGCTAGCGGCCTAGGCGTTTCTCTAACACAGGATACAAACTCCATGGACTTATAAGTTCCCTCTTTATTTCACACCGTTGACATCCATAGACAAAAGAGCACGATATCAATTGTGTACGGATTACATGCGCAATGTTGAAAACGTTCCTCGTGACAGCACGGTTCTGCTAATTCCAACGTACAGATGCAAGCATATACAACTTCGATGTTCACAATGGTTCAAGTCTATTAGGGGCAAGTAAATAAGGTGTGCCATCAAGTTCATGAGATATTTACTAACTAGTTTCACATAACAAAATAATTTTTAATTCGAAAGGTAGATGAAGCTTGAGAATTTGTTTGGAATAGAAAAGGCTAATAGGTAGATATGGTGGACACAAGTGGCAAAAGTTTTGGTTCAAAGGATTTGGAAACATGAGAAGTATGCCTTCTCAAAACAGGTTTTTGGCTAGCAAGGTTGGGTAGCAAGCAAGAGAGTTGAAAGAAACAAGCAAACATACAAGTAATAAAGCCAAACATGCAATCTTTCTTGAAGACACAAACGATCTTAAATAAAGAATACTAAGCTTTTGAGCCAACAAGAAAGAAAACAAATGATACAAAATACCTGTAAGCTCTTTTTCTCTCTCTTTCATAGTAATGCTACTGACCAGAACTCGGTTTGCCAAAACCAATTTAGATCCACTTGATGATCCCAAAGTGGTATCAATACTGATCAACAAGATCCATCATATAATAGAGATTGCAAACTAAAATAAGAAGTGCAAAAAGTAAAAGATGAGACTTCTCATTAATATTCCAATAAAGGCACTCACACCAAGGGATACATAGATAATCAATTAAAGGAGAGATACTTCCACATGCAAACCAAACTATAATATAACCCCTCTACCACAGATATGAATCCACTAAAAAGGTAAAAGAGAAAATAAAATGGTGGTGATACCGTGGCACTCCCCCAAGCTTGGAACAAGCCAAGGGGATGCCAAACCTGATGACGAATTACTCCTTCGGTGGTGGTGGTGTTCTCTTGATAAGCTCCTCAATAAGTTTCCTCAACTCCTCGAACTCAAAAGTAAGAGCACGAATTAGCTCCGAGTTTTGCTCTATACGGTTCATGATCATGTCAGTTCGAGAATCCCAGTTCTTGTTATTCTTTCCCCATTCTTCATCCTTAGCATGATCCTTCTCTGCATTGTTAGAATGAGGCATATCCCAAACCGAGGGAAAATTCCCTTTGGGCACATGTTGATATTGATATTCATGTATAAGTGTATGGAAGGGTCTCTTGTTACGTGGAGGAGATGATCGTGGAGAGAGAGTATGACGTCGAGATTTCCCTCCTATAGACATCCGTGTTGTCCTCTTAAGCTTGGTAGGTCGTGCCACCAAACCAATGCTTGCGACGGTAGCACGAGTGTCCGGTTGATTGTCATCCTCCATGTCACCTTCATATCCTACTGAAATCTCCTCCTCCTTAGGGACTTGAGGTCCTTCTTCCTCGGGCTTCTTGCCTTTGTCGTTGGCGGAAGCCATGGTGCTCTAAACTTGAGAAGATTTCCTAACAGAAACAAATTGAAACGAAAACATGACGAGAACACGATGCACGAATCTCGAGGGATCCAGGGGGTTATATATTACGAAGTTTCAATGCATAAGGAAGGTTTTGACATAGAAACGAGGCGGAGATGGAGCTCGAGGGGGGAACACCCCCCTCAGGCGCGACCAGGCTGGGCCCACGCCTAGGGTGGGTTTGTCCACCCCGGGCTCCGTTTCCTCTCCAGTTTCGTCTCGCAACTTCCCTTATGTATTAAAAACATCAAAAATATAAAAAGATTGGGGTTTCACGAACCTTCTGTTTTCACCACTTTTACCTATTCAAAGACGAACTCTACAGATTCCTTTTCTCTTTCTCCTGAGAATTTCCTTCATACAAAACCCTTGCACAAACTCAATGACAACATTAGTGTAAGAAAAAAAAACCTTTGGGTACACACTTCAACTGAAAACCGATCAAGACAAAAGCTTCTGTAAGAGGCAAATGCAAATGATGGCAGAAATCTGTCAAAGCAGACCAGCACGTAAAGATTGATTTTTTCGAAGACCTTCTGTTGCTCAAATCAAAAAGTGCAGAACTGATGAAAGTTGGGTAACAACTTGGAGAACAAGCACAGGAAAATGCATCTCCATCCGAAGTACTGAGCTTCCTCATGAATTTTTACAATGCAGCACAAAAATCTGTCCCAGGACAGCCACTTTTCACAACTCCTCTACTTAACAAAAGTAGTTGAACTTGACACAAAAACAAAAAAAGGATAAGGAGCGGTTATTACGGAGGTAATAACTTCCAAGACTCGACAAAACTCTTGGGTTATCTCCCAAAAATTACTTTTCTTTAATGCCTTTAAGTTAGGCTTGAAACTTCCAAAGATGCTCACATAGGATATATATCTGGAATGAAAGAGAGCATCAAGAAGCAAATTGTAACATCCCAGCATTAGAGCTTAGAATTAAGCTGAACCCAGATATGTGCATTGCATTCATGCATAGAAAATCCGAATATTTTTCGCGCTTTTGAACAAAACTTGTCAAAGTGATTGAAACTTCTCTCAACTTGATGGAATGGAAGTAGATCATCAAGTTGACTACGATAAGTTTCAATATGACCTTTGTTAAAACCTTATTTTGGGTAATCATGATTTGATCTCAGGGTAGATCAAATGTACTAAAATTAAACCACCACATATTACTTGATGTTTGATGTTAATCTTTAAGAGATCATATCCTAGTATTCATTACACAACTCATGAATACCAAGTTATAAGTATAACTTAAGTAATAAGAATGTAACAACTAATTCTTGATCTATCTTAATCTCATCTACTTATACCATGGGTATCATGGTAATACCTAACTTTAACTCTTTAGTGAGATTGGGTAGGAAAGAAACCAAGTCACGATCATTCACCATATATCTTTCTTTCCATATCAATCCTTATTATCCCTATTAAACCCTATTCTCATATTTGTTGTTCATCAAATTTGAGTAATCAACTATTGATTCACAAATTCTTAACCTATCAGTACTTGAGCTATTAACTCTTGTTCTTGCTAACATTCACTTAAAATCCTTTAGAGAAGGAAGTAAGGAAAGGTAAGTGGTAATGCTAGATTTAAATATCATCTATAGGATGGGAGTGTTGAAAGAGAATTAAATAAATAGGATTATTGAGGGAGTTAACTCACACCTAAAATGATAAAATAGTATCTAAGGTAAAGATTACAAGGATGAATATTGAAGTTAGTTAATAGGAGTAGTCCTATTGGAGCAAGTGTGCATAGTCCATGAATAGCATTTTCTAATTCACTAGAGATGTTAAGAAGATAATTTCAATACCACTTTAATGTTGTATTGAGGAATCCTTGATTATCCAATTGGAAACCTAAACCATAAAATATCAAAGGATTATAATGATCATGCTTTAGTCACTAAGATTGAATGCTTATATCCAGTATAAGTAACATTGGTGGGTAAAAACATGATTGATCTAATATGAGATATTGGAGTCAAGTTGAGATACAATTGTATGATTAGGATGATGTTAGAGTAGCATTGAATTATTGAGTTAGTATTTTCCTCTTGGGAAATATTTAACACTTGAGGTAAAGTAGAATTTGATATATATATATAATTATAAATGAATATATTAGAGTAATGCCGGTGATGGATGATAAAGGAAGGGTATAGATTGAGGCAATTGTAACCATCTGTTGGATTGGAAATTATTAGTAGTATAATAGTTTGATAATCAAATATAGATTTAGAAGAATAAAAGGTGGATAAGAATATTCTTGTAAAGTAGAGCTCATCATGTTAACACATGATGATGGATATGAAGATGTAGAATATCTAGGAAAGGAATTCCTTAATCATAAGTCCGGAATTATTAAGTATAGAAGATAGGAACTCTTGGTAAACACTAAAACATAAATCTATGATCAAGCTTAACATCCAGCTCATTTGTTGGATAAATCATTTTATCTTCAAAATTCTTTATAGATTGCTGTAGCAGCAGGCATAACCATGATCCGAGAACAGAAATCCCAAGCTCTAGAAGGTAGTACCCACACTATTATACCCAATGAAACCTCAAACCCAGAGCATGAGTTAGATCACTCTACTCTAGTCCAAACTGAACCTACTCTAGCCGTAGAGTTTGTTAAACACTTATCATAAGACTCACCAAGTCTTAGTTCAGGAACTGGATACGGTCATTAAGGATTTCATTGATCCTGATAAGGCAATGGCACGTAGGAAGAAGTAGATAAAGAAGCTAGGCATCCCAAATACATTCCTTCAAGAGAAGTGTATGAGGAAACTGAGTTTGATGATCAACACTCAGAAAACTATGCCTACTACCAAAATGAATCCCAGCCATCTGAAGATCTATGGACCAAGTACAACTCTGAACAAGGAATGGGCTGGAACTATTCCAAATAACCCTGAGCAAAACCAGTACGAATGGGGAGTAGAATCTCAAGGTGGAACCATAGGAAATCCTATACCTTGTGATACAGGTATCTGAGAAGAGACCAATTATAACCATAGAGAGCCTTATGGACCATATGGGGGTGACACCAACCCAATCTATTTAGAAGAGTATTCCGGTAGTTACTATACCAATATGTACGAGTGGATCCAAGAAAAGGCTAAGGAACCATCTTACTTTGAGGAAGCGTTGCCGGAAAACCAGGAATATCCTGTAGAAGATTACGCCAACTCTAGTCATTTTTCAATGAATAATCTCAGTCTCGGTACTTCTAATCAAGAATACGCACCTCCTGGATGTTCTTACGATCCAGAAGGCAGTCGTAGGACTTCACGTCATCATGGACGGAACTCCAGGAAGCACTGGAGGAAGATGAAAGTAAGACAGAAATGACATCCCAAGGGATGAGTGCTTGAATAATGTACATAGAGGGTAATGCGTATTGTATTTTGAAAGGTTTGCCAAAATAAGTGAGGATACACTTACAAGATCAGGAAGTTCTTGTAAGGTAATTGTGTAATATATGTGAGGGGTAAACCGTTGGAAAGTTTAGTATATTTGTAAATTATTTAAAAACATATGTATAATACATGGTATATGTTTTGTTGTTTATCGACTTTTGGATTTTCTTGAATCTTCTTGATTGGCTAGATTTGTACATAAAGTTTAACTTGGTGTGCAAATGCATGTTGTAACACCCAGTTATTACTTGATGTTATAGACCTAGATAGGAATGAGAATCCGTGTAAGGGAGTGACGGATTCCGTATACCAAGGAGGTTTACATGTAGAATAAAACAACAAGAAATAGTGAAAATAAGTTCACCATAAGTGGGTGGTATCCAAACTCGAATAAGTTGGAGTGAATGCCAGAAATATGTCAGAAATCATAGGATAATACATACACCCTAGGATGGTCCGCAGTCGGTAACTTGCCGCAACAGGTATCGGTTAGAATAGTTAATCAGATCATTTTAAAAGTTGCATAAAGAGCATAAAATTTTGCCTAAGTTAAGTAAGACATAGAGGAGTATAAAATTTAAAGCGATCGTCTTTCGAGAATCTTTGCGAAAATTGATCTATCAAAGCGAAAATGTTCAAATAGTAAGTAAGGCTAATAATACTAAAAGATTCGGAGATCCACAATTGTGTGGATACACCGTACAATCTTTCATGCGACCCTAACCAGGTAGAGAATAATATAGACAAAGCCCAACATTCTAAATATAAAGCCAATGGTTACTATATATGTAGTTTAGAGACTATTAGTAAACCCTAAGGAGGAGAGTAAAACAGTAAACAAAAGTATTGTTATCTGAATCCTAGAGTAAAGGCTGGGAAAGAAATACTAACCTATGACAATGTAAGCCTTATTGTTATAGGGTTAAAATAAGTTATCATTATAAAAGTACTCCTAGAAGAATTGAATATAATAATAATAAAAAAATATCTAAAGCTTGTTAAAGTAAAAAAACTTGAAGAGAGTAAAATAGATTAATTTTAATAGGTTAATTCTAGAGGAAACAACTCTTAAGTGATTTATAAGAGAGAATAAAGCACATCCAATTGGATACAGGAACAAGAAATTCCAATAGGTATGAACTAAATGAATTCAAATCCAATTTTTGGAAGGAAACCAGTACTAACTATTCTATGAACAGAACAAAAATACAGTCTTTTGACCACAACTATTGGCAAATTGAAATTTAAAACCTTTTTTAGTGAGACTTCCTAGACTTTATATAACATAGTAAGAAAGTTCAATGATTAAGTGAAAGAGTTGGATTAGGATACCTAATCAGGATATGGAACTAAGAAGAGACTCCAAATTAAGGAGTTATAATAAGTACATATCTCTAAAGGAGGATTGTAAAAGGAACTTTTAAGGATTGAGACAACAAATTGGAGAGTTCAAGTATGATGAAAATACAATAAGACTGTCTGGATATGGAATACTAAAATTATTCCCATTTGAAGTTACCATGGAGTGGAGAAATGCAGTAACCACTACAAGTCAATTCCTTACTCCGAAACGTGAGAGTTTGCGAACTTCAAGGACAAAGTTTATTTTAAGGGGGAGAGTCTGTAACATCCCAGCATTAGATCTTAGAATTAAGCTGAACCCAGATGTGTGCATTGCATTCATGCATAAAAAATGCAAATAATTTTCGCGCTTTTGAACAAAACATGTCAAAGTGATTGAAGCTTCTCTCAACTTGATGGAATGGAAGTAGATCATCAAGTTGACTGCGATAAGTTTCAATATGACCTTTGTTAAAACCTTATTTTGGGTAATCATGATTTGATCTAAGGGTAGATCAAATGTACTAAAATTAAACCACCACATATTACTTGATGTTTGATGTTAATATTTAAGAGATCATATCCTAGTATTCATTACACAACTCATGAATACCAAGTTATAAGTATAACTTAAGTAATAAGAATGTAACAACTAATTCTTGATCTATCTTAATCTCATCTACTTATACCATGGGTATCATGGTAATACCTAACTTTAACTCTTTAGTGAGATTGAGTAGGAAAGAAACCAAGTCAAGATCATTCACCATAAATCTTTCTTTCCATATCAATCCTTATTATCCCTATTAAACCCTATTCTCATATTTTTTTATTCATCAAAGTTGAGTAATCAACTATTGATTCACTAATTCTTAACCTATCAGTACTTGAGCTATTAACTCTTGTTCTTGTTATAGCATTCAATTAAAATCCTTTAGAGAAGGAAGTAAGGAAAGGTAAGTGGTAATGCTAGATTTAAATATCATCTATAGGATGGGAGTGTTGAAAGAGAATTAAATCAATAGGATTATTGATGGAGTTAACTCACTCCTCAAATGATAAAAGAGTATCTGAGGTAAAGATTCCAAGGATGAATATTGAAGTTAGTTATGTTGGAGATATGCCCTAGAGACAATAATAAATGTAGTTATTATTATATCTTTGTGTTTATGATAAATGTTTACATTCATGCTATAATAGTATTAACAAGGAAACATTGATACTTGTGTGATTTGTAAACTTAATTTGAAGTCCCTAGTATAGCCTCTATACTTCACTAGCTTGTTGGTTGATAGATGATTATGGTTTCCCTATCATGAACATTGAGATGTTATCAACAACAAGATCATATCGTTAGGAGAATGATATGGTGGACATACTCCTATAGATAAGCGTAGCATAAAGATCAAGTCATTTCAATAGTTCAATTGCTATATGCTTTCTGATACATAGTAACCTAATTCCTTCGACCATGAGATCATGCATATCACCTTTACCGGATGGATGCTTTGATGACATCAAACACCACACCGTAACTGGGTGGCTATAAAGGTGGCATTGAGTGTTCGGAAAGTTTTGGTTGAGACACATGGATCAAGAGTGGGATTTGTCCATCCATATGACGGATAGATATACTCTGGGCCCTCTCGGTGGAATGTCATCCAATTAGCTTGCAAGCATGTGACTGGCTCACAAGGGATCACATATCACGGGAACGAGAAAAGAGTACTTATCGGTAACAAGGTTGAACTAGGTATGCAGAGATACCGACGATCATAACCTCGGATAAGTAAACTATCGTGAGACAAAGGGAAATTGGTATCGTATGTAAGTGGTTCATTCGATCGCAAAGTAATCGTAGAAATATGTGGGAGCCATATGAATTTCCAGATTCCTCTATTGGTTATTGTTCGGAGAAGTGTCTCGATCATGTCCGCATAATTCACGAACCGTAGGGAGACACACTTAAGGATTCGATGTTGTTTGAGTAGTTATGGTATTATGAGAAAGAGACCGAATGTTGTTCGGAGTCTCGGATGGGATCCGGGATATCACGAGGTGATCCGGAATGGTCCGGAGAATAAGATTCATATAAGGAAAGTCCCGTTTCGGAGTTCGGAAATGATTCCGGTGTTTTTCATCGGGAATGTTATAGAAGGTTCCGGAATGTCCGGTACTCCGGGGGGAAGGGGTACATGAATGTGTCATTGCATATTGGAATGATTGCATCATGTACTAAGTGTTCTTGCTGTTCCAAATAAAAGATTAAATTGAATCCTAAAACAAAAAAGTCAAATGGCCAGTTTGAAAGTCAAACGGCTAAAACAAGAAACTGTGGGAAACAAGCAAGAGGAGGGCAAAACCGAGTTGGGGAGGGAATCCCTCCTCCAACCGGCGGCGCCTCCACTAGGCCGAGTTGGGGAGGGACTCCCCTCCCTCCCCTGGCGCGCCGGCCCCTCCACCCATAAAAGGAGGGGCAGGGCCTCCTCCTCTAGACACACAAGTTCCTAGCCTCTAATCTAAATCCTAGCCCTAGACTCCGGTTTAGAGCTGTTTTGGTTTAGAGCTTCTAATTGCCCTAGCCTTCGGGTTAGAGCCTTCTAATTGGTGTGTCTAAACCCTAGGCCACTAATAGTTCTCTCTCATACTCCACCATACTCGCTCCGGCTTAAGGCGAAGCCCTGCAGGATCTCCCCTCTACTTCCGGTACCACGCCGTTGTGCTGCCGGAATCGCGAGGAGAGTGCTACAAACTCCGCTGCCTGCTGGAACAAGGGAGAGGAAGGTCTTCGTCGAGTACCGAACGTGTGACCGACTGCGGGAGCGCTGCCGGAACGCAGCGCCGGAAGGATTGTCTACGCGATCTTGAGATCGGGAAGAGTACGACTACATCACCCACGAGAATCCGCTCTCGTTAAACACTTTGGAATCTTCGAGGGTAAGTTATTCCATCGACTCGTTGCTACAATCTAGTAGATATATCTTGGCTTGTTTGTTTGTATGCGATAGAAAATTTTGTTTTCCATGCTACGAAACCCTACAGTGGTATCAGAGCCGTATCTATATGTAGATCTGTTGCACGAGTAGAACACAATGGTCATTGTGGGCGTTGATGCTTTTATTGTCGATTGCTTCTTGTGTACTTTGCATCTTGCGGTATGTTGGGATGAAGCGGCCCGGGCTAACCTTACATGACATCGTTCATGAGACTTGCTCCACGCTTGACATGCAACTTGTATTGCATAAGTGGCTTTGCGGGTGCCTGTTTCTCCTAGCATAGTTAAGATCCAATTTACAACGGGTGATTAACAATACTAGTATCAATGTTGTGGTTCATGTTCGTAAGTTAGAACGACACTTATAGAAAGCCCCAAACCACGTAAAACATGCAAAGAAAGTAGAAGCGTCTAACTTTGTTTTGCAGGGGTGTGCAGTGATGTGATATGGCCATGATTGTGATTATATTTGATGTATGCAATGTTCCTTATTGTAAGTTGGCAACCGACAGGAGCCATATGGTTGTCTTTAATTTATGTTAAGACCCGCGTGTCTATTCAAAGTAGTTGTAATAGTTGAAGACCGGTGGACGACAACCATGGAGAGGCGTCATTGACCTTGATGCAATGCCGGTGATGATGGAGATCATGTTCGTGGTTGAAGATAGAGATCGGAAGCACGAAGAAGAAAGGCCATATCATATCACATATATATTGAATTGCATGTGATGTTAATCCTTTATGCATCTTGTATTGCTTAGTAGACGACGGTAGCATTATAAGATGATCCCTCATGCACATGAATTTCAAGTCATAAAGTGTTCACCCTTAGTTAGCACCGTTGCTAAAGCTTGTTGTTTTGAAGCACCACGTGATGATCGGGTGTGTTAGATTCCGCAAGTGTATACAACGTGAGCAAGCCAGATTTGCTCATGCAGAAACTAAGGTTTGATCTTGCCGAGCCTAGCATGTACAGACATCGTCTCGGAACACGGATCACCGAAAGGTAAAGCATGAATCATATAGTAGATATGATGAACATGACGATTGTTCGCCATTAAAACTATATCAACTCTCGTGATGATCGGTGTTGATGTAGTGGATTTGGTTCGTGTGATCACTAAAACAATGTGAGGGATATTGTTTTGAGTGGGAGTTCACCTAGATTAAACTTATTAATTAATTTGAACTCAATATGTCATAAACTTAGTCTAAACTATTGCAAATATGTTGTAGATCAATGGCAGCCCCTACCATCAATTTTAATGCGTTCCTAGAGAAAGAAAAGTTGAAAAACAATGGAAGCAACTTCGCGGATTGGTTCCGCAATTTGAGGATTGTCCTCACAGCTGGTAATTTGACCTATGTGCTGGATGCACCGCTGGGTGACCCACCTGCAGATGATGCTCCCAATGAAGTAAAGAATGTTTACCTCGCTCGGAAGAATCAGTACTCCATAGTTCAGTGTGCTATCTTGTATGGTTTGGAATCGGAGCTTCAGAAAAGGTTTGAGGATTCAGACCCATATGATATTGTCGAGGATCTCAAATTGATTTTTGAGACTCATGCGGCAATTGAAAGCTATGAGGCTTCTGAAAAGTTCTTTAACTGCAAGATGGAAGAGGGCAGCTCCGTCAGTGAGCATGTGCTTAAGATGTCTGGGAACGCAAACAAACTTCAAAGCTTGGGTATAGTGATTCCTAATGCTTTGGGGATTTACCGTGTCCTCTAATCAATACCACCAAGTTACAAGAACTTTGTGATGAACTACAACATGCAGAACATGAACAAGACGTTGCCAGAACTCTTTGCCATGTTGAAATCTGCAGAAGTGGAGATCAAGAAAGAGCACCAAGTGTTGTTGGTCAATAAGACCACCAAATTCAAGAAAGGCAAGTCTAAGCAAAAGGGACACTTCAAGAGGGGTGGTAAGAAAGTTACCACGCCAGCGAAGAAGACTAAGGCTGGACCTAAGCCTGATACTGAGTGCTTTTACTGCAAGGGAGAAGGTCACTAGAAGCGGAATTGCCCAAAGTACTTGGCAGATTTGAAGAACGGCAACATCAAGAAGAAAGGTATATCTGATATACATGTTATTGATGTGTATCTCACTAGTACTCGTAGTAGTGCCTGGGCATTTGATATTGGTTCAGTTGCTCATATTTGTAACTCGAAACAGGTGCTGCAGAATAAACGGAAGCTAGCGAAGAACGAGGTGACGATGCGCGTGGGAAATGGATCAAAGGTTGATGTGATCGCGGTCGGCACGCTACCCCTTCATCTACCATCGGGATTAGTTTTATACTTAAATAATTGTTATTTGGTGCCTGCGTTGAGCATGAACATTATATCGGGATCTTGTTTATTGCGAGACGGTTACTTGTTTAAGTCTGAGAATAATGGTTGTTCGATTTATATGAGTAATATGTTTTATGCACATGCACCTTTGATAGATGGTCTATTCTTATTGAATCTCGATAGTGGAAATACACATATCAACAACATTGAGGCTAAACGTTTGAAATCAAGCGATAATTCGACCTATATGTGGCACTGCCGTCTTGGTCACATTGGAGTGAAACGTATGAAGAAACTCCATTCCGATGGACTTCTTGAATCACTTGATTTTGAATCACTTGAAAGATGCGAAGCATGTCTGATGGGTAAAATGACTAAGACTCCATTTTCTGGTATGATGGAGCGAGCTACGGACTTATTGGAAATCATACATACCGATGTGTGTGGTCCAATAAGTGTAGCATCGCGCGGTGGTTATCGTTATGTTCTTACCTTCACGGATGACTTGAGTAGATATGGGTATATCTATTTCATGAAACATAAGTCCGAAACTTTTGAGAAGTTTAAGGAGTTTCAAAGTGAGGTAGAGAATCAACGTAACAAGAAGATTAAATTTCTACGTTCTGATCGTGGAGGTGAATATCTAAGTTACGAGTTTGGCGAGCATTTGAAGAAATGCGGAATACTTTCACAATTGACACCGCCGGGAACACCACAGCGTAATGGTGTGTCCGAACGTCGTAATCGAACTCTCTTAGATATGGTTCATTCTATGATGTCACTTACAGATTTACCGCTATCATTTTGGGGTTATGCATTAGAAACAGCCGCATTCACTTTAAATAGGGCACCATCTAAATCCGTTGAAACGACACCGTATGAATTATGGTTTGGGAAGAAACCTAAATTGTCGTTCCTTAAAGTTTGGGGATGCGAAGCCTATGTAAAGAAGTTACAGCCGGATAAGCTTGAACCCAAAGCAGAAAAATGCGTCTTCATAGGATACCCGAAGGAAACTATTGGGTATACCTTCTATCATAGATCCGAAGGCAAAATCTTCGTTGCCAAGAATGGATCCTTTCTAGAGAAGGAATTTCTCTCAAAAGAAGTGACTAGAAGGAAAGTAGAACTCGACGAGGTTGTCGAACCTTCTCTCGAAATTGCGAGTAGCACAGCACCGAAAGAAGTTCCTGTGGTGCCTGCACCAATAAGAGAGGAAGCTAGTGATGGTGATCATGAAACTTCGGTTGAAGTTACTACAGAGCCTCGGAGGTCAACGAGAACTCGTACCACTCCAGATTGGTATGATTCCGTTATGAATGTCATGTTGGTGGACAACACCGATGACCCCGACACATATGAGGAAGCGATGATGAGCCCAGATTCCAATAAATGGCAAGAAGCCATGAAATCCGAGATTGGATCCATGTACGAAAACCAAGTATGGACTTTGGTGGACTTACCGGATGGCCGGAAGGCTGTCGAGAACAAATGGATTTTCAAGAAGAAAACAGATGCTGATGGTAATGTTACTGTCTATAAAGCTCGACTTGTCGCAAAAGGGTTTCGACAAATTCAAGGAGTTGACTACGATGAGACTTTCTCACCAGTAGCGAAGCTAAAGTCTGTAAGGATTATGTTAGCAATCGCTGCATATTATGATTATGAGATATGGCAGATGGATGTCAAAACAGCATTCCTCAATGGAGATATTGATGAAGAGTTGTATATGATGCAACCCAAAGGTTTTGTCGATCCTAAAGATGCTAACAAGGTATGCAAACTTCAACGGTCCATCTATGGATTGAAGCAAGCATCCCGAAGTTGGAATCAACGTTTTGATAAGGTAATCAAAAGTTTTGGTTTTATACAAACTTATGGAGAAGCTTGTATTTACAAGAAAGTGAGTGGGAGCTCTGTAGCATTCTTAATACTATATGTGGATGACATATTGTTGATTGGGAATGATGTAGACCTTCTTAATAGTGTCAAAGAATATTTGAATAATAGTTTTTCAATGAAGGATCTTGGCGAAGCAGCTTACATATTAGGCATAAAGATTTATAGAGATAGATCGAAACGCCAAATATCATTGTCACAGAGTACATATTTGGACAAAGTTCTAAAGAGGTTTGGAATGGAAGAAAGCAAGAAAGGGTTCTTGCCCATGTTGCCCAATACGACCTTGAGTAAAACTCAAAGTCCGACATCGGCAGAAGATAGAGAAAGGATGAGTAAGACTCCCTATGCCTCAGCCATAGGATCTCTAATGTATGCCATGCTATGTACTAGACCCGACATTGCATATGCTGTTAGTTTATCTAGCAGATATCAAAGTGATCCAGGAGTGGATCATTGGACAGCGGTCAAAAACATCCTTAAGTACTTGAGAAGAACTAAGGATATGGTTCTTTCTTATGGAGGTGATGAACAACTCGTTGTTAACGGTTACACCGATGCTAGTTGGAACACCGATCCGGATGATTCTAAATCACAATCCGGATACGTATTTATTTTGAATGGTGCAGCAGTTAGCTGGAGGAGTGCAAAGCAAAGCATTATGGCGAGATCTTCAACTGAATCGGAATACATGGCTGCTTCGGAGGCTTCACAAGAAGCGATATGGATGAAAGAGTTCATTACAGAGCTGGGTGTGGTTCCTAGTGCGCTGGGCCCAATGTATATCTACTGTGATAACATGGGCGCCATAGCCAATGCGCAAGAACCAAGGTCACACAAGAAGCTGAAGCACATCAAGCTACGTTTTCACGCTATTCGAGAACATGTCCAAGATGGTGACATAAAGATTTGCAAAGTACACACATATCTGAATGTGGCGGATCCGTTGACTAAACCTCTCCCGAGGGCAAAACATGACCAACACCAAACTGCCATGGGTGTTCGGTATATTACCATGTAATCTAGATTAGATGACTCTAGTGCAAGTGGGAGACTGTTGGAGATATGCCCTAGAGGCAATAATAAATGTAGTTATTATTATATCTTTGTGTTTATGATAAATGTTTACATTCATGCTATAATAGTATTAACAAGGAAACATTGATACTTGTGTGATTTGTAAACTTAATTTGAAGTCCCTAGTATAGCCTCTATACTTCACTAGCTTGTTGGTTGATAGATGATTGTGGTTTCCCTATCATGAACATTGAGATGTTATCAACAACAAGATCATATCGTTAGGAGAATGATATGGTGGACATACTCCTATAGATAAGCGTAGCATAAAGATCAAGTCATTTCAATAGTTCAATTGCTATATGCTTTCTGATACATAGTAACCTAATTCCTTCGACCATGAGATCATGCATATCACCTTTACCGGATGGATGCTTTGATGACATCAAACACCACACCGTAACTGGGTGGCTATAAAGGTGGCATTGAGTGTTCGGAAAGTTTTGGTTGAGACACATGGATCAAGAGTGGGATTTGTCCATCCATATGACGGATAGATATACTCTGGGCCCTCTCGGTGGAATGTCATCCAATTAGCTTGCAAGCATGTGACTGGCTCACAAGGGATCACATATCACGGGAACGAGAAAAGAGTACTTATCGGTAACAAGGTTGAACTAGGTATGCAGAGATACCGACGATCATAACCTCGGATAAGTAAACTATCGTGAGACAAAGGGAAATTGGTATCGTATGTAAGTGGTTCATTCGATCGCAAAGTAATCATAGAAATATGTGGGAGCCATATGAATTTCCAGATTCCTCTATTGGTTATTGTTCGGAGAAGTGTCTCGATCATGTCCGCATAATTCACGAACCGTAGGGAGACACACTTAAGGATTCGATGTTGTTTGAGTAGTTATGGTATTATGAGAAAGAGACCGAATGTTGTTCGGAGTCTCGGATGGGATCCGGGATATCACGAGGTGATCCGGAATGGTCCGGAGAATAAGATTCATATAAGGAAAGTCCCGTTTCGGAGTTCGGAAATGATTCCGGTGTTTTTCATCGGGAATGTTCTAGAAGGTTCCGGAATGTCCGGTACTCCGGGGGGAAGGGGTACATGAATGTGTCATTGCATATTGGAATGATTGCATCATGTACTAAGTGTTCTTGCTGTTCCAAATAAAGGATTAAATTGAATCCTAAAACAGAAAAGTCAAATTGCCAGTTTGAAAGTCAAACGGCTAAAACAAGAAACTGTGGGAAACAAGCAAGAGGAGGGCAAAACCGAGTTGGGGAGGGAATCCCTCCTCCAACCGGCGGCGCCTCCACTAGGCCGAGTTGGGGAGGGACTCCCCTCCCTCCCCTAGCGCGCCGGCCCCCTCCACCCATAAAAGGAGGGGCAGGGCCTCCTCCTCTAGACACACAAGTTCCTAGCCTCTAATCTAAATCCTAGCCCTAGACTCCGGTTTAGAGCTGTTTTGGTTTAGAGCTTCTAATTGCCCTAGCCTTCGGATTAGAGCCTTCTAATTGGTGTGTCTAAACCCTAGGCCACTAATAGTTCTCTCTCATACTCCACCATACTCGCTCCGGCTTAAGGCGAAGCCCTGCGGGATCTCCCCTCTACTTCCGGTACCACGCCGTTGTGCTACCGGAATCGCGAGGAGAGTGCTACAACCTCCGCTGCCTGCTGGAACAAGGGAGAGGGAGGTCTTCGTCGAGTACCGAACGTGTGACCGACTGCGGGAGCGCTGCCGGAACGCAGCGCCGGAAGGATCGTCTACTTGATCTTGAGATCGGGAAGAGTACGACTACATCACCCACGAGAATCCGCTCTCGTTAAACACTTTGGAATCTTCGAGGGTAAGTTATTCCATCGACTCGCTGCTACAATCTAGTAGATAGATCTTGGATTGTTTGTTTGTATGCGATAGAAAATTTTGTTTTCCATGCTACGAAACCCTACAAGTTAATAGGAGTAATCCTATTGAATCAAGTGTGTATAGTCCATGTATAGCATTTCCTAATTCACTAGAGATATTAAGGAGATCATTTCAATACCACTGTAATGTTGTATTGAGGAAGAATTGATTAGCCAATTGGAAACCTAAACCATAAAAGATCAAAGGATTATGATGATCATGCTTTAGTCACCAAGATTGAATGCTTATATCCAGTATAAGTAAAACTGGTGGGTAAAACATGATTGAACTCTAATATGAGATATTGGAATCAAGTTGAGATAAAATTGTATGATTAGGATGATGTTAGAGTAGCATTGAGTTATTGAGTTAGTATTTTCCTCTTGGGAAATATTTAACACTTGATGTAAAGTAGAATTCGATATATATATATATAATTATAAATGAATCTATTAGAGTAATGATGGTGATGGATGATAAAGGAAGGGTATAAATTGAGGCAATTGTAACCATCTATTGGATTGGAAATTATTAGTAGTAGAATAGTTTGATAATCAAATATAGATTTAGAAGAATAAAAGGTGGATAAGAATATTCTTGTAAAGTAAAGCTCATCATGTTAACACATGATGATGGATATGAACAAGTAGAATATCTAGGAAAGGAATTCCTTAATCAGAATTCCAGAATTATTAAGTATAGAAGATAGGAACTCTTGGTAAACACTAAACCCTAAATCTATGATCAAGCTTAACATCCAACTCATTTGTTGGATAAATCATTTTATCTTCAAAATGCTTTATAGGAATATTTCCCTATAGCAAATCACTTAAGCACATCTCTGCCGTTTCCAATTATCATAACCATATGTGCTTAGGAGTTATTTTATCAATTCTTTTCCATGAGCCATTACAGAAAATAACTTTCTATTTTAAAAGGTGATATCATTAAAGATCACAAACAAAAGACAATATGCTTAGTTATTAAACCTTTACTCACATCAACAAAAGAATATAAGTATATTAAGAACCCTAAACTCTAGGGTAAGCATTTGCAATTCAAACTCTAATTCATATATTAGTTATAATAAAATATACATATCTTGTTATTACTTAGATTCATGGGAGTAATATTAACCATATTAATTCTTTTGTATCTCATACAACAAATAATTATATAGGATCATAATATAAGAATTTCCCTCCAAACTATAAGATAACTAGAATTCAATTATATCATTGAATAAAGAAATATCATAATATAAATCCATGGCTTATTATGGACAGAAAATTAATAACAAAGGCCCTTCCAAAAAATTAAAAGAATATATATTAAATAAATAAAGAAAATATTTATCATAAGGTTTACAAAATGAATCTCAATCAATATCAATTTTTGCTGCAAGTATTCAGCAAATAAACTTTCTTAGAAAAGTTCAAAACAAATGTTAATATACTAATCTAAAAATAAAACAGAATATAGAAAATAAAGAAAAAATAGAGGAAACAATTTCTGACCCGTGACCCATTTCTTCTCTCCACTATCTACCACTCACGTGCAGCCCTCTTCGGCCCACATAGCGAGCCCAGCTCATTCCACAATGACTGACAAGTGGGACCAGATGTAGGACTGCGGGTTGAGTTTGAAACTTTACTAGGGGGTTTTCTGCAAAATGAGTATCGTCGTCTTCCTCCAGCTAGAAGCAGCTCGGTGGCGATGCCGAGGCCGTCCGCCGCCGTCAGTGCGTCAAGATGCATGCCGCCGTCGCCAAGAGAGGATAAGGAGGCCACGACGACATCCCCATTCATCCTCATCCTCATTTTCCCCTCTGAAACTCTCCCTGCCTCGTTCCCCAACCATGCCGAAAACCTAGCTCGCCTCGTTGTCGTGCCGCACCTCCCCACTGTCTTCCAAGTAGACATGGAGACGCCCCGTGCTCCGTAGATCCTCTGGGTGGAGTCTTGCATCAAGGGGAGCACTAGAGAGGGCGAATTTTGCTGTTCCTCTTTGCGGCAGTTCGTCGGAATCCTCATCGGAGAACTCGTCTCCGACCACACCAGTCCTCGCCGACACCACCACTGCAACCAGGGTGAGCCACTGATGCTCAAGCATCGTCCTATTCTTTCTATCTCGCTCACGAGCCTGCTCGAGCCATAGCACCGCCGCATGCCGCCGTCGGTCGTCGTCGTTCTAGTAGCTCCGATGACTATTTTCGAGTAGCGCCGCCACTATATGGTTTAGCACGTTGCGCTGATACAAACTAGACTAGTTTTGCATATTGGGGCGCCGTAGATCGTCGCCGCTGCACTGACGTCATCCTGACGCCCTACCTACGTCACCCTTGACCCAGTCCACCAGTTGACCAGTCCACGCCTAGGTGGCATACTGACGTGGCCCTGACCCCACTAGTCAGTGACCTAGGGTAGCTTTGGCTGTGGTGTAAAAAGTTATTTTCTGTTTAAGAAATAAATAAAATGTTATAAGCCCAAATTTAAATATTTCAGAAATTAAATCAAATTATTAAATCTTCTTAAATCAATAACTTTTGATTTATAATTCAGAAAAATATGTGTAACATATGAAAATTTTCAGAAAAATAAAATCTACAACTTAAAAGTATTATCAAATATTATTGTTATAATTATTTAAATAAATATTATTTAATAAAGGTTTTATAAGTAATAAAACTTAGATAATCCATATTTTAATATTGGTAAATATTAAAAATATAAATAAAATACCAAAAATCTTAGAAAAATAAGAACTATAATTTAATACTATAATCATGTATTCTAATTTCACTTAATTAAATATTTATTATTTATTAAGTAATAAACCTTATAAAAATCATATCTTATTATTTATAAATCACAAAAATAAATGTAATATACCAAAATGATCAAAAAATAATACTTACATGTTAAAAAAATAATATTTCACTTTTGAGGTAAATAAAAATTTAAACACTTTAATAACTTAAATTTGAACATATTTCCTTAGTTGTTAATTCATACACGTGTAGATAAAATTTGTTAATATTTATAAAATTAGTCAATCGAGTCTAATAAATAGTATTAGTCTTAAATATTAATAATATGAATTCATAATGGTTTAAAACATTATAAATACCATTTTATTGAATTATCTTTCAACCATAAGTGTAGATTATTTTCTAAAATATCCTTATCCAATATAAAATCTCTAGGAATGAATGTGACTAAATTAAATATTTTCCATTATTTTAACCACAAGTTTATCAACATACCAAAACAGTATAGTGCATTCATAAAGAGTTAAGTAATGTCATTACCGTGATTATAAACTATAACCGTTCTTTCACAAAAAGATAAATGAGTCTATCCCATTATAAAATCAAGAAACCACTACACCAAGTAAAAGTATAACCATTCTTAAGTAACCTTAAGGAAACATTATAAAGTACACAAGGTACAAATATCATAAGCAATACACCTTAAATCCATCCATGTTTTTAAAGTTAACTTTAGTCTACAAGACTTTAAATATAAGACTAAAAACTTTGTTATATGTTTTATAGTTAACTTTGGTCTGTTGTAGTTAAGTCATAAAGCATCTCAAGTCCAAACTATTCAAGTAAGCACAAACAACATCGACCACCGCTGACTAACCACAAGAGTTGTTTAAACCTTAATAAAGAAATCTTCTCTTCAAAAGTTATTCGTTTTGCCACTTCAATCAACAAACCTTATAATAATATTTCCAACTCTTAACAATTAAATTCAAGGACTCTCATCATAATCAACAGATGACAATTAATCACAATCACATTGTTTCAAACTTTACTTATATAACTTAAAATTATTAACACTAAAGTTACCTAGAGATGTCAATACTTGTAAAGTAAGATATAAAAATAAGGCAATTCTTCTATAAGTAGTCTTTGAGTAGCATTCCACTTTCGTATATCTTGTTGTTGTATACCATTATGTTTACATGATGTTTCACACACACTCACAAGCCTTAATAAGAAGCACAAGTGTGAAACTTATATAAAAGGACAACACATTCTAAAGGAACCAATTCCAGTTTCCAAACCCTAGATCAACGTTATCCCCGGGATTCGCGCTTATAAAATGCATTACATTACTTATGCATAAAAGCATCCTGCTTCTTTAAACATTAGTCCTTACCGGACCAATGATGTTGATTTCAGATATTGGATCTTATATTGTCTTGAAGACTGTGAACGCATAATCTTATAATCACAAAAGGAAAGTTCACACTTGCTCATGTCCTTTGGTTATTTTCTATAAAGTATTTTACAAATCCAGTGTTGTCATCACCTACATTTGAAAAAGGTCCAAAACACTATTTTCATAATAATGTGATTATAGGTTATTTTACCATGAGGTAATAACCTACTATGAAAGTTCCGGTGGTAAAGGAACATATTAGATAGGACTTAACAACCAATGTCGCCAGTGATTCTTGCGCCGTATATCACGCGTTAACCATGAGATTTGGAATGGGACAGAGAAGTCAGATGTATTTGCTTCCTCTCGCATGTAGCCGGATGTGCAGGTCGTGGCTGTTATCACTCATAGCGTGCATATTGATTGGTAATTCGTAGAGGATATGCAGCATATGGGTGGGAACCCTCATTGTCCCATGATAGTTCTGGCATATAACGGTCTGTACAAACCATTGCCGTAATTCAATATGTGGGCATGGTGTACACCAAGGAGGCATGCGAGGTCAGGAAGGGGGCAGTGATTGTCTTGGATCATCTTCTGGGCCCCACATCATGGAATTGTGGACGGGAATAAGCTGCCTGGTTGTGCAACAAAGAGTTGATCTCTCATGGGTAAAGTGACACACCTCTGCAGAGTGTAAGAACTGTAACTTGTTACTCCCTGTTCCGGGAAGGAGTTGCGAACGCGGCGGGAAAGGAACTCCATGAAAGTTCTGGTAAACCCGTGAAGGCTGACGGACATAGCTTTTCAGAATAAAAGCAACCTTTGAAGAAATGTTTACGAAAACTTGCATTGCCTACGACCTATGGTATGTGGCTGTAGATATAGTGCATCAAACACTCTTTTTATAGTGAACTTGCTGATTACGGTCATACTCAACGTATCTTCCTAACCCTTGCTAGATTCTGAAGCCAGTACAGACAATATCTACATAAAGTTATGCTCTAGGAATCATCATCCAAAGCTAAAGCTCTTCAACAAAGACAAGTCAACATACACATCAACTCAAATGAAGACAAAGTTACTGATTAGAAAGGAATATACTCTCTAGCCAAAGAACCTATTTCTGTAGTATATTGCAATAGCAGCAATACCAACCCCTTAGCTAAAATACCAGTCTTAATAGTATAATAGTTTTTGCGTTGTTTATCTTTGATTCTTCTCTGTAAGAAGTTCTTTCTCTCCCTTTAACCTAGATTGTTCTCTAGATCTTGTGTATAAAGTGAGTTGTAACATGTAGCCATGTATTGGACCCGTTGTGTTTCTGTTGCACCACTCTGAGGGATGTAATACTAGTGAACGGTGTTTCATTGGTGTTATGTTCAACGACTATAGTGTACTACATCATGAAGTGGTATGCTGGGTCATCGCAGTTGGTATCAGAGCATATGCTTTCACCTTCGGTTGGAAACCTAGTAAATGGGTAGAACCTGTAGGACACATATCTGCAATAATAAAGAGTTCTATAGTGGTATGAGGGATATTCACTTGAGAATAATCCTGTCATGTTGCTAGTGCGATAATTCTTTAGTATGATTGGAATTTCGATCATTGCCCAAGAGTTTTAACTCTATGTGACTGATGATAATTTCTTATCTACAGTTCCACATGGCACCTCGGTATCCACCCCGGAATGTTCAAGTGATGAACAGGACGCTGAATGACTACGGAGGGGAATGTACAGATAATCTCCGAGAACTTCTATGGAGTTTGGAATGTGAATCGAGACTTTTGGTCAAGATTTACATTTACTATGATGGGCATGTATTAGCTAAATACCGTGTCATGATCATGTTACCCAAGAAGTTAGGACTTAAGGGAGAAATGCCATCAGGAGAGGCAAGGTGCATGACATCTGCATATCAGATTGCTGTAGCAGCAGCCATAACCATGATCCGAGAACAGAAATCCCAAGCTCTAGAAGGTAGTACCCACACTATTATACCCCATGAAACCTCAAACCCGGAGCATGAGTTATATCACTCTACTCTAGTCCAAACTGAACCTACTCTAGCCGTAGAGTTTGTTAAACACTTATCATAAGACTCACCAAGTCTTAGTTCAGGAACTGGATACGGTCATTAAGGATTTCACTGATCCTGATAAGGCAATGACACGTAGGAAGAAGTAGATAAAGAAGCTAGGCATCCCAAATACATTCCTTCGGGAGAAGTGTATGAGGAAACTGAGTTTGATGATCAACACTCAGAAAACTATGCCTACTACCAAAATGAATCCCAGCCACCTGAAGATCTATGGACCAAGTACAACTCTGAACAAGGAATGGGCTGGAACTATTCCAAATAACCCTGAGCAAAACCAGTACGAATGGGGAGTAGAATCTCAAGGTGGAACCATAGGAAATCCTATACCTTGTGATACAGGTATCTGAGAAGAGACCAATTATAACCATAGAGAGCCTTATGGACCATATGGGGGTGACACCAACCCAATCTATTTAGAAGAGTATTCCGGTAGTTACTATACCAATATGTACGAGTGGATCCAAGAAAAGGCTAAGGAACCATATTACTTTGAGGAAGCGTTGCCGGAAAACCAGGAATATCCTGTAGAAGATTACGCCAACTCTAGTCATTTTTCAATGAATAATCTCAGTCTCGGTACTTCTAATCAAGAATACGCACCTCCTGGATGTTCTTACGATCCAGAAGGCAGTCGTAGGACTTCACGTCATCATGGACGGAACTCCAGGAAGCACTGGAGGAAGATAAAAGTAAGAAAGAAACGACATCCCAAGGGATGAGTGCTTGAATAATGTACATAGAGGGTAATGCGTATTGTATTTTGAAAGGTTTGCCAAAATAAGTGAGGATACACTCACAAGATCAGGAAGTTCTTGTAAGGTAATTGTGTAATATATGTGAGGGGTAAACCGTTGGAACGTTTAGTATATTTGTAAATTATTTAAAAACATATGTATAATACATGGTATATGTTTTGTTGTTTATCGACTTTTGGATTTTCTTGAATCTTCTTGATTGGCTAGATCTGTACATAAAGTTTAACTTGGTATGCAAATGCATGTTGTAACACCCAGTTATTACTTGATGTTATAGACCTAGATAGGAATGAGAATCCGTGTAAGGGAGTGACGGATTCCGTATACCAAGGAGGTTTACATGTAGAATAAAACAACAAGAAGTAGTGAAAATAAGTTCACCATAAGTGGGTGGTATCCAAACTCGAATAAGTTGGAGTGAATGCCAGAAATATGTCGGAAATCATAGGATAATACATACACCCTAGGATGGTCCGCAGTCGGTAACTTGCCGCAACAGGTATCGGTTAGAATAGTTAATCAGATCATTTTAAA
This sequence comes from Avena atlantica, assembly GCA_910589765.1. NCBI lineage: Eukaryota > Viridiplantae > Streptophyta > Magnoliopsida > Poales > Poaceae > Avena > Avena atlantica. The sequence goes on along the minus strand of OU342738.1, from coordinate 279,734,820 downwards.
AGTTGCATAAAGAGCATAAAATTTTGCCTAAGTTAAGTAAGACATAGAGGAGTATAAAATTTAAAGCGATCGTCTTTCGAGAATCTTTGCGAAAATTGATCTATCAAAGCGAAAATGTCCAAATAGTAAGTAAGACTAATAATACTAAAAGATTCGGAGATCCACAATTGTGTGGATACACCGTACAATCTTTCATGCGACCCTAACCAGGTAGAGAATAATATAGACAAAGCCCAACATTCTAAATATAAAGCCAATGGTTACTATATATGTAGTTTAGAGACTATTAGTAAACCCTAAGGAGGAGAGTAAAACAGTAAACAAAAGTACTGTTATCTGAATCCTAGAGTAAAGGCTGGGAAAGAAATACTAACCTATGACAATGTAAGCCTTATTGTTATAGGGTTAAATGAAGTTATCATTATAAAAGTACTCCTAGAAGAATTGAAGATAATAATAATAAAAAAATATCTAAAGCTTGTTAAAGCAAAAACTTGGAGAGAGTAAAATAGATTAATTTTAATAGGTTAATTCTAGAGGAAACAACTCTTAAGTGATTTATAAGAGAGAATAAAGCACATCCAATTGGATAGGTGTACAGGAACAAGAAATTCCAATAGGTATGAACTAAATGAATTCAAATCCAATTTTTGGAAGGAAACCAGTACCAACTATTCTATGAACAGAACAAAAATACAGTCTTTTGACCACAACTATTGGCAAATTGAAATTTAAAACCTTTTTTAGTGAGACTTCCTAGACTTTATATAACATAGTAAGAAAGTTCAATGATTAAGTGAAAGAGTTGGATTAGGATACCTAATCAGGATATGGAACTAAGAAGAGACTCCAAATTAAGGAGTTATAATAAGTACATATCTCTAAAGGAGGATTGTAAAAGGAACTTTTAAGGATTGAGACAACAAATTGGAGAGTTCAAGTATGATGAAAATACAAGAAGACTGTCTGGATATGGAATACTAAAATTATTCCCATTTGAAGTTACCATGGAGTGGAGAAATGCAGTAACCACTACAAGTCAATTCCTTACTCTGAAACGTGAGAGTTTGCGAACTTCGAGGATAAAGTTTATTTTAAGGGGGAGAGTCTGTAACATCCCAGCATTAGAGCTTAGAATTAAGCTGAACCCAGATGTGTGCATTGCATTCATGCATAAAAAATCCAAATAATTTTCGCGCTTTTGAACAAAACATGTCAAAGTGATTGAAGCTTCTCTCAACTTGATGGAATGGAAGTAGATCATCAAGTTGACTGCGATAAGTTTCAATATGACCTTTGTTAAAACCTTATTTTGGGTAATCATGATTTGATCTAAGGGTAGATCAAATGTACTAAAATTAAACCACCACATATTACTTGATGTTTGATGTTAATCTTTAAGAGATCATATCCTAGTATTCATTACACAACTCATGAATACCAAGTTATAAGTATAACTTAAGTAATAAGAATGTAACAACTAATTCTTGATCTATCTTAATCTCATCTACTTATACCATGGGTATCATGGTAATACCTAACTTTAACTCTTTAGTGAGATTGAGTAGGAAAGAAACCAAGTCAAGATCATTCACCATATATCTTTCTTTCCATATCAATCCTTATTATCCCTATTAAATCCTATTCTCATATTTTTTGTTCATCAAAGTTGAGTAATCAACTATTGATTCACCAATTCTTAACCTATCAATACTTGAGCTATTAACTCTTGTTCTTGTTATAGCATTCACTTAAAATCATTTAGAGAAGGAAGTAAGGAAAGGTAAGTGGTAATTCTAGATTTAAATATCATCTAAAGGATGGGAGTGTTGAAAGAGAATTAAATCAATAGGATTATTGATGGAGTTAACTCACTCCTGAAATGATAAAAGAGTATCTGAGGTAAAGATTCCAAGGATGAATATTGAAGTTAGTTAATAGGAGTAATCCTGTTGGATCAAGTGTGTATAGTCCATGTATAGCATTTCCTAATTCACTAGAGATATTAAGGAGATCATTTCAATACCACTGTAATGTTGTATTGAGGAAGAATTGATTAGCCAATTGGAAACCTAAACCATAAAAGATCAAAGGATTATAATGATCATGCTTTAGTCACCAAGATTGAATGCTTATATCCAGTATAAGTAAAACTGGTGGGTAAAACATGATTGAACTCTAATATGAGATATTAGAATCAAGTTAAGATAAAATTGTATGATTAGGATGATGTTAGAGTAGCATTGAGTTATTGAGTTAGTATTTTCCTCTTGGGAAATATTTAACACTTGATGTAAAGTAGAATTTGATATATATATATAATTATAAATGAATCTATTAGAGTAATGATGGTGATGGAAGATAAAGGAAGGGTATAAATTGAGGCAATTGTAACCATCTGTTGGATTGGAAATTATTAGTAGTAGAATAGTTTGATAATCAAATATAGATTTAGAAGAATAAAAGGTGGATAAGAATATTCTTGTAAAGTAAAGCTCATCATGTTAACACATGATGATGGATATGAACAAGTAGAATATCTAGGAAAGGAATTCCTTAATCAGAATTCTAGAATTATTAAGTATAGAAGATAGGAACTCTTGGTAAACACTAAACCCTAAATCTATGATCAAGCTTAACATCCAGCTCATTTGTTGGATAAATCATTTTATCTTCAAAATGCTTTATAGGAATATTTCCCTATAGCAAATCTTTATTAGGAATACTGACAGTCACCAAAAGGAGGTCCAAGGTCATAAACTGGATCAATAGAAGCAAGTTGTTCCATCCTGAAATCTTTATTAGGCAAGATATTTTCACAAGGAGCTTTAGCAAATTTGGAAAAGTTAAACTCATAAGAATCTCCATCAAACTTAGTTAAAACTTTTTCCTTCTTACAATCAATAATATCTCCACAAGTGTTCAAGAAAGGTCTACCAAAAATGATAGGACAAGTTTTGCTAGCTGCTGAATTAAGCAATAGAAAATCAGCAGGATAGTTAATCTTACCACAGAGAACCTCCACATCTCTTATAATGCCAATGGGGCAAATGGTTTCCTTATTAGAAAGGTGGATAACCACATCAATGTCCTCAAGCTCACAAGGACCAATCTCATGCATAATTTCCCTGTAAAGCTCATAAGGAATAACACTAGAACTAGCACCAATATCACATAAACCATAGTAGCAATGATCACCAATTTTAACAGAAAGCACAGGAACACTAGCTTTTCTAGCCTTACTAGGATGATAGATAATATTAGAAGCGTCTTCACAGAAGACAATATGCTCATCCTCTATATTTCTAGTGATAGGGTTTTTCACAATAGCTACCACAGGTTCAACATTCAATTGCTCATCAGGCTCCATAGTTTTCATTGTACCTTTATTATTTGCACTAATCATCATAGAATACTCCTTTACCTTAGCTGGGAAAGGCATTTTCTCAACATGAGGTTCAGGCACAATATGATTAGTAGTACAAACTTGAGTACTTCTAACAGGAACATGACTAACAACATCTTTATAAGGAGCATGGTACTTATTCCACTTCTTCTTGGGAATTTCTATGTAAGAGGCGAAGGCCTTAAAACAGTTGGCAATACTTTGGGAATCAAGACCAAACTCATTGCTAATATCATGAAATCTATCAGTTCCCATAAAAGATTTAATGAATTCATAATCATAGTTTATACCTGAATTTCTTCATTTGTCATTTTCCCAAGCTTCAATGTTATCTTGAATAAGGTCTAGTAGATCCCATTTAGCTTCTTCCTTCATACGTCTATGATAGAGTAGGTTTTCTGTGAAACAATGACAGGTAGTATATTCCTTGGGCGTCGTAATATACCCTGGCCCCTTTGTATTACTGGTTCAAGATGGACTTTTAAATGCCACGATTAGGCCTGCTTATGCTATTGTGCTAATCTTTTAGCTGGCCTTTTACTTGGTTGTAAGCCTGGACTCATAACAGATGAGTTTGAGGGCCTTGAAGGGCGGACTTCACGTGCATATACACACGGACAGGGGGGCGAACGTAGTCGCCAGAGGCCCCCTTGGCTCCGCCCCTGACCTCATGACGGCGCCGCTCACTCCCCATCTTCCTCTCTCCACCCCTTTCCCGCTCGCTCGCAACCAACATCAATAGAACAAAACCGCTCAATCTCCCACCAACTTGTCCTGTCGCCCTGCTCGCCCTCTCCCCAGTCCCCACCTACCTCACGAAAGCGCCGCTCGATCCCTATCTTCCTCTCCCGCCTCTCTCTCCCACTCGCTCGCCACCAACAACAGCAGGAAGTAACTTGATGACCCACAAGTATAGGGGGTGTATCGTAGTACTTTCGATGAATAGGAGTGTCGATCCCAACGAGGAGCAGAAGGTGCTGAACAGTGGTATGGAGCAGGATATCCCTGTGAATACTTAGCAAACGGATTTTTAGTGGTTTTCTGACAAGGCAACAAAACAAGGAGCAAGTAACAAAGGTAACGAACAAACGGAGCAAGTGGCCTAATCCTTTCTTAGCAAAGGACAAACCGGTGGAAATACTTATAAGGACTAAACGTTCTCGAGGACACATGGTAATTCTGTCAAGTGCTTTCGCTTCAAATAGCTGAGTACTCTTCTCTGGTGTTGTAAGTGTTGTGCGGGTGAACCTGTGCTAACATACCTCCATTCCTAGGACTAATACATACTTGTGATTAAACCCCCTGCAAACATCCGTAACTACAAAAAAGTAATTAAGATATAAATCTAACCATAGTCTTAAACTCTGAGATCCTACACTCCCTTGTGCAAAGGTGTCCTAACGGGGTTTAGGTTTCTGTCACTCCGGCAACCCCACAATTAGTAGCCAAATACACAATGCATCCCCTAGGCCCATAAATGGTAAATTGTCATGTAATCGACGTTCACATGACACCACTAGAAGAATAGCACCACAACTTAAATACTAAACCATAGAATAATAACTCATCATAGATTCACTACTAACAACATGACTTCTCCCATGTCCTCAAGAACTAAACGAACTACTCACAAGACATCATATGGATCAAGATCAAAGATGATATGGTAATGGATAGCAATCTAAACATAAACAATAATCCAATGGTTCCACTCACAAGCATCAACTACAATAGTAATCAACACCGGGAAAGTTCCCCCTAAGAACTAAAGCAATATCCAACACAATTGTTACAGCGGGACGGAGTGGTGATGATGGTGCTGGTGGAGATGATGGTGTGGATGATGATGATGATCCTGATGAAGCCTAGCTTGATGACGGTGTTGATGGCGACGGTCTCCCCTCTCCGGGAAGGAATTCCCCTGGCAGAAATCTGTCTGTCGGAGAGATCTTTATCTCTCGGTGTTTTCCGCCCTAGAGGCGACGAAAAACTATTTGTGGTCACTCCCTTAGGCTTAGGGTTCCATAGGGAAGATATAGGCGAAGGGGCGGAGTCGGAGGCCGGGCAGGTGGGCCACACCTGCCCTAGGCGCGGGGTCAGGTGGGCCCGCGCCTAGGGGGTGCGGGCCTCCTATGGCCCCTCTTTGCTCCTCCTTCTGGCTTCCTTCGTCTTCTGGTAAAATAGTATGTTTCCATATTTTTCTGGTATTTTTCTGATCTTCGCGAAATTGTACCGAAACGCCTTCTTTTCCATCAGAATCCAGACTCCGGTAGTCCATCCTCCATGAATCATCCAAAATGCATAAACAGATCAAAAGCCATAAGTAATACCTCATAATAAGACAAATATCAATGAATAGAGGTAAATTATAATATAGAATGGTGATGTAAATTGGGCGTATCATAACCGAACAGAGAGAATACAAAATACATAAAAGGGAAAAACAGAGACAGACCCAAATGGCGCCGTCCAAGAGCCACCGGAGACACAGACGACCGTCACAGACGCACCCAGCAGCCTGCTCCGCGCCCAGCACCCCGCTCAGCGCCACCGGAAAGACGGACCAGACCGCTGCGACCGTTCGCTCTGACCAAAATCAACCCCGCCTCCCACGGAGTAGCTCCAGATAAAACATGTACCCACCCGACGCCTGATGGCAACGACACACGTTATACAACCGCCCCACTCAAACAGGCCGGCAACTAATGACGGTGCCCCAGTTTCACCCGTAGTCAAATAAAAAACCGTCAAAGGCCCAGCAGATAAAAAAGCCCAGCTAACCAGCGCTAAGCGGTCGATCAACCAGAAAGCTGCAAATCAAGGGAGCTTAGAGCTCCTTAGGGATATGCCCAAGTATCAAAGTGTATTCCAGGGCAAAGAAATAAAGCGTGCAATCTAAACAGATAGCTAAAATCACGGTTATTTCTATTTTTGCATGATTTCTCAGGTAATCTTTGTATTTTATGGTGTACGATTCGATAATCCTAAACAGATCGCTAAAATCATGGTATTTGATCTATTTTTGCAAAGGTATCGTCCCGACTAATCTTTGTACTAGTATTTATATATGTGTTACAATTCGACATTCCTTATACAAGGTCTAGTAGGGCTTGTTTGATTTATAGGAATTGCATAGGAATTGTGTAGGATTTGAATCCTATAGGAATTTTTCCTATGTAAGGGCTTGTTTGATTCATAGGATAGGAAAAACAAAGGAATAGGAAAACCATAGGATTGCAATGTCATGTCCACTTTAATCCTATAGGAACCCACATGCAACAAAGTTTGTTTGATTCCATCAAAGGATTCTAAAAAAGAGCTTTGGGTGGATGTTAGATTTCCTATGCAATCTAGTGCAAAGGATTTCCTAGGAAAGTTTCCTATAGGAATCAATCCTACAAATCAAACAACCACCATAGAAAAATTTCCTATAGGATTTAATCCTACAAATTTCCTATACAAATCCTTTGAATCAAACATGCCCGTAATCTATTCTGGGGCTAAACTAAAACATCTGTTGCATGACTACTCGGTGCGATTTCAATACTGCTGACTAGTACTATCAAGTGCGGCTCCACAATGATTTGTGAGGATCTGCATTTACCCCATCATAAACAAACTACATTTTTCTCTCACACTGAGGCCTGCAGAGGTTCTGGTACATGGGCTTAAATTAACAGCATTGAAGCCCAGCGGGCATACTGCACTATGAATGCCTCTATTTACTATACTCATGGAGTAGGACCAAACGCGCATGTTCAACCTATAAGATGGAAGCGTTCCTACTCGATATACAATCAAGCCCCAGGTGTATATATACGGAGGGTGTTGCGTACATCAGGTTATATCTTGTAGTACATCAAGTAAGGAAACTAGAACAGCCGAATTGGTTTATATTCACCATATTCGGTTTTACACGTCCCAACCAGATTCAATCTCTAATACCCTCCCATAATCACAACATAAACAAGTTCAGATTATTCTTGAATTGTTCAGAACTTGAATATGAAGCGCTTTGGTCAAATCATCTGCCACTCGATCTTTTGAAGAAATAAATCTGGTCTCCAGCTTTTTGTGTGCTACCCTTTCTCTTACAAAGTGAAAACTATATTTCAATGTGTTTAGCTCTAGCATGAAAGACGGGGTTAGCAGAAAATTAGGCTGCTCTTAGATTTTCACACCACAAACGCAGAGCTTGAGAAAGTTTTATTCCAAGTTCTTTCAAGAGAAACTCCATCCAAATAATTTCAGCAGTGGCATTTGCAAGCGCTTCATATTTTGATTTAGTACTTGAACGAGATAACGTTGCTTGTTTATTTGCACTCCAAGAGGGTCCAAGTAGAAAAACCTCCGGTAAATTGCATGTCCTCTGAACAACCGGCCCAGTCAACATCTGCGATTGCACTCAAGAGTGTAGACTTTGGTCTCAAAATTGTTAGTCCAAAACTCATAGTATTTTTTTCAACATATCTCAAGATCGTTTTAGCAGTAGTCCAATAAATTATAGTAGGACTATGCAGATATTGATAAACCTTATTAACTGCAAAATATCTAGCCTCGTGAGTGTTAAATATTGAAGAGCCAACTATACTTTTGTATCTGGTGCTATCGTTTGGCCCTAGAGGATCTCCTTCATGAACCCATTTTTTTCCGAAGATGTCAATGGCATGAGAAAAGGAGTACACTTCTTCATCCCAACACGAGCAAGTAACTCGGCAGAATATTTTGCTTGATATAGCACAATACAATTAGGAACTCTATGTACTTCAATACCCAAAAATAAACTCAAGTCACCTAGATCTTTATTAAGCGCGCATTATGTACTCAAATTGTTTAGAAGAGCACTAGTAGCATCCGTGGAGGAACTTACTATAATGATATTATTAACATAATAAATAAGCATAAAGATGGTGACTTTTGACTTGTTATAGATAAATAATGAAGTATCTGCCTTGAACATAACAAAACCCAAGAGAGAGTAATTGTAGGCTTAAACGAGAATACCATGCTTGAGGTGTCTATTTCGGTCCATATAGTGCCTTGTCCAATTTGCACACAGAAAGATATTGTCCCGGCTAATCTTTGTATTTATGTGATACAGTTGGATATTCCTTATACAATCTCTAGTCCGGTGTTAAGACCGCGATACGGACTATATATAACTCACATTTCGTTTCTGAAATCAAGTTATTTAATAATTTATTCTTGGAGTAGTAGACTCTAACATCCACAACATCTGTTGCAGGACTACTTAGTGCGATTTCAGTGCTTGCTGCCTACATTAACGTAAACATCAAGCAGTGCGGCTCCACAATGATTTGTGAGGATCTGCATGCATTTACCCCATCATAAACGAACTGCGTTTTCCTCTCACGCCGAGAGACCTGCAGAGGTTGTGGTAGTACATGGGCTTAAATTAACGGCATTGAAGCCCCCGCGAGCATATGGGACTATGAATGCCTCTGTTTACTACTAGACGCAGTGCGAGCTATTTTCCCAACCCTGTTTCACATCACATGGCTAGTTCAGTTAACCCCAGCCGTCGACTGCCAGTACTACACTGAATGCATATGGGGGAGTACTACCGAGTTTTGATTGTTCGTGCAGTCGATCAGACAGCGTCGACTGAATGCGTTAAGCAGCTAGCGCCATTAACGCAAACACACAGTGAGCCTTAAAACCACACACTGCTAGGTAGTAGCATCATGGGGTAATCAATCGCGATCGAGGACCAGGCCAGCGCTACGGCACCTTTGCAATGAAGTTTTGGCGACGCGCGCGGACCTGAAGATAGAGATCGAGGACGATCGTCGAGTAGCTAGTTCCAGTTAATTTTAGCAGCTCGGCTCATTCAACATTCATGGGTTCGATCGGCCGGCCAGCTGGGCGGAGTTAAGGGCTTTGCATGTTACTTACGCATGTGCATGCATGCAGATGCATTGCATGGCCAAGACCTGGTGATGATTAAGTAAGTATGTAGGTACGAATAATAGGGTTTCGAATTTCGGTCGGAGTACTAAAAAAAATCGGAACTGAGAGAATTTTCGAAATTTCGATATTTCTTTCAGAACAATTTAGAGAGCGGATTTTAGTGACCTTTGATGCATTTTGCCTAAATATGGATGTTGTTTCAATCTAGTCTAAATTTATCAAAATAATCGAATTGGACCTGAATTATCTCTCCTACTATGCACATGTTTGGTTTGACAACACACATGTCTTCACAGGATTATGAACTGGGAACTTAGGTTGGATTTGAATTTCCCTTTTTTTACTTTAATCACTTTTAATTATTGGTTTGTTCGACCTTCATGCAACAACCAATATTTCACTCTCGTTTTCACCCATTACTCAATCTTCAACCAAAATCCCCTATTATTACCGTCCTACCTATATTTCTCACTGACTCTGGTATCTTCCTTGTCTATGGCAACTGGAACTTCACCTAGCCAACTTGTCCTTTATTGACCACATCCATTTGTTGAATGTATTCCCTATTTGGTCTTGGTCTTGCTCTTGCCCCATTGACGCTGATTCCTCTAGCCAAAAGTGTGCACAGTTCTTCTCCAACACTGGTAGTCCCATCCCAAACATCGAAACCCTAGTCCACTAGCATCGCCCAAATTCACACTTATGCCCAACGTGCCTCCACCTAGGGTACGACCTTACATTTGCTGTCATCGATCCGCAATAGCTGCTAGCTTCGATCATGTCGATCCACATACCTCATTGCACAGTCACTCCTCCATGTCATGGTCACCTCCGCCTTATACCGCGTTGTCGTCATCTCTACCTCGCAATAATCGAATTTAGCTCTAAAAAGATTCAAGGAACCAAAAAAACAAAATAACAGGCACGTCGGAGATTTGGGACCATGTGAATCACATCCCAACATTTGGGGCCATGAACTGGATGCACACGGTCCAAACTAGCTCTATCTAGCTAGCTAGCTCGTTTGTTGCTAAATGCTAAAGGATGGCTAGCTTAATTGTCCTTGGTGTACGTCGAGAGTAGAGTAGAATCTCTCATGCATAGATGCATGTATGGATGTATCCAGCCAACACGCATGTTTCGCGGACAGGGACCATATATACGTTGCGCCGTTGCGTCCGTGCATGAGCAAATTTCTCTATCACACCCTGATATATGATCAAGCCCTTGGAATCGGATTTGACGCAAATCATGCACACATGTTTTGTACGTACCCATATACTTTTGTGTCCTGCTTGACCAAGTGCTAATTAGAGTTTTCTTAAGACGGCCCAACGACAATTTCAAAAGCTGAAACGACAGCGAAACCGCAATTACAAGCTCTACGCTGTCGCAGCACAAGTAGCTAAGTACACTATGGGGAATTAATTGCCACTCCCCCAATTATTCAATACCGCCGTACAAAAGCTGCCGAAGGCATACACACGAAGCTGTCTCCAAGCAACACGCGGCACACGTTACGTATCCACGTTGCCACAGAGAGTAGTCAAAGGACGAGGATAATTTGCATGGAATTGGCTAGGATATGGACTCAAGATCCTGTTTGCTTAATTTTTCTCTGAAAGAAAGATGTTGTCGCCGGCCTGAAACACAGCTGCACCAATGGAGCAAGGGCATGTTTGGTTGTCCACTTTTCTCTACTTCAATGGGCCAAAAAAAACTTGCGTTTAGCATCCTACATGGCCTCTAAATCTCGGCCTGCAATGTTCTTAAAGCAGTTTTCGTCATGACGTGACCAAGAAGGGGGAAAGTTATGTCGTGCTCGTGCAAAGGCGGATATGGCGCGACCGCGCGAGCTAGTCGACGGGAGAAATTCCGTCACCTCCCGCCTATTTGCACATCTATTTATCATCGCTAGGCTCAGTGCCAAATTGCACGCCACCATTTCCTTCCTTTCGTTCTCTCCGTCCTGGCAAGGAGCTTCAACGACGAGCAGGTAAGCGACGCCGTCTACCTAGGTCAGTGTTGGAAAACATCCGCTAGCGGTCTTCCTCCTCTTCTCCGAGATCTCCACTACCTTCTCCGGTTCTCTGATGGCAGTGAGTACTAGCAAACCCTAGTCCTGGTAGCCCAATCCTAGAGCATGTGGTAGATCTGAGTACATTAAAAAGTAGATATGTGGCCTTGTGGTTGATTTTGCTAATCAGTAGTGCATGATATGCATGTTGTAGTTGTGGAAAATATTGAATCCCTAATATTTTGGTGTGTATTGATTTGACCCTCATGGGGAGTATATATAGACGTACACAGGGTAGGTGGAGACTTGGAGTACAAGTTGTAGGGTCCTAGTCTATCTCTAGTTGATACCCGTATACATATTCTAACATCCCCCCTCAGTCGAAGCGGGAGTGAAGCGGACGCTTGTGACTGGATTTGAAGTCTTGCGCTTCCGTCGTCTTCACCTCCTTGTCATCATCACCTGCGTGGACATGATCATGAGTGGCACCTAGGGGCGGTGACTTCGTCCCCTTCCAGTTTCTCTCTTCCCTCCCGCAGTCACAGCGGGAGTGGCGTGGACGCAAGTGATGACGCAGACGCTATTGACTGGAGTTCTTAAGTTGCTGTAGACGTTGTTCTTGATGTCGATGTCGAGGTAGCCGACCGTGATGTAGCCGTGGTCGATGTAGGTGTGGTCGATGTCGTAGTCATCGTAGTGGTGTGGCCGCCATTGCCGGAGGCGCAAAAAATTGCGCGGTTTTTGTTGTTGTTGACGAAGCTGCAGTTGTGGACGTTTTGCACCTTGTAGAGGTACCGTCGGGGGCGTCTCTTGGACGCGGTCATAAGTGAGACCACCGGTTTTGCCAGGACTGGAGGAACCCACCAAGCACATAAGATTTTGCCAGAACCATATGCGCGGTCGTAGGGGCGTCACAATTGTGATGCTGGTTTGTTGTTGCAGTCGTAGAGGTCGTGGACGCGGCGATGCCGTCGTCGTGCCTTGCAGTTATACTGTCAGAGGGCGTCGTAGTTGTATGTTCATCATGTGGACGGGTATAGCGGCGGCGGCGATGTGTCGACGAAGATGTTGATAAAGACCACGTAGATGTAGACCTTGGCGATGATGTTCGGCGATGATGGAGTAGGCGTGTCGGCGATGATCGTCGCTTGAAGGCGTCCCTTGTGGCGGCGATGATGTCGAAGCCTTGATGTTGGAGAAGTCAGCAATAGTATTCCACACCGGCCTGGCGTGTGGATGATGTCGATGTAGCTTCTCCGTGGTTGTGCTCGAGGAAGATTTTGCCTTGTAGCATGGCGTAGTCGTACAGCTTGACGTAGATGTTCGGGTCGATGTAGTCCGACTCGATGCGGTGTAAGATTCGTTGGTGTAGTCGTTCGGCTCGATGACCCGGAGTGTCCAGAGTTCTCCCGGAGTTACACGCGGTGCCGATCGCGTCGACCAGGTGTGGGAGGTCACCCTCCCGTAGTTGATGTCGGGTGCTTGAGGTCGCGGCAGTAGTGGTCGCAGCAAGCGCGATCACACGTGTAGTGGCGTGCGTCTCTTGGTTGTCCAGGCGTCCGGTGCAGGCATAGAAGTGCCCTTCCACATACACATGTGCCAGCTTGGAGTTTATGATTCCTACAGGGAAACAAGTCTTGTCTCATGTTGGAGCAGCGGTGACGCGTGCCCAACTTGCCTTGTGGAACGCGCCCTTGGAGTTGTCGTCGGCCGAAGATTGTTGTTGATGTAGACGCATGTACGGTACTTCCGCGGGGCGGCAGCGTGATGAACTCCTGGAAGGATGCAGCATGTTCGAGGCGAGATCGATCTTGGCCGACCTATTCTGCTGAACAGTGCACTGCCGGCGACATTGATCTTGCACTAGTTTTCGCCGAACAAGGATCTAAATATCTAGAGATTTATTTGTCTAGCTAATTGGATCTAATCTATGGAATTGGGAAAACGAAATTTGGATCTAATTTAATCTAAAGAACCGATCTAATCTTTGATTTTGATCCGTTGCTGCGCCCCGAGGAGATTGATCTCCCCGGGGGCAGCGCGCGTTGCAGAAGTGGAGAAACCTAGGATCGGCGCCGTGAGGCTAACCGCTCTGATACCATGTGGAAAATATTGAATCCCTAATATTTTGGTGTGTATTGATTTGACCCTCATGGGGAGTATATATAGACGTACACGGGGTAGGTGGAGACTTGGAGTACAAGTTGTAGGGTCCTAGTCTATCTCTAGTTGATACCCGTATACATATTCTAACATCCCCCTCAGTCGAAGCGGGAGTGAAGCGGACGCTTGTGACTGGATTTGAAGTCTTGCGCTTCCGTCTTCTTCACCTCCTTGTCATCATCACCTGCGTGGACATGATCATGAGTGGCACCTAGTGACACCTAGGGTAGGTGGAGACTTGGAGTACAAGTTGTAGGGTCCTAGTCTATCTCTAGTTGATACCCGTATACATATTCTAACAGTAGTGATATATAAAAGGCTTTGTGGCCTTATGGAAGGTTATCAAAGTTTTACTGTTGTTATTGTTTAATATGTGTAGGTTTAATACTTCAATCTTGCTCGTCTATAGTATGTGTAGGTTTGGTTCTTCAACCTTGCTTGTGTGTAGTATGTGTAGGTTTGGTTCTTGAATACATTGATCTTATTTCATAGATCTTGTTGTAACTTTGCATTGATCTAGTCCTAATGTTGACCAATGTAGGCCATGGCATGTGAAGAGTTTAGCCGGACCCTTATTGAAACCCAGGATCTGTCCTCTTTCGTTGAGGAGACAGAACTCACTTGTCCACAAAATGCAGAGATGTTATCTGGTCCTGTCTTCATGTGTTCTATCGTGGTGGAGCAGGTTGAGAATGTTGTTGCCATCCTAGCTAGGAGGAAGGCGGTCAAAGCTGGTAAGGCACACAACACTAGGTTAATAAGTGGGTTACAATGAAGTGGACTCATTTCCATTCCACATTCGTCCTCAATAGGATGTGTGATCTCATCAAGAGTGGGATGATGACTGAAAATGGGTTTAAGGAGGTGACCTGAACACTATAGCCAAGAAGTTGTTTGAGTTATGTGGTGCAGAGGTGTCCTCATAGCATGTGTACAATCATCTTAGGAAGAGAACCATGTGGATCAAAGTATCCAAGCTTAGAGACCTAAGCGGTGCACAACAAAATGTGTAGACCGAGACCATTGTCTAGCAGGGTGAGCACTAGAGAGGCCACGTCTCATTACTAACTACTCTTCTCAGTTCATCTACCCTACCTAATTTACTAGTTCATGATCGACGCCATCAGGGATACTTATCCTCCCAATGTGCACCCTGCCCTCTACGACATTGTCATGCGAGCTAATGGTGGGTTCAGTCCCAAGGCTCGGATGGTGGATCTAAGCCATCTTATCAATAACATGGATCAAGGTAATGGCGCCATTTAGATGGCATGCATAGGAACACATGGATATCTGGCTTAGGACCTTCCTAGCTAAGCGTTACTACATGTAGTGCTCCCTGGTGGTGGTGATGTAGGGGTTCGCAACATGGAAAACAAAAAAAAATCTATCACGGGAACACACGAAAGCTAAGATCTAATCTACAAGATCGGTGCAACGAGTTTGTAGAGAACTAACCCTCGTAGATCCAAAGCGTTTAACGAGATCGGATTCTCGTGGTTGATGTAGTCAATCACTTGCCGATCTCAAGATCGTGAAGGCGATCCTTCCGGCGCCGCGTTCAGGCAGCGCTTCCGCAGTCGGTCACACGTACGGTACTCGATGAAGACCTTTCTCTCCCTTGTTGCAGTAGGCAGTGAAGGTTGTAGATCTCCTCGCGATTCCAGCAACACAACAGTGTGGTGGTGGAGGTGGAGGAGTAGATCCTGCAGGGCTTTGCCTAAGCCGGGGCATGTATGGTGGAGGAGAGAGCCTCAGTGGCTAGGGTTTAGGCACCGAGGAGAGGGAGGCGCCAACGGCTAGGGTATAGGAGGCGACAATTTAGAGAGGGGTGATACGTCGGAAACGTATCTATAATTTTTGATGCTCCATGCTTGTATTGTATCTATTTTGCTTTACTTGTCTACACTTTGAGGTACTTTTTACATGTTTTATGGTACTAACCTATTAACAAGTTGCCACAGTGCCAGTTTCCTATTTTTTGCTGTTTTTGGTTTCAGAAAAGTTAGTAAAGAAATATTCTCGGAATTGGACGGGACAAACGTCAAAGTCAATTACTTTCTGTGGGTAACAAGAAGTCTAGAGGGGAGCCGGAGAGGCCAACCAGGGCGGCCAGACCCACCCTAGGCGTGGGTGGGCCCTACCCCGTGCATGGGTAGGGTTTGGCCCTCTAGCCGCCTGCTCAGCCTCCCCCTTCGCCTATAAGAAGCCCCCGATGCAGAAACCTAAGTACCCGATCAAATCTCCACGAAACCTTATAGCCGCCGCCGTCCTCCCTAGATCGGGGGGATCTGAAGTTCTTCCCGGCACCCTGCCGGAGGGGAGTTCATCTCGGAGGCCTTCTCTCCGGTATGATGTGTGAGTAGTTCCACCTTGGACTATGGGTCCATGTAGTAGCTAGATGGTTGTATCTCCTCCTTTGTGCTTTCATGTATAGATCTTGTGAGCTCCGTTCATGATCAAGATCTAATCTATTTGTAATCATGCATGTTGTGTTTGCGGGGATCCGATGGATATTGAGATTATTATGTTGGTTTGATTAATGGTTTTTTCTTTATGATTCTATCATGTCTGTGTTGTTTGTGATCTTGCATGCTCTCCGTTGTTAGTAGCTATCTTGTCCAAGTAGTTGCTAATGACTCCAAGAGGGGGTATTTATGATACATAGTGGGTTCATGCATCTAGTTTCCAAGGGAAGTGACAATAATCTCTTAGGTTGTAGATGTGTTGTTGCTACTAGGGAGAAAACAACGGTCTCTTGTTCATGGAACATGTGGAATGTTTACCTTACACACTTTGCTTAAAGCAGTTGTCTGTTGCTTGCAACTTAATACTGGAGGGGGTTCGAATGATAACCTGAAGGTGGACTTCTAGTCATAGATGTAGTTGGATGGCGGTCTATGTATGTTGTTGTATTGCCCAAACGAATCTCATAGGATCATTCTGACTGGTAATTGCATTGTTATGCCTTGTTTAGTTCCTGTCAATTGCCATGTTATAATTTGTTTACCCTTCATGCCATGTTGTTTATGTAAGGTGAGCACCTCTAGTGAACTATGGACCCCGGTCCAATCTTTAACATTGATACATATTCCACTATTACTTGTTTACTTGCTGCAAACCATTACCTTCCACACCATACATTTAATCCTTTATTACAGCAAACCGGTGAGCTTGACAACCTCACTGATTCGTTGGGCAAAGTCTTGAGTTTGTATTGTGCAGGTCTCCGCGTTTCTTGCAACACTTGTGTGATGTTTCCTTCCTCCTTATGGTTCGATAACCTCGGTCTCAACTGAGGGAAAACTTGCTGCTTTCTCTTCACACCCTACGCTTGGGGTTACCAACGAAGTGCCGCGTCGAGCATCATCAAGGCTTTTCTGGCGCCGTTGCGGGGGAGGCTAAGGACGTCTTCACAAGGGGAGTCCTTCACTTCCTTTCTCTTTACTTTGTTTTTAGTTTGCTTTGTTTCTTTTGCTTGATTTTGTTTGCCTCTTTCCAAAAAAACCCAAAAAAAATTAGTCTAGTTTGGTTTGCTTTCTTTATTCAAAAACACAAAAAAATAGTTCCTACTCTAGTTGCTACCATGTCTGGTTTTGGACCAACCTTTATTTCCCCTATGGTAGAAATCTCCACTTTTAAGAAAAAAGGTGAAGAAAGTTTTATAGAAGCTTGGTCCAGAATCTCTGCTTTACAAAGGGAAACTGAGCCTAACGTGAGCCTTAGCTTGGTTATTGATAGTTTCTACCACGGTATTGCTCTTCGTTATAGATATGATCTGGATGCTGTGGCTGAGAAAGATATTTTTCTATGTACCGAGAATAAAGCCTTTGATGCCATAAAAAATTAATCATGATTTATGGTACACCTGCCAAGTCTGATTCCTCTTTCACAAATATTTTTGCTAGGTTAAACACTCTTGAGACTAGTATTGCTGCTATGAATAGTTGCTTTCACACGCTTATGGCTTATCATGATTATGTCCCCATAAATTTTGAGCCTTCAGAGTGGTTTCCCACAATCAAAGTCTCTATAAATACTACACTTTTTGATGCTCGCTATGATATCATGTCTGAATTTTGTCTCATGCCTAAAGATATTTATGATTCCTTGAGTCTTTGGGAGCTTACTAAAGGGGATAGGAAATCTCTCTTACCAACAATGCCACTATATTGCCCATTGGAATAGCTGAAGGTGTGTTTTCAAAAATCTCAGGGAAAATGGTGTCTACTGATTATCTTGTTATTGAATGTGTAGGCAAGGGACATATTACACTTGGAAGATTCCTACTAAAACACCTTGGAGCAGTAATAGATGTGGGAAAAGGTATTATGCACTTTGATCCTTCGGTAAGCAAACATATCTTCCCTAAAGAGAACAAACAAAAGGTAAGAAAGGAAAGAACAAGAGGGGCAATTCATCATTTGAAGTACTTGTTGGGAGATAATCCAAGAGTTTCCTTGAGTCTTGGAAGTTATTACTTCAGTAATTACCTCTCCTTATCCTTTTTGTTTGCTTTTTGTGCCAAGAATGACCTCTAATGAGAGGGAAGTAAGATTTGGGGAGTTGCTGTCACAAAACAGATTTCTGTACTCCACTAAAAAAATCGTGAGGAGTCTATGTAACACGTATTGAGCTAAATATTTACGAACAAATCCCCAAGTATGTTAGCTAACTTTCGTTAGTTGAACACTTTTTGATTTGAGCAATAGAAGATGTTTGAAAAAATCGGTTTCAACCTGCTGGTCTGTTTTGACAGATTTCTGCCATTATTTGCATTTGCTTCTTATTGATTCCTTTTTTAGTTCTATTTAGGTGAATTGAGCTTTTTGAAGGAGTTACTACAGTAGCTTGTGTTTTTAGTGAAAATCCTTGCTGTTTCAAAGCTTTGCTAGAGGTCTAATATCTTTTGAATAAGCTAATGTTGCTAATGAAGATTGTGTGAAGTTTTATATGAAGGAAAAAATTTAAGGTGTAGAGAGAGAATGATGCAATGAGATGAAGAATGGACAAAAGCTCAAGCTTGGGGATGCCACCATGGTGTAACCCCAAAAATATCCAAGAGGTACAAGCGTCAAAGCTTGGGGATGCCCAAGGCACCCCCTTCTTCATCAATAAAAAGCTCAAGTCTGTCTAGACACTTCATTTTTATTGTTTCATGCATAGTTGTGTTGTTCTTTAAGCATCTTAGTTTTTTTTGGTTTGCTTAGTTTGTTTAGTTTGCTTGAGTAGTTTGGACCCCCGTTCTCGCTGTGCTGTTTTGCAAATAAGTTGCTTGGTGTTGGAAAGGAGTAGTAAGTTCTTGCTTGTAAGTGCAAGAGGAGCATGCATTGACTGTGACTTAGACTTTAGCATGACATGCTAGGTGTTGTTTTGACCTTATGCTTAATAATTATTGGTATAGCATGTTCCAAACAATTGGGATTGCTTAGTGTGCCTTGAAGAAATCATGCATTGTTTTAGCATGCAAAAGCATAGTATTGTGGTATTCTCCTTTGATGTTTTGCTTGGGTTGACTTGGCACATGCTCATACCATGTTATGACTATGACAAGTCACCATTAGCCTCTACGATCATTTAGTCATTGACTTGTAGTACCACTCTTTGCTTTGATTAGTATGCTTTGTTGCAATGCATGATTATGGCCATTATGCTCTCTTAGTTGGTTGCTCCCAGTCTTTTGCTAGCCTCCACTTGTATGAGTAGGCTCTACCCATGCTTCCAACCCCCAAGAAACCAAGTTATTCCAAAGTGTCCACTATAAACTCCTATGCATGGTGTGTTACACCATTCCAAGTATATTCTTGTTTTCAACTATCTTCCAATTAAAAAACCATTTGTTATGTGAAAACTTAGTGATTAAAGCCCTCACGAACTTGACGGAACACTTTATATTCTTTGCCCCTAATAAACTTGAACCATTGTGACAACTTTGTTGTATATGCTTGCACTTATACGTTGGAATTAGCACAACCATGCTGTCACAGAGAACGCTTTCAACATTGCACTTGTACTTTGTACTCAGTTGATATCATGATCTTTTGTCTATGGATGTCACCGGTGTGAAATAAAGATGGAACTTGTAAGTCCATGGAGTTTGTATTCTGTGTTAGAGAAATGCCTAGGCCGCTAGGCTAAGCCATGCCTAATCATGGTGGAAACTTGCAGCATCACCATAGTGAGCTATCTATGAAGCATCCTCAATAAAAAGCTATGCATATGGTAAATAAAAAGATTACTGAGATGCTCATTGTCTGCTTGCCTTGTCATTTTGGTTATGAGAAAGCTCCTGTACCATGTGCAAGGGGTACCCCGTTGGCGGTTCTCAATGATATGCAAATACTTACAATGACAAGAACTTACCTGGGCCCAAAGTTGAGTATGCATGAGGTGTGGCCCTCGTATTCAAGAGACTTGAGATTGCCAACTTATACTTCGTCAAGCATATACTCCATCTTTGCCACTTTAACCTTAATCACTTCAAGATGCTTATGATAGGGGCAATGAGGGCTGAAAGCTAACAAGTACCATAATTTTTGGAAGCTCTTTTTGAAATTTGTAATCCCTGCTTCCTTTACAAAAAAAGATTTTCTTTCACCATTATTGAGTCTCCACCTTCTACCTTTAGGCACCATTAGGAGAGCATAGTTGTCATTCTGTGTGCAGTGTTCCAAAGCTTATGGATTGATGCTGACATAGTTATACCCTACGGGTACACGACATTAGCATACCTGGTCCAGCCCAAGGAAGGCCCACAAGAATATACGCGGCATGCGGAGATTTTCAGGTGGCCCAAGCCCATGACATCTTTGGATCCTTGGAGAGCAAGACTAGAACAGATAGAATATTCGAAGGGGCAAACCCTAAACTTGTAACCGACTCAATCTGTGCACGAGACCTGCCTAACTCTATATAAAGGCTAGGAGGGCACGGCGAGAAGGGCCGATCTCTTTCCACCGCATACACACCTCCACGCCAGATTGCATCTGCGCACCCCTGTAACTTTCGGTTCCGCCATAATCAAGAGCAGACAAGCAGGAGTAGGGTTTTCCCTCCCGGGACCTGAACCTGGGTAAATCTCGTGTCCCCTAGTTGCTTGTCTGTTAACCATTCCGTGATCTCCATCACCCCCATATTCTCCATAACCCAAGCTCATAACAATGGGAATTAACGAGTCGAAACCTCGTCAATTGGCGCCGTCTGTGGGAATCGGAGGCGCTGATTGTGTGATCGTGACGGGACCAAAGCGATCTACTACTCCTCAGCAATGGAGAGCCATCTCCTCTTTGGCGCTTTCGACTTCACCGCCCACTCGCCAGCCACCATGAAGGACTTCGAGCCCGTAGGCGACGGGCTCGAGATCCTGTTCGGGAGCTTCTGCTTCCAGGTGGGACAGACCGGCACTCTCTGCCTCCCAGAGCGGGTGCCACTGCCATCGATCAGGCCCGCCTCGTGGGCCCAGCATCCTAGCGTGTTACGCACGTCAACGTCGACAGATGAGTCATACGACAACAGCTGCTGCAACTCAGATCTGTGCGACCCCCTGTCGGATGAAGGAACTTACGGTTCCGGATCCGAAAGCTGTGGCAGCAGCGATCCAATCCGCAAGCGCTACCAGTGCGCCGTGGTCATCCAAAGCGACGTGGAACAACCACCAGGTTCGAGTGCCCATGTGACGCCGCCCAACCCACAGGGTAGGAACAGATAAAACATGAGGCAACCATCCCCCCACCCAACAAGGATGACCCCGATGCCAATCGAATAATCCACCTCAGCGAGGAAGGATGGAACCAGGCACGCGAAGCCGTGGCGTGCAACAAAATCCTGCCTGTGGGTGCCTCATGGGACCTGCTGATGGCATACCACCTGCTCCTCATCGAAGAGCACAAAAAGCAGGTGAAGATGCAAGAGGTACTCGATAAACGCAAGCAAGCGGCCTCGGAGTCTAGTGCGCGGCGAGCTGCGCTCTTCGCCGCTGGCGGCTCCAGCTCGCACGGCAATCAAGCTAACAAGCATCGCTCTTGCACGGATAACATGGATCCCGCTGCACGTCGCGAGGTGACTCTAACCCTCAACACGTCCTTCATGGATATGGACGCCAACGGCAACGTCATCCCAAAGTTGCCGCAAGCTGCGATCATGGCAGCCACCACATATCTCGCGTCCCATCCACCTCCGGTGGGGGACCCGAAGAGAGCTATGCACAAGTCCGCACTAGCCGGACTCGGACTCGTTGGAGCTGCGCTCCACGAGAAGGCTCCTGTGGAGCCAAAAAAGAAAGCTGCGGTCAGATTCAACCGCAGCCCCACACCCTCATCTGACGAGGACGAACATGACTTACCTCGACGATGCAAGAGCCCACGACATCGCAGCCGTGACTTCGATGCTCGAAGCGACCTTGCTCAGCGCAAGGTCGACATGGCACACGCCAAACGCGTATGCTCATCCGAATCCGATGATGATGATGATGGAGAACTCTGTGGAGCTCAATGCTTCAGTAGATCTGTTCGGCGGACACGGATGCCGAGAAACTTCAAGCTTCCTTCGGACACTCCAAAGTTCGAAGGCACGCAGGACCCTAATGCGTGGCTCAATGACCACCTATCATCCGTCAAGCTGCACGGCAAAAACAAAAACACTGCTCTGTAGTGCCTTTAGCTGCAGCTGACAGGCGCAGCCCGGATCCGGCTCAGCAGCCTGTCCTCGGGTTCCATCTGAAGCTGGGAGGAACTGGCGTACAGTTTCATCCGAAACTTTAAGGGTACCAGCAAGAGGCAGCCTTGATCGAGGAGCTGCGGGCCTACACTCAACGAACGGCCGAATCCATTCGCTCGTACATACTACGCTGGTCCAACATCAAGAACTCCCCGGCACACATCTCTGAGGAGAGAACGATCGATGCCTTCAAATATGGCGTCAAACTCCAGGTCTTAAAGGAAGAACTTGGGCAAGTCAAATCCAATACGCTCGACCACCTCATGGACAACGCCAACAGGTGGGTAGATGGCGAAGATTCTGTCCACCGAGCACTTACGGACGAGGAAGATGACTACGGCCACAGACGTGAGCGCCGTAGCAAGCGAAGATCGCGCGTCTACGATGATCGCGACAGACCCTACATGGTTGCGGCTGGCTACACCGAGTGCCGCAACAAAAACAACCGCAGCAGCGGCGGATACCATGGAAACAACTTCCGCGATGGAGGACGCCCAACGCAAACGTGGCAATGCCGCGGTCACGATGATGAGCCCTCGGCATACGACAAGTTGTCGGGCCCATGCACCATCAAATTCTACATCGACAAGCAGGATGGCAAAAAGAAGGCCAGCCACATGCTCAAGGACTGCCACGAGTTCCAAAAACTCAGCGAGGGCTTCGCCCAGATGAGACAGCAGATCCCGAACCCTGGGTTCGGACACGCACCTCCACCAGGCGACATCGCCCACGGAGCTCCTCCACCACCACCCGTGGGACCTTCGAATCACCCGATCGCACCCATGAAGAACAACGACGTAAACGGGTACCCTGCGCCGAAAGGGTCATTGATGATCCAAAAGGGGCGCCCAACAAATAGGGTGCAAAAGAAGATCACCCGTCAGGTCAGCTTGGCTGTGACCGCTCCACCCGCCATCCCTGAGTACCTCAGTAGTTCGGAGTCCTGCATCACATTCAGTCGTTCGGATCACCCCTGCCAGATCCCTCGCCCAGGTCATGCTGCCCTGGTGCTCGAGGCGCATATCGGAAGGTTTGAGATGAGCCGCGTCTTCATGGACGGCGGCAGAAGCATTAACCTGATGTTCGCTAGCACCCTAGAAGCAATGCGGATCCCGTTGTGCAGCCTGGAACAATCCGACACAACGTTCCACGGCATAGTCCCAGGGAAGGGCATATTTCCCTTGGAAAAAATATGGCTCGATGTCATCTTCGGCAAACCCGACAACTTTCGGTGTGAGGGGCTCGAGTTCTAAGTGGTGGATTGGCCATCACAATACCACGCCATCCTCGGGCGCGTGGCATTCGCAAGGTCCCTGGCAGTACCACACTATGCGTACCTGCTACTCAAGATGCCAGGACCTAGCGGCATCATCATGGTCTATGGCAGCTTCACCCAATCCGACCACTGCGAGAGGGACTTCAACAGAATATCCCAGTCATTCGGCATGCAGGAGGAGCTCACAAGGCTTCGAGAAGTGACAGACAACGGGGGACCCCCAGTCTCCAGGAAAAACGCACCCGACATGTCATTCGACTCAACAATCAACACGAAAAAGGTGCAGGTCCACCCGACGGACGCCTCCAAGCCGGCGCTGATCGCCAACGATCTCAGCCCCGCATAGGAAAACGCGCTCGTCGAATTCCTCCGTGAGCACTGGGAAATCTTTGCCTGGTGCCCTGCGGACATGCCAGGAGTTCCTAGGGAATTCGCCGAGCATGCACTCAATGTGTTTCCAGACGCCAAGCCTGTCAAACAGTCCATTCGATGATTGTCCGAGCCACGGGCCGAAGCCGTTAGAGTCAAAGTCAATAGACTACTCGACGCTAACTTCATCCGGGAGATCAAGGAGAGCGAATGGCTCGCCAACACTGTACTGATCCCTAAAAAGGACACGGACATCCTGCGGATGTGCGTGGACTTCACATCGCTCAACAAGCACTGCCCGAAGGATCATTTCCCTCTTCCTCGGATCGATCAGATCATCAATTCGACTGCAGGATGCGAGAAACTCTCCTTCCTCGACACCTACTCAGGCTACAATCAGATTCGACTGAAGGTCGAAGATTAGGAGAAAATGGCGTTCATCACACCGTTCGGAGTATTCTGCTACAACACAATGCCCTTCGAGCTGAAGAACGCAGGTGCCACGTACCAGCGGTGCATACAGGCATGCTTGAAGAGCCAGATCAGCCACAACATATAGGTCTATGTTGACGACATAGTAGTCAAGATAAGGGAGGCCAAGACACTGATCGACGATCTCCGCGAGACGTTCGACAACCTCGATCACTACAAGATCAAGCTGAACCCAGAAAAGTGCGCCTTCGGCGTCCCATCTGGCAACTGCTTGGCTACTTCATCTCTCAAAGAGGGATTGAGGCGAACCCGAAGAAAGTATGGGCCATACTAGCGATGGAGAAGTCGAAGAACCTCAAAGGTGTCCAGCAGCTCGCTGGGCGCATTGTGGCGTTGAGCAGATTCATCAGCCGCATGGGTGAGAAGGCCCTGGCTTTCTACCATCTGATACGCAAGGCAGAAAAATTCGAATGGACACCTGAAGCAGACGACGCGTTCAAAGATCTAAAGCGACTGCTCTCCACCTCGCTCGTCCTGGTCACACCAAAGGAACGTGAGCCTCTGCTTCTATACATAGCAGCCACGCATCAGGTGGTCATCACCGTGCTCATGGTCGAACGACCCGAAGATGGCAAGACCCATGGGGTCCAACGCCCAATCTACTACCTCAGCAAGACTTTACCGACTTCAGAAACCAGACAAGATTCTATACCGAGCTGACCTATCAACCAGACGAACTTGAACAACTGACCTGTCTGCTATTGTTATTGCCGGGCCTCCAGACCATACCAATTCACCGAGTTAGAAACCAGACCAGAGCTATTAACCGACTTGACGTGCTTTCCTGACTGAAAGACCGGACAGACCAATCCAACGAACTGACTTTGCTAGCTTATCGAGCCGAGGAGACAAGACGGATCCATATAAGGATGCCAGGCCGAGAAAGAAACCCAACTAGTGAAATAGAACGGATCTCTCTAATACACCAACAAAACAGAGGTACCCTCACTACCAGAAACTCGCCTACGGTGTGTTCATGATGGCTCGTCGGCTTAGCCACTACTTCCAGGAGCATCAGGTGATGGTCGTCAATGAGGCGCCACTGAACAACATCCTGAACAACCCCAAAGCTATAGGACGTGTAGCCCTGTGGGGCATTGAGTTGTTCCCTGTAGACATAGTCTACGAGAAGCGTCATGCGATCAAATCTCATGTCCTCCCGGACTTCCTCGTCCACTGGATGGAGCTACAGCTGCCGGATACAATCATGGACGATGCACTTTGACGGCTCCAAGCGCGAGGCTGGAGTAGGGGCCGGCATCATACTGACGTCCCCGCAAGGTGACAGGATGAAATACGTCCTCCGGATGAAATTTCGAGCCTCTAACAATGAAGCCGAATACGAGGACCTCATCCACAGCATGAAGATGGCCAAGATCTGCGGCGCAACGCGCCTAGTCATATACGGTGACTCGAACCTCGTCGTCCAGTAGACAATGAACAAGTGCGACGCACACGCCGCCAACATGATCGCGTACCATGCGCTCTACAAATCACTCGAAGAAGACTTCGACGGCTGCGAGCTTTGGCACGTTGGAAGAGAAAAAAATGAAGAAGCTGATAGACTCGCCAACATCGGCTCCACCTACGCACGGGTGCCACCAGGTGTGTTCCTCGAACAAATCTGTGTGCCTTCCATCAAAAGGAAATTCCCCAAGGGATTACCCGAAGAAGCAGAGCACTCGGGGGCTGCGCTACCCGAAGGACAGGAAGGACCCGAAAAACTCGACACAGAGGTCGCGTTGTTCAACCTGATGCAGGTAATGGCAATCGAGGAAACAGGGACACAACCGTACCTACAATACCTGATAAACAGGGAACTGCCTAACGACCCAACAGATGCCCGACGCATATCTCGCCGATCAAAGGCCTTCACCACCATCAATGACGAGCTATATAAGCGCAGAATTTCGAGTGTGCTCCAAAGGTGCGTCACCATCGGCGACGGCAAAACCATCCTCCAAGACATCCATGAGGGCATCTGCGGCCATCACGCGGGCAGCCGTGCCCTCATCGCCAAAGCTCTACGAGCTGGGTTCTACTGGCCAACGGCCATGAACAATGCCAAGGACATCATCCAAAGGTGCAACGACTGCCAAAGATTTCCCAATAAACCGCACGCACCAGGATCGGAGCTCAGGCCCATACCCTTGGCCTGGCCCTTCTTCCAATGCAGCCTCGACATGATCGGCAAACTGCCCAAATCCTCGAAAGGAGGCCACGTATACCTCCTGGTCGCAGTCGACAAGTTCACCAAATGGATCGAAGTCATGCCCGTTACCAACCAAAAAGGAAAAACGGCTGTGAAGTTCTTCGAGTCCATAGTCTACAGGTTCGGCGTGTCGCACAACATCATCACGGACAATGGGTCGAACTTCATCTCCAAAGAATTCCAGGACTTCTGCGAAGGCCTCGGGATCAACATATCATATGCCTCCGTGGCGCACCTGCAAACCAACGGGCAGGTCAAAAAGGCCAACGGCCTCGTAGGCGGCGACATCAAGAAACTCCTACTCAGCCCACTCGAACGGCTTGCGGGAGCCTGGGCAGAAGAGCTACCCTTCGTCCTCTGGAGCTTGCGCACAATGCCAAATAGCGCAACTGGCTACACGCCTTTCTTCATGGTGCACGCCGAAGCCGTGTTACCTGTAGAAGTACGCCATAAGGCCCCACGGGTCGTCGCCTACAGCGAAGCTGAATCAACAAACGCACTCGAAGACGTCGTCGACACACTCGACGAGGAATGTGACATCGCCGCGGCTCGCTCTACGGTCTACCAGCAGAGCCTACGCAACTATCACAGCTATCGGCTGCGCCCAAGGTCCTTCGTCGAAGGAGACCTCGTCTTACGACTCAAGCAAGAGCGGCCGAAAAAGCTCGAGTCACCCTGGGAATGACCCTATGTCGTAGCCGAAGTCATTCCAGGTGGCGCCTACTGCCTCAAGCACGTGGAGTCTGGGGTCGCATACTCCAACCCATGGAACATCGCACAATTGCGACGCTTCTACCCCTAGCTATCCCTCTTTACTTTCAATAAGGCTACTCAGCCAAGGCTACTCAGCCGAACAATGTACCTCCTCGTTATGATATGAATAAAAGCTAAGTGTCTCGCCCAAAAATTTATCCCTTTTTTATCATACTACTTTCTGTTGCAACACACTCGGGGTCACCGCCTCACCTCACGACTTCGTCGACTCAGCATAACGCATGAAAACCTGAGTAGCTGGCCACGTCAGGCTAACGAAAAGGGCATGCATAAAATCAAGCACCATGTTCTCATACAAATAACCTTTACAACAAAGGGAATAACACGGCCACTCGAAGTATATACAAGTTTTACATCTATCTTTTTACAGGGCCTACCTATTCTGAAGGATCACATGCGCCCGCTGCTCAAAAAGATCTACAATATCTTCGGCATACTGCCTAACAGCCACGTAATGAGGGCGCATATCCCATAGGCCACCATCTGGTCGAGGGGGTGGTCCAGTAGCCACCGCCGCAAGATCAACATCTGGGCGACACATACGAACAAGCGACAGGGCGACCATCACCCCTGCAACCAACTGGTGCCGCACCAGCTCCCTGACGTGACCCACGTCCCAAAACTTTGCCAGTAAACCCCATAGAGTCGAAGGCGCCTCATCAAGGGGGAACATGGCGTGCATAATTGACGCCAGGGAAATCTTCACCTGCCGCAGCACCCATGACACCTGGTGAGAGCGGTCCTACACAGTCGCAAGGACCGTGGCCCGGTCGCGGTCCATGCAGAAAAAGCCTCCGGCTTCCATATCCTGCTGGGTCAAGAAGTTTATACGAACTGCAACACGCTCCTTCTCCTCCCTCGGAACAAGGTTGGCACCTGCCAAAAATACAGAGTAAGATGACACTCAAAGAAAAGGAGCATCCAAAAACGAGCAGCAGCTCAAGAAAACTCACACTGTAGCCGCTCGGCCAACTGCCGCAACTCCTCCATCAGATACTCCTCTCTGGCGGTAGCCCGCTCCGCCTTCGACTTCCACACATCCGCATGACCTCGGATTCCAAGTATCTCCTTCTCAAGGATGCGGACGCGGTCACGAAGAAAAACAAGCTGTGACGCATCATCCAAAGATGGTCGCGGCTGAGGGGCAGATGAAGTATCAACGGGATCCTCACCCGAAGGTCCCTAAAGGAAAACAGGCAAGAGTATGAACAACACATGACTGAGCAGCAACTCGAAGCATCATCTATATACAACAAAAGGCCACTGCGTGGCACAAGGAAACTATTCGATAAATATTACAGCAAAAGAAGAAGACAACTATCCTAACGCTACAACGACAAAGCCTACGGAGTCGCATCTGGGGTGGCCTCGGAACCAGAGTGCCTGCTCTTGACCTCCTCCTGCTGCTTCGTCGCATACTTCGCCAGAAGGTCAATGAGCTTCGGCCCATAGCGCTTACAGTGAGAAGCATAGAGAGCGAAGGCTACCTCGGAACCGTCGGGAGCCGTTGGCATCTGGGAAGTGACCTGATGAAGATCCAGCTCCACCCCGGACGCCATGGCCATAGCCAGCCCCATGGAAGCGTCGATGCCCTTCTGCTTGCGCTTGTAGGCCGCAGGCGCATCCGCTAACAGCGGATCCGCCAAAGAATCCACATACTCAAGGGCAGCGCCCTTGGGAATGATCTCCTTGTAGAAGCGCCCGAGGATCTCCTTGGCCTTAGCAAGGGAGCCAGCAGTAGTACCACAACGGTCTTCGACCGCCGCGGCGGCATCATCCAGAGCACTCCTGTGCTCCAAGGCACCGCGGTCAAACTCAATGCTCGAGGCATCTGGAGCAAAATAAAAAGACAAAACAAGAATCAAATAAGGGCAGGAAGACAGAGCAACAGAAAAAGCAAAGACAGGCAAAAGCACTCACCAGAAACGACCTTCGCAGCAGCCATGAGCTTCTCGGCCACCTCCTTCTCGCGTGCATCTGCAACAGTGGCAAGCTGCTCCTCGCGATCCGAAGCTTCCCGCTGAAGGCGCTCCTTGGCCGTGGCTGTGTCAACCAATTCCTGCTGAAGGCGCTCCTTCGCCCCCATGGCATCTTCAGCCTTCTTCTCCGCTTGCCCAAGGATCTTTTTGAGAGCATCAAGCTCGCGGAGGGTAGCATTATTCTCATCTGCAAAAGCAATAAAGAACATACATAAGCAAAACAATCTACAGACAAGCGAGCAGACGAAAAAGAAAAAGATCAATTCAGCACGTACCTCGAAGTTGCCGCATGGTGGCCTCCAGCGCCAAATGCTGCTGCACAAGCAGATTCGCACTATGCACAAAGGGCTGCTAAAGGAAGAAGAACAAAAACAATCAAGAAAAGGACTCGGGGGCTGTGCCCCGCAACGAGCACAACATCGAGCAAAAATGACACAACAAATACTCGGGGGCTCCCCCTAGGACAAAAGGGAAAAACAACTTACATGCTCAGATGGAGACTCCGAAGGTCCCGGTGTAGTCTTCTGGGAGAGGATCACTCGAGCCTCCTGCGGAGAAGGCTTAGGAGCATCACCCCTAGAGGTGGCCACCGTCTGAGAGGGAGGAGGCGTCAGTTTCGACTCCCCTACTGCCTCCTGAGTGGCCTCACTAAAAGAGCCCTCAGAAGAGTGGCTGCAAGGAAAACACCAATCAAAAGCAAGAAGACAAGAAGATAAGATGACAAGAAAGTAACGAATAGCATCCAAAGATACTTACGAGTCCATGTCACTCAAGTTAAAAACGGGCGGTGCCCTCTTCTCTTCCTTCTTCCTCTTGGCCGACGACTGCGGTGCTATAGCCCGCACAGGCACAGCAAGGATACGCGAGGAAGAAGCGTAGTCACCTCCACTGTGGCGGACAAGGAACGACGGCTCCCTAGTCATCGGCGGAGTCGAGGCATCCGAAGATTCGCTCGAGCTCCGTGCCCGCTTTCGGGTCTTCCCCTCGCTCACCTCGGGGGCTCCCTCAGTCGGCGACTGCGCCGGCGGAAGCTCGGACTCGGAGTCCACAACTTCGTTGTCCGGCGTATTCGGAAACCTCTCGGGTAGTGGAGGCATCATGCTAGCCACCTTGAGCTCCTGCACAATGAAGACATAAAACATTCAGTACAAGTAATCACAAGGAAAAGCACTCGAAAAAAGGCGCTACACGCACGTCGCAAATCTACACATGCGGAACTGGTCTCGCGACACTGAACGGGTGCGTCAGCGACTTCCCCAGAAGGTCCTCTTCGGACTTGTACTTCGGCAGTGGCCGAATAACTCTGTCGAGGTCCCCCCTAGAGTGCTCCTCAGCCGAAACTCTCGTCGGGTCGTGGCGGCCAGAGTAAAGAAACATCGGATGCGCCCTAACCTGGAGTGGCTGCACCCGACGTTTGAGGAAGGTGCGGATTATATCCACACCGTTCACATCCTTATCCGCAACCACCTGGAGGGCCTCCACCTGACGGTAGAGCTCCTCTATCTCCTCCACCTCGCCCTCCAGGATATGGTTCTTCCAGGATCTTTTCTTCAAGATATCCTGGGTGGAATCGAAAGGGGCAAGGCCGAAGTTTTGCCCGTCCACTGTGGAGTCGCGGATATAAAACCACTTCCTCCGCCAGTATTGGACAGACTCAGACATAGAAAAAGAGAAGAAAAGAACGGTAGATCAAAGATAAATGATGCAGACGCCAATCGGATAAACTCCATCGGAGCCGGACTGTCTCTTCACGGAATAGAGCTTCCGGAAGAGGCCAAAGTGCAGCTCGATATCGAGCCAGCACTCACAAAAATCAATGAAGCAGGCGATGTGGAGAAGAGAATTGGGAGAAAGATGATGGAGTTGTATGCCATAGAAAAACAACAGTCCACTAAGAAAATCATGGACTGGGAGCGAGAGTCCACGAAGAACAAAAGCGACAAACATCACCCGAAACCCTGCGGGTGGACGGGGAGTTACCTCATCGCCTAGGATCTTGACGGCCTCCTTGTCCTGCGGGATTAAACCCTCTTCACAAAGCTTGCGCTGTCGTGGGAATGACCACGACAGATGCTGCAATCGGCAGCGAGTAGTAGAACGAAGGGCAAGGGCGGCCAGCCATCTGCGGTGCGAGATAAGGGCGGAGACATAGGGTTTTACCCAGGTTCGGGCCCCCGAAGGGTAAATACCTACTCCTGCTAGATTGTATTATGATGGAGGTACAATGGGGCGAGCTCGACGGCTAGGCGGCGAGTCGCTTGGGTGGATGATGGAACGTCTCTCTACATGCCCTGTAGGGAGGTTTATATAGACTCACCCCCCTAGAGTTTACATATCTCAAACGAATCAGTTAAGGCTTCGGCACTCGTTTAACCTAATACGACTGGGCCTATCTACTCTCCTGGGCCTTTAGCTTCCAGTCGCTTGGATCCATGCCAGGTCTTGATCCAGTCGTCGTCCTGCAGGCCCACTCGCTAGTTTCTGGGCTAGTCGGAAACGTCCTGCTGGGTACACCCCGGTAGGTATATCCCCATCAGTAGTCCCCGAGGCCGTCGTCGATTGGGCGCAGGTGGTTATTGGCAGTCAGAGCATACGGGTCCAATGCGGACACCCAGTCGAATCGGTGGCGGGCTCCTGAATAAAGGAAAAAACTAGTCATTCTGGTTGTAGCTCGGCGAACGGGTCGGCGAAATATTTAGTCACTGTTATAGTGATAAGGTTGGCGAGTCAAATGGATGAAGTTGGACCGTCAGACGCGGTCAAAACTAGCCGTTGGAGTGATCCAATGGTAAATTTTGGCATAATCACCGCGTAGTAACGGCTCCCTGATTTGGCGGGTAACAACTGCTATATAAAGGAAATGGTAGGCGATCGGAGAACCACCCTCTCGTCATTTCCTCCGATTTCGTGCATCTCCGTTTTCCTCCACATCGCGATGCAACCGATCCAAAATCCTCCGACCTCCTCGAACCTTTCTGCCAATGGCCCCCTCCGCCGAACCATGGGGTAGGTCCAAATGCACGAGAGCGCTACTAGCGTCTTTCGAGGAAGCCGAGATCCTGCGCGCCGGCAGGTGGCGCATCCCCGCGGCCGGAGAGGTGACTCCGGACCCGCGCGAGGGAGAATTCGTCTGCTTCACCAGCCACCTAGAGCGGGGGCTGGGGTTTCCCACATCTCTCTTCTTTCGGCGCTTCTGTGCCTACTACAGGATTCAGCCATCGGACCTGGGCCCGCACAGCATCGAGCAACTCGCCATCTTCGTGGCGTTCTGTGAGTTCTACCTGGGCTGCAGGCCCTACTTCCCCCTGTGGCAAGATCTGTTCCACGGGAGGATTAGTCGTGAAGAATCAGGCGGCCCAATGCTGGCGGCGGGTGGCCTGACGTTCTAGCTCCAGTCGAAAGCTTCCTTCTTCGACCTGATGCTACCTGCCAAGGCGGCAAGCGAGTGGAAGAAGTCCTGGTTTACGTCACCGAGGCGACTCCAGACGGCGAGGTGGCGATCCCAAGGTACTCCGCCGACCGGCCCGAACCACGCCGACTCCAAGTCGGCAAGCTCCCAACAGACCAGCGGATGGTCGTGGACGAGATGCTTCAAACCATCCACGGCCTGAAGAAGAAGGGTCTTCAGACCATCAATTTGTACAACTATTGGCTTGGGCGGCGACTCGTTCCCCTGGCCCGCCATGACCATTACATGTACGAGTACACGGGCCGGGAAGACTCGACGAAATCCTGCCTCGCCGAGTGGAAATTCGAGGACTACGTCCCGGCGTTGAAGAAGATCACCCAAGCGGTGTACCTGGACGCGAAGGCTGGGGTCGCCCCTACACCGCGAAGCATCCAGCCCCGACGGTAAGTCACTTTCTACCATTCGCAGTCGCAGTTGATGCTGCCGCGGTTATATTGATATTATTTCATGCTTGCTGCAGTTATTTCAAGTGGTGGAAGGGTGGCTTCCGCCCACGGACGACGAGAACTCGAACTCATCGTCCAGGACGGGGCGAGTCGCCTCCCACCAAGGGCGGCGCCGAGAGCGACAGGAGCGACGATGACGATGAGTCCGAGGAAGAGGCCGCCCCACTGGTTCGCAAAACTCGCGGGCAACGTCAGCGCGAACTCGAGGTGAGTAGAAGTCTTGAACGTCATGACGATGACGACGACGAGCTTCCCGAGATCACCTCGCGTCGCGAGGCCACTCCATCGAAAAAGAAGGAGAAGAAGGAAGTGAAGGCCCCTCCGAAGAGGAAGACGAAGCCAGCAAGACAGGCATCTCCGCCTCATTCGGCGAGTAGTTCCGACGCCACCATCCTGGCCAGGGATGACGCGCCACAGGCGACGGCAGCACCGGATGTCACCGCCGTCCTGAGTGAGGTACCTCTGGCCTCGATCCCCCCGTTCGCCCCAGTCTCTGGGTCGGGGGCTGCTCCGATCGCGGCAACTTCGCCTCCCAGGAGAGCTCCTGCCAAAAACATTGTGGAGGCTCCTGTCGCGGCCTCGTCAATGAAGAGGTCGTCCGTGTCTTGGGCGCATGATGTCCTGGAGATGGGCCTCAGTCGGAAACTGGGCCCCGAGCTGGAGAAGCCGGCTAGCATCCGTACGGGGTTGCGGTTCATACCAGTCGCCAAGTGAGTTTTATTCACCTGCCTTGCTTTTCAATTGTACTCGGACCACTTTGCTCATGTAATCAATTTGCAGGACTGGATTTAAAAAGATAGGTCATCCGTCCGTGGCCAAAGTGCCGCCAGTCGTCGCCGAGGAGGACCCCTCTCAGAAGAGGAAGGCTGATGAGGTCGCTGCCCCCATAGACAGTGCCAAGAAGGCCAAGGGCGACGATGTCGTCACGGTGTCTGACGACACAACAATTGCTCCGAGTGATCCTGCGGCGGAGGCGGCCTTGACAATCAAGGAGGGTGCTTCCTCGCCTGGGATGGCCGAGCCGGCCTCTTTTGGTGCTGGCACATCCATCGCGACCTTCCCCTGCTTCATGGCCCGAGCGGCTACGGCGAGTGGTACCACACCATCGAGCCGCGTACCTGGGGTCGCCGAAACGGAGGTCGAGCAGCGTCGCGGGCACACTCCGGCCCTTCTCGCATCCGTGGACGCGCTACAGCTTCATGGCATGCTTGGCGCAGCCATCCAGGTATGTCCAGTCCCCGAGGATCGGGCCACTGAATTGCAGTGGTCAGATTCTTTTGATGTTTTGTTTATATTTCTCGCGCCTAGTCCCCGAGTGTCCAGTCACTGAATTTCAGTGGGTGGGCACTTAGGATTTCGTTTTTGTTAACTGTTTGCCTTTTGCACAGGGTTTGCAACGTGAATCGGCCGACCGGCTTGCTGCAAAATGTCGCGCGGAGAAGGAACTTGTCGCCGTCCAAGAGGCGAACAAGGGACTCCAGGCGATTGGTGCGAAGGCAGAGGAGGTCCGCCAGGGCCTTGTCCCGGCGAGTGAATTGACGGCGGCTCAATCTGCGTTGAGCTCGGCCGAGAAGCGGATCGCCGACCTTGAGCGCGAGCTTAAGGAAGCGAAGGAGGAGGCGAGTTCAGCGGATGGGCGGGCCAAGGCTGCTGTTACGGCCGCCGCTGAGGAGCGTAAGGTCTCTGACGCCCTTGTTGCTGGGCTACAAGACGACTACTCCTCTCTTCAAAGCTTCATCACGGATCTCGCTCGTCCTTTGATTGGTAAGTGTGCCTGCCTCTACCTGTAATATTCACATTGTGTGAATTTTGATGTACTCACTGCCACTCTCTATCCACAGGTCGGATCATCGACAACGCGGAGGAGGCGCAGTCGTACGACGCGCGGCAGTGTGTGGCCACGCTGGTCGACTTGGCCACTTTGTCTGCGGCTTGCATTCGGGCGTATCTTCAGGAGATGTCGCCCACAGAAGTGATACCCAGCGACCTCGTCGAAGTGTGGCGATACTTGGAGAAGGCACCGTCGGTCGTCGAGTTCATGACACGGACGGCGTTCCGGCGCGGGGCGGCGACGGCGCTCAGCCTTGGGCTCGCACACTTTCCGGAGGATTTCGATCTGGACAACGTGACGAGTGGCTACCCATCGTCGACGGGCTCGGTGGAGATTGCCGAGGTGCTGAAGCTGACGGACCGTGTGGCGGTATACTCCGATCGTGTCTGGGCGATGGGCGATCTCCTTCCATATCAGGAGACGATCGTCGCACCCAACGACCCCGAGCCGCCGCACCGGGACTACAAGATCAAGCAGCCCTTTCGTGCGCGATGGCTGGTGAGCTGACGACGTACCCGTCGAACCCGTACACTCCCTTCATTCGCAACCGCAAGGGTGGCGGCGAGTCGTCGTCGATGCCTGCAGAGTAAAACGTTGTGCCCTGGGGCGTTAGTAGCAGTTCGGCCATTAGGCGCAACATGTATTTTGTAACAACTTTGATCTGCTATAATGGGATATCATGTTATTTTGTGATTTGACTTGCGTTTGAGATTGAGGGTTGAACGAGTCCCCGAGCGCGTCCGCCCTTTTTATGGGGTTTACCTCGTTTGTTTATGTGTTTGTGGTTTTGAGCGTTTTGTTATTGAGGTCGACTCGCCCGAGCTTGGAAAGCCAGTCGCTGGGCGACTCCCATGAGTGCTCTTTACTTCACCGCTTTCCCTTGCGCGAACGAGGTCGGGTAGCCGAGTCCCCGAGCGTGGTACTTGGTGGTTCTAGTCGCGTCTCTAGGGTGGGTGAGGACTGGGCACGTCAGAGTGAGCGCATCACTCCTGCCTGGCCCGTTGGGTCAGTCGCATGGTGAGTCCTGGGCATGCTCTCGTACTTGGCGTTTTTCCCTAGTCGCTCGCGCTGAACTGGTCATCAGTCCCCGAGCGTGGTACTTGGCCGTTCGAGTCGCTGTGTCGACGACGCGGAGGATCATGGTCGCTATGAGGAGTGAAGGCAGTTGTCTTGGCTCGTTAAGCCAGTCGAGCTAGGCGACTCCAATGGGGCTCCGGGTAGGCGTTTTTCGTGGACGTTACGAGTCCTGGGGTAACCCAGTGCCCTCGTAGCGCACTACTTGGCTGTGCCGATCGCTGTACCAGAGGTTGACTCCTGCAGTTAGCTTGGTGCTGTTACTACGAGTGCTAGTGGCACAAGACACGGAGAGTAGACACAATTTGCGGTAACCAATATGTTTTATTTCATAGCGACTGGAGGATAAATATGTGGAGTTCTAGGAGTAGAACTTCCGTAGGAGGTTTACATTCCATGGTCGCTTGACGTCGAGTTTTCCGTCCCCGCGGACTCGATGAGGTAGTAGGCGTCGTTGCCGAGTACTCGCCCGATGGCGAATGGTCCCTCCCATGGGGGGGAGAGCTTGTGCATGCCCTTCTTGTCCTGGATGAGGCGTAGCACCAGGTTGCCTTCCGGGAAGGTGCGAGTTTTCACCCGCCGGCTATGGTAGCGGCGGAGTCCTTGCTGGTAGATGGCAGTGCGGGAGCGAGCTAGGTCGCATGCCTCGTCGAGTTGATCAACTCCATCCTGACGTGCGAGTTCGTTCGGAGCCTCCGTGTAGTGGACGACCCTTGGCGAGTCGTGCTCGAGGTCGGTGGGCATGACTGCCTCGGCCCCATACACCATGAAGAAGGGGGTGAACCCTGTCGACCTGTTGATCGAGGTGCGAATACCCCAGATGACGGAGGGTAGCTCCTCGACCCAGCACCCGGCAGTGCGCTCGAGTGGTACTTGGAGCCGCGGCTTCAGGCCATGGAGGATGCTCTGGTTGGCCCGTTCCGCCTGGCCGTTGGACTCCGGGTGGGTGACTGAGGCGAGGTCGAGTCGGATGTGATGTTCCTCGCAGAACTCGGCCATGGCTCCTTTGGCAAAGTTGGTGTCGTTGTCCGTGATGATGCTGTTTGGGAACCCGTAGCGATATATGAGCTCACGTAGGAATTTGGTGGCGTTCTTCCCGTCGCATTTCCGGACTGGCTTGGCCTCCACCCACTTTGTGAATTTGTCAACCGCGACAAGGAGGTGGGTGAAGCCGGAGGGGGACTTTTTGAAAGGGCCTACCATGTCCATGCCCCACACGACGAATGGCCAGGTGATGGGGATTGTCTTGAGCGCTGAGCTCAGCACGTGTGTCTGGTTGGCGTACTTCTGGCACCCGGCGCAACGCTGGACAATGTCAACGGCGTCGGCGTGTGCGGTGGGCCAGTAGAAGCCGTGTCGCATAGCCTTTGCGACCAGAGAGCGGGCTCCGGCGTGGTGGCCGCAGTCGCCGGAGTGGATGTCGTGGATGATCTTGCGTCCTTCGGCGGGTTGGACGCAGCGTTGGAACACGCCGGTCACGCTGCGCTTGTGGAGCTCGCCGTCGATGATGACGAAGGATTTGCAGCGTCGCGTTATCATCCGAGCATCTGTTTCGTCTGCCGGCAAGGTGCCTCCCTCCAGGTAGGCGATGTACGGCCTAGTCCAGTCTTCTGGCTCGGCGATGAGTGCAACCAGGACTGCCTCTGGTTGCAGCGGGACTCTGATATCGATCTCCCTTGGGGGAGAGACAGATGGCTTGGTGATCGTGTCGAGGAAGATGCCGGCGGGTGGTGCGAGTCGAGCCGACCAGATGCGAGAGAGTGCGTCGGCCTCCTCGTTCTTCCGCCTGTCAATCCACTCGATGGAGTAGCCTGCGAAGTGTCCTCCCAGCTTGTCCACTGCTTGGCGGTATGCCGCCATGGTGGGAGAGACGGAGTCGCAGGTGCCAGCGACTTGCCCAGCGGCGAGGTCGGAGTGCCCGTAGCAGCGTAGGCGATTGACATTCATCTCCTTGGCAGCTCGCATGCCGTGGAGTAGTGCCTCGTACTCAGCCATGTTGTTGGTGCAGGGGGTGATGTCGAGGCAGAGGACATAGCGGAGCTTGTCGCCCTTCGGGGAAGTCAACACGATCCCTGCTCCTGCGCCGTCTGCGTTCTTGGAACCGTCGAAGTGCAGGCTCTAGTAGTGGAGGTACGGCAGCTTTTCCGGCTGCTGGGCCTCTTCCTAGTCGGCGATGAAGTCCGCGAGAGCCTGCGACTTGATTGCTTTTCGTGGCTCATACTTGATGTTGTGGACGCCGATTTCGACGGCCCACTTGGCGACTCGCCCGGTCGCCTCACGGTTGCGGATGATGTCCTGCAACGGTGCGGAGGAGACGACCGTGATCGGGTGATCCTGGAAGTAGTGCGGTAGTCGCCGTTGTGCTCTGAAGACTGCGTACACCAGTTTCTGGTATTGCGGGTACTGCTGGCGCGACTCGGTGAGGACCTCGCTGATATAGTACACCGGTCGTTGTACCGGGCGCTCCTTTCCTTCCTCTGGCCGCTCGACGACCATGACGGCGCTGACGACGCGCTCGGAAGCCGCGACGTAGACCAGCATGGGTTCTTTGTCGACGGGGGCGGCGAGTAGCGGTGCTGCGAGTAGCACCATCTTGAGGTCGCGGAGTGCGTCGTCCGCCTCCTTGTCCCACTAGAAGGTGGGGTTCTTCCGCATCAGGCGGTATAGGGGCATCGCCTTTTCGCCCAATTGGGGGATGAAGCGGCTGAGAGCCGCGACTCGCCCGGCCAGCTTCTGGACGTCGCGCAGGCACTCGGGTTTGCCGAGTCGAGCGATCGTGTCGATCTTGGTGGGGTTCGCCTCGATCCCGCGCTTGGAGACGACGTACCCCAGTAGTTGCCCTGCTGGTACACCGAAGGTGCATTTACCTGGGTTTAGCTTTATCTTGTATTTCCGCATGTTGGCGAATGTTTCCGCCAGGTCGGCGAGTAGATCGCCCTGGCGAGCGGACTTCACTACCACGTCGTCGATGTAGACGTGGATATTGTGGCCAATTTGGCTCGCAAGGCATTCCTGCATGCACCGCTGGTAGGTCGCCCCGGCGTTCTTGAGGCCGAAGGTCATGGCGGTGTAGCAGAAGGCTCCGAATGGCGTGATGAACGCCATCTTTTCCTCGTCCTCGACAACCATTTTGATCTGGTTGTATCCAGAGTAGGCGTCGAGGAAACACAGCGACTCCAAGCCCGCGGTGGAGTCGATTATTTGGTCAATCCGCGGGAGGACGAATTGCTCCTTCGGGCAGGCGCTGTTTAAGTTTGTGTAGTCGATACACATCCTCCAGGTCCCATTTTTCTTCTCGACCAGGACTGGGTTTGCCAGCCACTTGGAGTATTTGATTGGCCAGATGAAGCCTGCATCGAGTAGAAGCTGCACCTCCTCGGCGATGGCTCGGCGGCGCTCTTCGTTGAAGGGCCGTAGCGACTGCTTGACAGGTCGCACTTTGGGGTCAGCGTTGAGTTTGTGCTCAGCGAGTTCCCTAGGGACACCAGGCATGTCAGAGGGCTTCCATGCGAAGATGTCCCTGTTCTCACGGAGGAACTCGATGAGCGCGCCTTCCTATGCTGGGCTCATGCCCGTCCCGATCGTCACCGTCTGTCTGGAGTTGCCTGGGACCAGCTCGACGGTGCGGGTGTGCGTCGTCACCTCGAAGGCTGAGGTGTTGACGCCCTCCGAATTGGGCTTCTTGAGTATGGTGGGGTCGTCGTTGTTGACCCCGCTCGCGTATTTGGCGAGCTCGTCGGCGTGGTTGGTCTCTGCCGTGATGACATCGTCGGCGAGTTCGGCTCCTTTGGCCTCGCACTCGGCGGCCATGTCGGGGTCGCCATTGATGGTGATGACGCCGCGCGGCCCAGGGAGCTTCATCGCGTTGTACACGTAGTGGGGCGCTGCCATGAACTTGGCGAACGCCTGGCGCCCCAGGACGCAGTGGTAGGGGCTGTCGAAGGGTACCAGCTCGAAGACGATCCGCTCGGTGCGGAAGTTTTCTGGTGTGCCGAAGGTAACTGGCAGCGTGACCTTGCCGATCGGGTACGCCTTCCGACCGGGGACGATGCCGTGGAACATGGTGTAGGTCGTCTCGACCATCGACTGCGGGAGCCGCAATCGCCTGAAGGTGTCCAGGTACATGATGTTGATGGAGCTGCCGCCGTCCATCAATGTCTTGGGGAGCCAGTAGTCTCCCACCTTGGGCTTGACCACCAGGGTGACTCGGCCTGGGTACTCGATGCGTGGCGAGTGGTCCTGGAGGCTCCAGGTGATGGGCTGCTCTGACCAGTTGAGGAACTGGGGAACGTCCACCTGGGCCACCGCGTTGACGGCGACGGCGCGAGCGATGACCTTCTTCTCGCGCTTCGTGTTGAAGCCTGTGAAGGTGTGGAGCGAGCCGGCCACACTGCCGAATTTTCCGCCGTTTGGCGGGTTGTTGTCAGGGTCCTCCCGCGCTCGCCGTGCCTTCTCGATCTCCTTGAGAGAGTGGCAGTCGGTGGTCGTGTGCGTGGCGGGATTCCCTTCCCTACTGTGAAACGCACAAGGTTGGTTAAGGAGGGCCGCGGGGTCGAACCTTGGTTTTGCCTTGTAGTTGCCGCCGTCGCGGCATTATCCCCCGTCGCGGCGAAAGCTCTTGGGCTCGCGCCGCGCGTGCCCAGCATTGGCGACGAAGTCGACTCGCCCGTCGCTGCGGCACTTGCCGGTGAGGCGAGTGTTGCTATAGCGTAGGTCGGGCCGTCGCCCGTTGTCGTTGCCGCTCGTGCGGCGTTGGCCTCCCGGCTCGTCGTCGGTTTCCTGGTTTGGGTCTTCCTCCGCGTATCTTTTGGCGATCTCAAGGAGGTCCGGTATGTTGTTGAGTGTGCGGGAATGTCGTTTGAGCTTGGCGACCAAGGGCTTGTAGCGGCACGAGGTCTTGAAGCAGTGGATCGCGGTGTCCGGGTGGATGCCGACCGCGTTGTACCATAGTTCTTGCCACCGCTGGACCCAGCTGCGGGTCGACTCGCGGGGTCCCTTGATGCATCGTTCCAAGTCCTCGATGGTGGTGGCGTGGGTGTAGGAGCACTTGAAGTGCCTGACAAAGGCATCGCACATCTCTTCCCAGGAGTCGATGCTATCCTGGGGAAGAGTGTTGATCCACTGCCTGCACGTTCCCTCCATCATCAGGGGGAGGTAGCGGGCGGCTAGCAGGTCGGTGTGGCCAGCGATCCCCATCGCCATGAGGTAGGTGTCCAGCCACACGGAGGGGTAGTACGAAGGGTCGTACTTCTCTATTTCCTTCGGCGCTTTGAAGTTCGCCGAGTATTTTTCGCCTCGGATCATCGGTCCGAAGCAGCTGGGCCTGAGTCGGCTTAGCGACCACATCGGCTCGTCGTCACGGCGATTGGTTAGGGTGTGTCGCAGGTCGTCGGGCTGGCGTGCGCGCCAGCTTTGGTTGTTGATGATGTGGGTGCGGGCGTCGACGGGCTGACCGTTGGCGGCGACGAAGTTGTCGACGGGCTGACCGTTGGCGGCGACGAAGTTGGTCCCTGGCCTAGGGTCGTTGGTGGAGAGTGCCGCGTTCGCGGGTCAGTGTTGGAGCTGCAGTGGTTCGGGTGGCAGGCAGTTAAGGGTGTTTGCCGCCAATGGACGGCCGCTTGAGGCCGCTCTGCTGCCCGAAGAATGCGAGTACATCCGACCCTGTGAGTCGACGCCTGCGTTTTGTTGCTCGACCGCCTTTGCGAGCAGGGCCTTGACATACTGGATCTGTAGGGCGCCGTCACCGGTGGCCGTGATGTTGTCGGCTGCTGCTTGGCCTGCCACGAGGTTGTCCATTGGGGTGGAGAACAGTGGTAGACCGTTCGTGTCTCGCTCCCGTGAGGAGACCACGATCCGCGGCTGGTCCCTTGGGGGTGCGCGGTTGGGTGGAGGTGGGGCGTCGTTCGCCGTTGACCCTTGCGGGGGCCGGACGCTTCCTCCGGGTGGCGCGTTCTCGCAGATCGCGCGCTCGGCCGCGCGGGCCGGGTCGTTCTCGTCGTCGAAGTTCAGGGCGCGCCCCTGGACGGTGGGGTTCAGGCGCGACCTGATTCGCTGCTGGTGGTAGCGTGACAGCTCCTGCGCCGTCACCTGCTCGAGGCGAAAATTTTCGCGCTCGGCGTGCTCCTTGCGTACTGCCTCCGCCAACTTTAGGCGGAGTTCCTCGACCTCCGTTGCCGTGGCGTTAGGAGGGATCGGGGTGGAGAATGGATCCTCCGGCAGATCGGTGCCAATCGCCATGTAGGTCGCGGTGTGGCGACCGGTCCCGTCGCGGAGATCTGCGGAGTTTTCTGACCCGGAGTTGAAGTCGAAGATCCCAAGGATGGAGGGATCCTCAAAGTCTCCGACGTTGGAGACCTGGGTAATGGAACCTGCGGGTGAAGCCGCGGTGATCGATCCGACGAGTGACGCCGGAGTCGCCGAGTCGGCGTCATCGTTGAGGGCCGCGTCTTACGCGGCCACGGTGTTTTCGGCCACGTCGCTGTGGGCCGAGTTATACTCGGAGGCGAGGCGATGGATCGTGCGGACCTGGCTCTCGGAGAGCCGGTCGCGTGGCGGCGACTCGCGGATGCGAGCCGAGTCCTCCGAGATGATGACGTCGGTGAGGCTGACGAAGAGGCTGATCGTGCCGACTGGCAAGATCATGCTGTGCGTGACGGGTCGCGCCGCCGGGACCTAGCTACTCGGCAAGATCTGGAGCATCTCGCCGATCGCTATCATGCGGCCGTGGCGACCGACTCGTTGATGGGCAGATTGGATCTCGCCGCAGAACACCGGCCAGGCCCCACGGTGGGCGCCACTGCCGTGGAAATGACCACGGCAGATGCTGCAATAGGCAGCGAGTAGTAGAACGAAGGGCAAGGGCGGCCAGCCATCTGCGGT
The DNA here is from genome assembly GCA_910589765.1 of Avena atlantica. NCBI lineage: Eukaryota > Viridiplantae > Streptophyta > Magnoliopsida > Poales > Poaceae > Avena > Avena atlantica. Next base: position 279,691,787 of record OU342738.1, on the reverse strand, counting down.
GCGAGATGAGGGCGGACACACAGGGTTGTACCTAGGTTCGGCCCCCTTGAGGGTAAATACCTACTCCTGCTAGACTGTATTATGATGGAGGTACAATGGGGCGAGCTCGACGGCTAGGCGGCTAGTCGCTTGGGTGGATGATGGAATGTCTCTCTACACGCCCTGTAGGGAGGTTTATATAGACTCACCCCCCTAGGGTTTACATATCTCAACCGAATCAGTTAAGGCTTCGGCACTCGTTTAACCTAATCCAAATGGGCATATCTACTCTCCTGGGCCTTCAGCTTCCAGTCGCTTGGATCCACGCCAGGTCTTGATCCAGTCGCCGTCCTTCAGGCCCACTCGCCAGTTTCTGGGCCAGTCGGAAACGTCCTGCTGGGTACACCCCGGTAGGTATATCCCCATCATGCGCAGGTCACCCTCGCGCGTCTCCGTACGCCGCCATCCACCTTCGGTGATATGAGCGGCGGTGGTGCCCTTCTTGCCGCCGGCAGCAGTACTAGTGCCCGCTCTGGTGGAGGTCTTCTTTGATTTACCCATCGCGACGCGTCGACGGTGACGGTGTGCGTGCAAGAATGAGGAAGGAAATGATCGGAGAACGTCCAGCGCGCAAAGGGAAAAGCTCATGAAATGGTGGCAGTGAAAAGCAAATGTCTAAGGGTGAAAACAAACTACAGTTTTCCCCACAGTTATAAGGATGAAGACGATGAACAGGGACCGTTCATCTGGAAGCCCTAATGCCAGGATCAAATCCAACCGTGCACGTGTCAACACAGTAGCAAACTGTTGCTCGTACGACATCCACTACGCATGGAAACCGAGGAGACGCCGTAATTCTCGCCACGTCGCGCATGACCAGTCAACTCGAAGTCAAAAAGTGGGACCCACATTCGTTCGATCACGTCACCTCTGGCACCGAAGATGGTTGAGGTCACCGATCGTCAGCACTGACGTCATCAAACCACACTAGCAACGGTTAGAAATCTTCGGCTGACAGCTAAAAGTACTCACTCGAATCTACGATTCAAACAACTACTCGGGGGCTACTCCTATCAGGAGCGCTGGCCGCGCACCTGAGGCATGATTAAGGTACTAGACCAGTAGTGATTCTTCGAGTCCTACGTCAAGTCTATGACTCCATTATGGACTCGGGGGCTACTCCCATAGGGAGGATTAATTCAAGCATCCAAAAAATTGTGTCCTATGGACCTGAAGCCAACAACGGCTGAATTGAAGTCTCTGCTCGATTCTGCGACTCGAACAAACACTCGGAGGCTACTCCCGTAGGGAGCGCCGGTCGCGCACCCTATGAATTCTTTGACTGTGATCCTACGGATCAAAATGCAAAAACCTTTTTGGCAGCTTTGCCCCAATCAATGCTAAGTGAGTAACATCCTACTTGGCCACCCGAAACACCTCCACGGTGATAAAATCTCTGATGTTGTGTTTGCGACGCAAAGATAAGACCTACAGACACCATCTGATGGCCTGGTAACGCACCTGACTGCGCTCTGCTAGTAAAAATACGTGCCAACAAGCGCGATGAAAATCCCGACGGACGCGTTGGGTACATCATACGAAAATTACTGGGATTCGACTCCTATAAGACCTCAACGGGCTAAGTCGAATTACGCCAGCATCTGTTCCAGGTTCGAGTCTAGGGACTCGAATATGAAGAAGATCGTGTTGTTTTGTCCTAAGACATTTAACTGACCCTGATCCATCAGGGGAGTCAGACACACGCATCAACAATCCCTACACACTAAAATCATTCTTTTCTCTGATGAACAGAAACATCTGCACCCGAAATATTGAAGAGTCCTCATCCGAATCTGCGATTCGACTAAACACTCGGGGGCTACTGACATGGTTATACCCTACAGGTACACGACATTAGCATACCTGGTCCAGCCCAAGGAAGGCCCACAAGAATATACGTGGCCTGTGGAGATTTTTGGGTGGCCCAAGCCCATGGCATCTTCGGATCCTTGGAGAGCAAGACTAGAACAGATAGAATATTCAAAGGGGCAAACCCTAAACTTGTAACTAACTCGATCTGTGCCCGAGACCTGCCTAACTCTATATAAAGGCTAGGAGGGCACAGCGAGAAGGGCCGATCTCTTTCCACCGCATACACACCTCCACGCCAGATTGCATCTGCGCATCCCTGTAACCTTCGGTTCCACCGTAATCAAGAGTAGACAAGCATGAGTAGGGTTTTCCCTCCGGGGTCCTAAACCTGGGTAAATCTCGTGTCCCCTGGTTGCTTGTCTATTAATCGTTCCGCGATCTCCAGCACCCCCATCTTCTCCAAAACCCAAGCTCATAACAATGGGCATTGACGAGTCGAAACCTCGGCAGATGCATATTGTGATATTACTTGTTCTTGTGCTATTTGTTTCTAGTCACCCTTGTGAACTTTCAAGGTGTCCTATGCATCTATTTGCTACTCTATGAGGGACAAGCTCATTTCCACTATGCTATGTTTTCTGTATGTGAAACAAACAAACGTTTTTCAATGCATGTTATTCATGATATTTGTTTGTAGCTTGTCATGTTGCATGCATAGTTACTATGTCCTATTGTTAGAACTCCATCTTTCATGCACATGTTTAGAGTTCTTTGATCCCAAATTTCAATGCTTGCAAATGGTTAGATCTTTATTGTGAGGGTGCATGTCACCTCAAAAATTATTCTTTTATCACTTACCTACTCGAGGACGAGCAGGAGTTAAGCCTTGGGATGTTGATACGTCGGAAACGTATCTATAATTTTTGATGCTCCATGCTTGTTTTGTATCTACTTTGCTTTAATTGTCTACACTTTGAGGTACTTTTTACATGTTTTCTGGTACTAACCTATTAACAAGTTGCCACTGTGCCAGTTGCCTATTTTTGCTGTTTTTGGTTTCAGAAAAGTTAGTAAAGAAATATTCTCAGAATTGGACGGGACAAACGTGAAAGTCAATTACTTTCCGAGGGAACAAGAAGTCCAGAGCGGAGCTGGAGAGGTCATCCAGGGAGGCCAGACCCACCCTAGGTGTGGGTGGGCCCTACCCCGCGCCTGGGTAGGGTTTGGCCCCTCTGGCCGCCTCCTCGGCCTCCCCCTTCACCTAAAAGAAGCCCCTAATGCAGAAACCCTAAGTACCCGATCAAATCTCCACGAAACCTTCTGTAGCCGCCGCCACCGTTGTCCCTAGATCGGGAGGGATCTGAAGTTCTTCCCGGCAGCCTGCCGGAGGGGAGATCATCCCGTAGGCCTTCTCTCCAGTATGATGCGTGAGTAGTTCCACCTTGGACTATGGGTCCATGTAGTAGCTAGATGGTTGTATCTCCTCCTTTGTGCTTTCATGTATAGATCTTGTGAGCACCGTTCATGATCAAGATCTAATCTATTTGTAATCATGAATGTTGTGTTTGCGGGGATCCGGTGGATATTGAGATTATTATGTTGATTTGATTAATGGTTTTGTCTTTATGATTCTATCATGTCTGTGTTGTTTGTGATATTGCATGCTCTCTGTTTTTAGTATCTATCTTGGCCAAGTAGTTGCTAGTGACTCAAAGAGGGGGTATTTATGCTAGATAGTGGGTTCATGCCTCTAGTTTCCAAGGGAAGTGACAATAATATCTTCGGTTGTAGATGTGATGTTTCTACTAGGGAGAAAACAACGGTCTCTTGTTCATGGAACATGCAGACTGTTTACCTTACACACTTTGCATAAAGCAGTTGTCTGTTGCTTGCAACTTAATACTGGAGGGGGTTAAGATGATAACCTGAAGGTGGACTTCTAGTCATAGATGTAGTTGGATGGCGGTCTATGTATCTTGTTGTATTGCCCAAACGAATCTCATAGGATCTTTTTGATTGGTAATTGCATTGTTATGCCTTGTTCAGTTCCTGTCAATTGCCCTGCTATAATTTGTTTACCCTTCATGCCATGTTGTTTATCTAAGGAGAGCACCTCTAGTGAACTATGGACCCCGGTCCAATCTTTACCATTGATACATCTTCCACTGTTACTTGTTTACTTGCTGCAAACCATTACCTTCCACACCATACGATTAATCCTTTGTTACAGCAAACCGGTGAGCTTGGCAACCTCACTGATTCGTTGGGGCAAAGTCTTGAGTTTGAGTTGTGCAGGTCTCCACGTTGCTTGCAACACCTGTGTGACGTTTCCTTCCTCCTTCTGGTTCGATAACCTCGGTCTCAACTGAGGGAAAACTTGTTGCTTGCTCTTCACACCCTACGCTTGGGGTTACCAATGAAGTGCCACGTCGAGCATCATCAAGGGGCTAGGGCTCTGGTGGATTGGGGAGACAGCGACGGCCTAGGGTTGGGGTGAGGGCCAAGGGGCGCCCCACCCCTACTTATATGGGTGGGGAGGGGGCAAGGGGAGGTCGAGTCCTCCCCCAACTCCCTCATGTCCAACGGCTTGGGGAGGGAGAGGGAAACCTCTCCCTTCTAGGTTTACTTTCCTCCCTCCACAAGGACTTTGACTTTTCAAATTGGGATTTGACTTTTCAAACTAGAGTTTGACTATTCAAACTAGAGTTTGACTATTCAAACTAGAGTTTGATTATCTCTTCCATATCCTTGGCCAACTTGACCTACTGGTATATGCTCCTACCCCATTAGGGTATGGTGCATTCCAAGTACCCCTCCAGGGTGGTGGACCTTGCAGAACATTCTAGAAGCTTTCGGTCAAAACACCAAAAACATTTCCGAACCCCAGAATTTGACTTTCCTTATATGAATCTTATTCTCCGAACCATTCTGGAACTCCTCGTGATGTCCTGGATCCAATCCGAGACTCCGAACAACATTCGGTCTCCAACTCATATTCCATATCTACTAAACAACATCGAATCCTGTCGGGGGGATAACCCCCGATAGGGTCACAAGGGGTGAAACACAACCCAACTAGGCTTGCTCCAAGTAAAGAAAGAACCAGGCCGAGTAAGTACGACTGGCATAAAGAATCGTATGCGGCCGACATAGGAACTATGTCGGCCCGTATAAGACATATTTGTTAATCTTGCAGGAACCAACGAGCCGAGTCTCCCGAGGAAGGTCCAAGCCAGATAGGACGCGTGGCACCTTTCCGAGTGAGGTTCAGGAGGGACCATGGAAAAGCATGGTCAAAAGAGAAGGGCGACGCCGGGTGACACAAAAGGAGTCGGGTGACGCCCAAATAAAGGGCTAACGTACAAAGTTACTGCGTGACGCCAAAAGGAACAGAAGGCGACGTACCAGAAGACCGTTAGCTGTCAAGCTTTATGGACTGGGCCATTGGGCTTAGGGCAAGCCCATGAACCAACCCGCATAGTAGGGACCAGGATCCAAACAGTAACCCTAGAACCCTAAGGGGTGTAACCTAGCTAGCACCACCTATATAAGGAGGGGCATAGCAGTAGTAGGAGGAGGTTGGACCAAGTAGGGAACTAGTGCCTAGAACACTAGTTCATATAGCTCTAGGAGCACTTGTAAATATCAAGTGTCAAATAAATTCCTAAGTGTGGAGAGTTCATCTTGTTCTTCATGCATGGCAAGACCATGCACTCCCTCCCCGGTGACCACAAGCACCTATTCGGCCCCCAACTTAAGCCTACCCATGGCATCTGCCGTGACACCACCACGACAGTTGGCGCCCACCATGGGGCTGAAGCAGGTGCTTGATGGAGTCTTCATCCGGACGGGCAACATCATCACCAAGACTGGCGAGCGCGTCTACTCCGGCCTCATCCAGAGGTTTGGAGTGCTCAACTTTGTCAGCGACAACGCGGGGTGCTTCGGGACCAAACCGTTCCCTAGGGGCGGTCGCTTCATCAAGTTCGGCGAGCACCAGGTCTACGTTGCCATACGCGTGGAGCGCGCATATCCGGAGTGCGTCATCCTGGCATCGGATCCGCCAGCGGTTCCTGTCGCTGGGAAGCTTTACCAACTCGTCTCCGTTGAGGTAATGATGACAACTCCTAACCCAGCAGCTCCACTAGTAGCTCCAGTAGTGGATGAGAATGCTGAGGGAGGAAATCATGAGGAGACACCAAAGGCTGCGAGAACAACAAAAGCACCGCTAGAAAATCCAGAAAACATAGCCAGGAGTAAAAGAGCTAAGGAGGTGCAAGATGCAATAGACAAGTTGGCAGAGCTAGTTGTGCAAGCAACTGATCTAGCACGTGCCAGGCCGAGTTAGACGAGGCTAGGATAAAGGTTCTGGAGAAAGCCAAGGAGTTAGCACAGTTACAACAAGATGTGGATATAACAATCCGAGAGCTCAACTCGGCAAACCGAGTCAAGGGCGCAAAGACCCGACTTGATGCAACTAGGTTGAGAGGAAGAAACCTCAATGAGGAGCTAGCGGATGCAACGTCGAAAATAACACCAGAGAACATGAATGAAACAGCCATGCGGCCGACATACAACACATCAGCAGCTAACCTGCGAGCCGCAGAAGCAGCAATGGTAGAATTACCCCATCTGACAGGGGAAGCAAAGAAAAGACAACAAGAGCAATTCAATGAACTGGAAAGAGCAGCTAGCACGCTAAATGAAGCATATTACAGGGCGAATCCGGGTATAGCAGGGAGGTCGCAGCTGGTTCACTCGGCGACTCATGTCCCGGCAAGATCAGCAGGTCACACGGATTCCTCACCCGGAGCGGCACCAAGACCGAGAAAATAAAAGAGTGTGGATTCAGGGAGGAACAAGAAGATGATCACTTACGACCCGGCGATGGCTCAGGGAAACCCAGCGCATGCATAGGGAACAAGAAGGAATAATGTCCAAGGAAATGAGAACCAGGAAAATGCAGGCCGAGAAAGGCAAGTAGGGAAAGGAAACGACAATGGAGGGCAAAATTTTGCGCTTCAACCTAGGCGTGGAGCTCACTCGGCATGAGGAGGAAATCAAGCGCCGAATAACACACCAGCTCAACCCGAAAGAAGACAGCAGAGCGCGGGAAAAGCAGCATAACAGCCTGTTGATCCGAACGCAAATAGGTACAATGATGGTTACCCGGCGATGGTAAACGACGGGTATGAGCTGCCGGAACACGCATATCAAACGATGGGAGATAGACTCAGAGGCAGGAACCTTCAGCCGGATGATGCAAGGCTGAAGCTTGACAGAATAAAGATGGCAGAACTGATTGAGTCGCAAGGTCCATAGGGACCACCATGCTTTGGCCCAAGGATCATGAAGGAGCCACCTGTACCAAATTTCCAGCTGGCCAGAGGAACAAAAACATATGATGGAAGCACAAAGCTAGAGGATTGGCTCATAGATTATGGAACTGCTGTCAAAATCGCGCAAGGGAATTTGAGATGGGCAGTATGATGTACCGCAAATGCTAGAAGGACCAGCACAGGTATGGCTGAACAATTTGCCACCTGGAAGCATCAACAACTGTATCGATTTTCAGGACGCTTTTGTGAGCAATTTCGCAAGCACCTACAAGAGGCCGAATCGCCCACAATAGTTAGCAATGTGCAAGCAAATACCGAATGAGACAGATAGAGAATTCCTCACAAGATGGTGCACAATGTGCAATTCTTGCGAAGGGGTAATCGAGTCATAGGCAATCGCTTGGTTCGCCCAAGGTTGCAGACACGGAAGTGTGTGGTGGCAAAGGTTACAGAGAGATATGCCAGCAAGCCTAGCAGAAACAATAAGGATTGCTGACTCGTATGCGTTGAGAGATCCGACTTAGCCTCTGCTCATGTCGGCAGATGGGATGACTGAGACTCAGATCTATGACGCTGCCGGGTCGCAGAGGCGCCAGGAAAGATCCGAATACAAAAGCAAAAGAAGAGATGGAAGGCAAGACTATAGGTATGGTTCGACTCGGGTTGTGGCTGGCAGTTAGGATCATCCAGATGCTGGAAATAGCCAACGTCAAAGGACAAATGGACAACAACACCGGGTGCCAAAGAATGATGGCAAAAAGCCATATGAACAAAATATCAGGACCAGCAGAAGTACACCTATGAGATGATGTTGGACCAGCCGTGTAAATTTCATACGTCGAGTCCAAGTAAGCCAGCAAATCACACAACAATACAATGCACTTGGTTTCAGAAAAAAGATAGAGTGGATTCACAGAGTAAACAGCTACCACCACCTCCCCCTCCACCACTTACAGGAGGAAATGCTCAGGCTATGGGAACAGATAACAGATACGAAAACAGGGAGCCAAGGTATCATAATCAAGAGAGAAGAGAAAATATGCACCATGTACACAATCCAAGAGGTGACAATGCTCATGTCGGCCATGGAACTAGAAATGAGTACAGATAACATCACCAAATCTATGTTGTCTTCGTCACAGAGCCGAATGACAAAAAGAGTCAGCAGCGACGGATGATGGAGGTGAATGCCACAATGCCGGCAATTCCCAAATACATGCATTGGTCTGAGCAAGAAATAACTTGGAGCATAAAGGATCACCCCAAGATCATGCCAACCCCAGGAGGATATGCTCTAGTCTTAGATCCGATGTTCATGGGCCCGAATATCAATGTAAAGTTTTCCAAGGTACTAATCGACGATGACAGTAGCATTAACATCATGTATAAGGATACCATGCTCAAGTTGGGCATTACCATGAACATGCTGGAGCCTACTAAGACAACATTCCATGGCATTGTGCCGGGATTATCCAGTGAGCCAATTGGCAAGATCTAGGTCGACGTCTTATTCGGCAACAGAGAGAATTGTCGCACTGAAGCCATAGAGTTCGAGGTGGTTGATTTGGTCGGCTCGTATCACGCCTTACTCGACAGGCCAGCTATGGCAAAGTTTATGGTTACTCCTCACATTGCTTACTTGAAGATGAAGCTGCCAGGCCCATGTGGGGTGATCATAGTTGAGGGAGATTACAAAAGGTCCATTGCTTGTGCCTCAGCCGGATCCTCATTGGCCGAGTCACTGGTCATAGCGCAGGAAAAGCATCAAATGTTGGAGGTGACAACATTGGCCAAAGCAGCACAAATGTCTATGCCGGCACTCACTAACCCGCATGGCAATGTATCATATCAAGCTACCAAAGAGACTAAGAAGGTATAGGTGGATGAGACTTTCCCAGAGCGTACAGTTACCATTGGGGCTGGCCTCACTGAAAAATAGGAAAGCGAGCTCACCAGCTTCCTCCATGAGAATCGGGATATCTTTGCATGGTCCACATAGGATTTGCAAGGAGTTTCGAGGGAGCTGGCTGAGCACTCTCTTCATGTAAGGCCAGATGCCAAGCCGGTGAAGCAACCCCTCTGCCTCTTCGCCGAAGATAGGAGGAAAGTAATAGCTGCCGAGATTGCCAGGCTCTTAGCTGCTGGATTCATCATGGAGGTACTGCACCCGAATTGGTTATCAAATCCAGTCTTGGTCGAGAAGAAAAAGGATGACCCGAACATGCCAGTGGTATGGCGCATGTGTACTGATTACACGAACCTCAATAAAGCGTGTCCGAAAGATCCATTTCCCCTGCCACAGATCGACCAAGTCATAGATTCTACTGCCGGGTGTGAGTTGTTGTCATTTGTGGACGCGTACTCCGGATTCCACCAGATACCACTGAATCCAAATGATCAAATAAAGACATCTTTTATCACCCCGTACGGGGCTTATTGCTATCATACCATGCCATTTGGACTGAGAAATGCAGGTGCAACATATCAAAGGTGCATGCAAAAATGCTTGCAATATCAATTGGAAAAAAATGTTCAAGTATACGTCGATGACGTGGTGATAAAAACCAAGCAAAGTCATACTCTAATTGAGGACCTGCGTCAAACATTCGCAAACTTAAGAAGATTCCGGATGAAACTTAACCCGGAAAAATGCACATTCGGCGTCCCGGCTGGCAAATTACTCGAATTTCTAATATCCAGCTGAGGAATTGAGGCGAACCCGACAAATATCAGGGCCATCGAAAGAATGGAATTGCCAAAAACCCTCAACGTTGTCCAGAAGTTCATAGGGTGCCTGGCCTCATTGAGCAGATTTAATAGTCGGCTAGGTGAAAAGCCCTACCACTATATCAACTGATGAAAAAATCAGACAAATTCACATGGACATAACAAGCTGATAGCGCCTTCCATGAATTAAATAAAATGTTGGCAACAACACCAATATTAGCATCACCATTGTCCAAAGAGCCAATGTTGCTCTATGTCGCGGCAACCAAAAGAGTTGTAAGTGCAGTAACAGAAGTTGAACGCGAAGAAGAGGGCAAATCAGTCCAAAGGCCAGTTTATTACTTGAGCGAAGTGCTCTCTGTATCAAAGCAGAATTACCCTCATTATCAGAAAATGACATATGGGGTATATATGGCAGCAAATAAGCTGAAACATTATTTTCAAGAACACCCAATCCGGGTAATATGCGAGGCGCCTATCTCGGATATATTAGGCAGCAAAGATGCCAGTGGCCGAGACACAAAATGGGCCATAGAGCTAGCACCATATACTCCACAGTATGATAGGCGAGATGCAATTAAATCTCAAGCTATTGCAGATTTCTTCGTAGATTGGATGAAAATGCAGTACGAACCACCACTGCCAGACCCGAATTACTGGAAAATGAATTTTGACGGGTCCAAGACGAAAATGGGTCTGGGCGGCGGGATAGTTCTCACATCGCCAAAGAGGGATCAACTCAAGTATGTGTTACAAATTCATTTCGCTGCTTTCAATAACGTTGCCGAGTATGAAGCACTTGTCCACGACATCAAAGTGGCCAAAGAGATTGGCATCAAAAGGATCATGTGCTTTGGTGATTCAGATTTTGTGATTCAGCAAGTGTCTGGACATTAGGACGTATTGGACGCAAACATGGCGTTATATCGCTTACATGTGCAACAATTTCGGGATACTTTGATGGGTGTCAATTCCACCACGTCCCAAGAGCAGAGAATGAAGCAGCAGATGTATTATCCAAGCTAGGCTCATCTCGGCAAGCAATACCACCAGGAATAGCATTGGAACATCTCAGAAAACCGTCGATCAAGCCCTCGCCAGAGTCCGAGTCAATATTCATCCTGGCAATAGAAGAGTTAGACGTTGCACCAATGGACATTGACTTAGGGGAAGGTTCGAGTCACTCGGGGACTGACTCACTCACTTTAAGGGTTGCCGAATCACACTCGGGGACTCCTCAGGTCATGTCGTCAGAACATATGTCGACTGAGCCGATGGAAATTGATGGGGAAGCAGACCCGGAGCCACTAATACCAACATGGGCCCAACCAATATTCAACTACTTAAATGATGGAACTTTGCTGAATGATGAGATATTGGAAAGGCAAACAGAAAGAAGAGCAAAAGCATACACCATAATCAACAAGGAGATGTACAAGATAAGTGTAACGAGTGTGCTGCAGCGTTGTATCAGTTCAGAGAAAGGCCAAGCAATTTTATTGGATATTCACCAAGGAGAATGTGGGCACCACGCATCATCAAGAGCATTGGTGGATAAGGTGTTACGACATGGATTTTATTGGCCAAGTGCACTGGTAGAGGCACAAGAGCTAGTCGGAAAATGCAATGGTTGCCAACATTATGCATCTAGGTCACACTTACCAGCGTCTGAACTAAAGACTATACCAATCACTTGGCCATTCGCAGTATGGTGCCTATATATGGTAGGACCATTCAAACCAGCAAGGGGAGGCATGACTCATATATTGGTGATGATTGATAAATTCACCAAATGGATAGAAGTAAAGCCCATCAAAAAATTGGACGGTAAAACAGTTGTCACATTCTTAAGGGACATAATACTGAGATATGGTTACCCACACAGTGTAATCACAGACAATGGCACAAACTTTGCCGAAGGAGCTTTTGCTCGATTCTGTGGAAAAAACCAAATAAGACTCGATGTAGCATCAGTCGCTCATCCAGAATCAAATGGACAAGTTGAACGAGATAACGGCCTAGTTCTATCCGGGATAAAACCCCGCTTGATGGAACCACTCCAGAGATCGCCTGGGTGTTGGATAAAGGAACTACCCTCAGTTCTATGGAGTCTAAGGACAACTCCGAATCGGTCAACATGCTATATGCCATTTTTCCTTGTGTATGGGGCAGAAGCAGTTTTGCCTGCTGACATAGAGTATGCTCGCCAAGAATAAGGCAATACTAGGAAGCCGAGGTAAAAGAGGCCCGAGAATATGGAGTTGACTTACTCGAAGAAGCAAGGGAACTGGCATTATCTAGATCCGCTATATATCAGCAAAATCTCCGACGCTACCATAGCCGGAAAGTTCAACCTCGTGTTTTTCGAGAAGGGGATATGGTGCTAAGGCTAGTGCAGCGCATAGCTGGAATGCATAAGTTATCACCCCCATGGGAAGGTCCATTCATTGTAAGCAAAGAATTGCACAATGATTCATATTATCTCATAGATGCTCGTGAAGCGCAAAAGAACAAGGCAGACAGATCAGGGGATGAGACCAAAAGGCCATGGAATGTGGCACTGCCTCGCCCTTTCTACACTTAGGAGAAGTAGTGCATGTATCACTCGAACTATCATATGTCAGACATTTGTGCCGGCTGTGTGCTGATGATAAAATGGTATGACTCGAATAAACTGACTCGGGGACTGCCCCTTATGTTTTCCCCTTCAAATTATTTTATGTCGGCTGGCGTGATACCCAAAGCTTATCTCGGAACAAGTAGTGTTTACTCAGAAAAAATCAACTCTTCGACTATGATGTTGTCCGAAAACACGGCTTCATGGCAAGCAAGAGGAAAGGATGCATGACGAGTAAACACGAACGCCGGATAAGTATAAGGAGAAACGTGAGTCGACCCTATGTCTTTTACCTAACCCACTGCAGGTTATATTGCATTGTGTGTTGAATGATCCTCGGCCAAGTGATCTAAGTTTCATACCTGCTAACTATATCCTTAGTACTTTGAGACTCTAATGTCGAACACCAAAAAATGTAGACAAGAGCCAAATTCAAGGAAAGGGGAAACGGCAAAATGAGACTCGGGGACCTGCCCTTGGATGATTCACACTCAGAACATAACATGATATTTAAAGCCTTATCAAAAGGCACACAACCGAACATAAGTGCAATGTATATTACATTTGTACCCTACATACCGGGGATCTAATCAAAGTTCAAGTATTTGTCCTACCCAGTCTAAGAAGCAGCAGGACTCGGAGGAGCAGTCTTGGAGCTAGGAGCATCGCTTGGAGCATCTGACGAGTCAAGGGCATCAGTAGCCAGGTCTTTAGGGTCGTCCGACTCAGTGGCCTCACTTTCAGCACCCTCCTCGTCAGCAACTTCGGTGAGTGGGTCGCCAAGATCGAGGAAGCTGGGACTGTCGCACCAAGCGTGTACCATGGTGTACTCGATCATGGCGTAGGCTCGCTCCTGGCGTCTCTTGATCAACTCAAGATCATTCAACCACTTCCCGTCCTCCCTTATGCGTGCAAGCACATCAAGATTGATGTCCTCGTACCAGGAGAGCACGAAATAAAGGGCCTTATCCGCTGTACCTCGGCCAGCCGACTCTCGCCACTGATCCAGCTTGTCCTTGGTCTCAAGGAGCCTTTCAGCAAGGGGCTCTATGAGTGTAGGTACGTCTTCATATGGCCAGAGCATGCGGAACGCATGAATAGACGATTTGAGAAAGTCCACGCCGCAGGACTTGAGGGTTTTGACGCGCTCCCATGGTGCTTCAAGATGCTCATCGTTACTCACCTCGCCGTCAACTGGGTCACCAGACTCGGCTCTCACCTTCTTCATGGCCCGGATGGCAAACAAATTGGACTCAGGAAAGTTCTCTGCAAGCAAAAGATAATCTTAGCAAAGTAACAAACAAAGATGACAAAGTCAAGAACAAGAATACACAGTGCAAAAAAGAGTAAGAACTCACTACTGAGAAAAGAGTTGATGGTGCTGAGTTTGGTTTGCCAAGCCTTGTCCTTAGCTTGGAGTGCGTCCAGATCCAAGTTTGCTGACTTGGCCTCTTTGAGCAGTTACCTGGTTTTCTCGGCGCCGGCGGCATGTTGGCCATCTTTCTCGGCAAGCTCTTCTTTCAGCCCCTTCACCTCGGCCGAGTGCTTCTGCTCCATGTTGGCCATCAGCTTTTTCAGCCAAGTCACCTCGTCTCGCTCCTTTTGGAGTTAGGTTTGGTGCTTCTCTGCTTATCCGGAACAAATTACTCGTCAGCAGCAACAGAAATATCTTGACCCATCAGGATAATAAGGCAAGAGAATGGCATGAACACCAAAAAGCGCGAGGAAGGCAAAAAACTTGCTCTCCGTCTCGTTGATCTGCGAGTGGAGCGCATCGATGGTGGACTGGGCAGAAGCTGTGGGAAAAGAGCAAGAAAATACTAAGAAAGTGAAGCAAAGAAAGTTACACCGAATGAAGTTATGGCGGGTAAGAAGATTACCTTGGCCTTGGGTGTCGATCTGCAGTTTATCATAGGCAAGTTCGAGCTTGCGATGCTCCAGGAAGAGAGCCTGATGCACCTTGGTGTGCTCATTATGCGTGAGCTGCACAAGGAAAAAGGACAATCAATAAATAGAAAAGTCAAGCTTCCAGTCGGATAAAGGGTGACTCCTATCTTAGAGCTTACAGCCAAATAAGCTTCTCATTCGGCAGTAACCTTGGGGACTAGGGATCAAAAGTCTAACATGCAAGTTTGGCATAAGGAAATAAAAACTAAGTTATTGCTTAAGAGCTTATAGCCGAGTAAGTTCCTCACCCGGCTGTAACCTCGGGGACTAGGTGATATGTATAACAGAAATACTCATCGACACAAAAGAGTAGAAAAAATCATTTACCTCATTCACTTCGTTCGCGTGGGCCATTAAGGCGATGGCTTGCTGGGTCATATCAGAGATGGCCTTGGGTCCCAGTATCAGCTTCTTGCCACCATGGGTACTGACCTCTTGCTCGCCAGCTGCATTCCACGCCAAAGCATAAGGCTTAGCCAAACCAAGGCCATTCCCGCTGAGCGTCCGAGTGAGAACTTGCCCCATTTTCAGGGTAGTTCCCACATTGGCGCGGGTGGCAGCAGCACTAGTGTGAAGGGCAACATCTTTAGAGCCATCACCTGACCCGGCAGCCGTGGACCCGCCCGGTTTACCCGTTGACGCAAGCATTGTTGCCAGCGTTGGGGGCCGGATCTGAGGAGCGGTACCCGGAGCACAAATCAAAGTTGTTTGCTTGGTGGAGGTGGTCTTGCCAGATGAAGTGCGAGCCGGACCAGGAGTCATAGGCCGGGTCTGGCTCTTTGACAGAAGAGGAGAGTGAGCAGATTTATTTGGAGAAGTAAGGGGAGCCGACTGACTGGGCTCAGCAGTTTTGTCGCCACCGGGTCTGACTGACACTGAGAGGCGTGAGCCTCAATAGTGGGAGCCTCGACTTGGACTGGGTTCTGTGCCGAATAATCAGTCGGAGCAGGTGCATGCCTTAGTGGCGAGGCGATGCTAGGAGCAGCCTGGTTAGCCGACAGAGGCGGAACGCTGAAAACAACAAGACATGCATAAGAAAACTGTAGCAAAGTATAAGAAGGAAAAACGCAATGTAGGCAGAACACAAAAGCTTACCCGGTGACGACCGGGTCGCGCGGTGGGCGACGCGAGATTCTGCGCCCAGCAGCTTTCCGGGTCTCAGCCAGCGTGGCAGCAGCAGGAGTGGCCTTGCTCTTCTTGGCTGGCTGAGTACTGGAGGAGGCCCCGTGTCGCTTATTTAGCTTGGCAACGGGGATCTTACCGACTCCGCCCACGGCGAGAGGAGTGTCATGTACCTGGCCAACTGCATAAGTAAATGACGGGCTTACTCGAATAAGTTAGAAGGCTAAGGTCGCAAGGCAAGTACCTCCAAAATTGTACAATCATTATCCTCATCATCGTCAGACCAATCTTGTAAGGGGTTTCAAGATTGGCTCTTACCCGAAGCTGAAGCAGCCGTATGCGGGATGGGCATGAAGCACTCCAAGTCATACTCTACTTTGTCAGAGTCGGAGCGATCCTCGTTGTAAGCGCTAGGAGGGACAGTACTGTCATCAACCTGGTGAACAAGGTTCTACAAAAGACAAACAGAATAAGTAACGAAAACTGGACAGAGAGTAGCAAACAAGCTAAAGCTAACTCGGCCGAGCTAATGACCCGGAAACTTACCGAGGGGACAGGCTTGACCCGGCTAAACGGGGGGAAACTCCAAGCCCAATCAACCGCCAAGTTCAGTTTGAAGATCGAGTTTACTCGGCGAGCCACGGAGTCGTGGGTAATCTCCTTCGTGGAGTGCCGAGTAGGGTCATGGGAACCACTCATGAAGCACATCTTGTGGCTCCTATCTTGGATAGGGCTTACCCGGCGTGAGATGAAGGTGCACATGAGGTCCCTGCCAGCGAGATGAAAGTGCTCATCCGACAACAACAACCTTTCCAGGATCACATTGGCCTCATTCACTTCAGCGTCTTGATCGCGCGGGTCAAGCTGCCAGAGCTTCTTGCTGGGAACCTCGTCCGAGAAAGGGGGAGTCGGATGTTATCGGTGGTCCCACTGTTTTTGACATAGAAGAAAGTTCTATGCCATTTCTTGCAAGAATCAAGGCCGGTAACCCGAGGGAAGATGGAGTCTCTCCTGGGTGTGATGCTAGCGGCACCACACCGAGTCGGTTTCTTCTCGCCTCGGGGGTGCCATACTGAGGAACGACTTGCACCCTAAAGCTAAAATATTTGGACCACAGAAGAAATGTAGGCCAAATGCCAAAATAGGCCTCGCAAGCGGAAATAAAGCAGGAAAGGGAGCCAATCGCGTTGGCAGGAAGATGATGGGTCTGAAGATGGAAAGTGGAAAGAAACGAGGAAAAGAAGGTTCTCACTGGCAGAGCAAAACCTCGCTCAAATGAGAAAGGAAGACCACCCGCTCATTGGCATCGGGTTTGGGAGAGATCTCACCGGCGGGAAGATGCCAATCGACCTGCAGCGGGATGCGCCTGGTGGAGCGGAGCCATTCGACCTCCTCGGTGGAGACCTCTGAGCCCTCCTAGCCTCCACGCTCGCTGGCGGGAACCTCCTGTTCCTCGGCCCCATCAGCACCGTCGCGTGCGTCCATGATCCTCCTACACTCAATCTCCTCCGCTGTTGGAAGAGGTTTGGAAGAACAAGGACCCGTAATGGAATAGGAAGAGGAAAAGGGCAATCACAAGGCAATAACAAAGAGTAGGAAGAACCGCAAAGGGGGAAGTTTGATTTTGCAGGCGCAAGGAAGAAGAAGAGGCAGGGGAAACTGAACGGGCAAGGGAAGTGGTAACCCCCTCACCCCTACTTAAGGGCAGTAAAAAACCCAATCGTGGGATCCCCCTGCGTCGTGCGGCCAGCGTGTGGCCATGTATCCGGCCGAGTAAGCCAATAGCGGGTGCCACGTGGCAACAATACACGAAAAATCCCCTGCCACGTCACGAAAGGAAGGACAAGGGACGCAGACCAATGCGACAGCCATAGTGACGGGGAATAACTGCGCAGCCATCACTGTGCCGCCAGAGCTTGGAACAAAATTTGAGGCAAGTTACCATGATTACCAGCTGTCAGTGACTGAGGCATGCCAAAAATGATTCGGAATTGGCCAAAATGACTCGGCACGATGCAAAAAACGAGCAAGAAAGTCAAAGAATTGACCCGGAAACTGTCAGACAGACTCGACAGAATGTGAAATCGCGCCTAATAGTGCGCCATAAGCGAAGAATAAGGACAAAATAAAAAGTTCCAACTACATCAAAGGAACCTGGAGACGCCTAACAGCTAGAACTGCTGGACCTCACCAGCTTTGGGGACTAATGTCGGGGGGATAACCCCCGGTAGGGTCACAAGGGGTGAAACACAGCCCAGCTAGGCTTGCTCCGAGTAAAGAAAGAACCAGACTGAGTAAGTACGGCCAGGAGAAAGAATCGTATGCGACCAACATAGGAACTATGTCGGCCCGTATAAGACAAAGTTGTTAATCTTGCAGGAACCAACGAGCCAAGTCTCCCGAGGAAGGTCCGAGTCATATAGGACGCGTGGCACCTTTCCGAGTGATGTTCAGGAGGGACCATGGAAAATCGTGGTCAAAAGAGAAGGGCGACGCCGTGTGACACAAAAGGAGTCGGGTGACGCCCAAAGCAAGGGCTAACGTACAAAGTTACTGCGTGACACCAAAAGGAACAGGAGGCGACGTACCAGAAGACCGTTAGCTGTCAAGCTTTATGGACTGGGCCATTAGGCTTAGGGAAAGCCCATGACCCGACCCGCATAGTAGGGACCAGGATCCAAACAGTAACCCTAGAAACCTAAGGGGTGTAATCTAGCTAGCACCACCTATATAAGGAGGGGCATAGCAGTAGTAGGAGGAGGTTGGACCAAGTAGGGAACTAGTGCCTAGAACACTAGTTCATACATCTCTAGGAGCACTTGTAAATATCAAGTGTCAAATAAATTCCTAAGTGTGGAGAGTTCATCTTGTTCTTCGTTCATGGCAAGACCATGCACTCCCTCCCCGGCGACCACAAGCACCCATTCGGCCCCCAACTTAAGCCTACCCATGGCATCTACCGTGACACCACCACGACAAATCCTTAAGTGTGTCTCCCTACGGTTCATGAATTATGTAGACATGATCAAGATAACTCTCCGATCAATAACCATTAGAGGAATCTGGAAATTCATTATGGCTCCCACATATTTCTACGATTACATTATGATCGAATGAACCATTTACATACGATACTGATTCACTTTGTCACGTGGTACTTTACTTATCCGAGGTTTGATCGTTGGTATCTATATACCTAGTTCAAACTTGTTACCGATAAGTACTCTTTACTTGTTCCATGATATGACATCCCTTGTGACCTAGTCACATGCTTGTAAGCCAATTGAATGACATTCCACAGAGAGGGCACATAGTATATATATCCTTCATATGGATGGACAAATCCCACTCTTGATCCATGTGCTTCGACACATACTTTCAGAATACATAATGCCACCTTATAACCACCCCGTTACGGAAGTGGTGTTTGATGTCATCAAAGTATCCATACGGTGATGGTGATTAACATGATCTCATGGTTGAAGGATTAGGTTACTATGTATTTGAAATCTTATAGCAAACAAACTCTGAATGACTTGATCTTATGCTATGTTAACTATAGGAGTGTGTCCATCACATCATTCTTCTAATGATATGACCTTGTTATCAATAACATCCAATGCATGAGGAAACCATGATCATCTATTAATCAACAAGCTAGTTTAACAAGAGGATTACTAAGGACTCTTTTATGTTTACAAAAGACACAAATATTAATGTTTCCGGTTAATATAATTATAGCATGTTATGCAAACATTTATCATAAACACAAAGATACAATAATAAACATTTTTTATTATTGCCTCTTGGGCATATCTCACATTTCCTAGTTAGTAGATGAACTTGTGATGCCTTTTCCTATATGAATCATGCATGCTTATGTTACATATCTTGTGTTATGTACTTCATTTTCTTGGATGTTCAATTAGTTTTGTTCTTATGTCTTGGTAGAGCAAGAAGTGTTAGGAGGTGTATGACAGGAGGGTTCTAGGAGTGTATGGTTCAAGGAATAAGTGCCATGCACAAGCGATTGGTTACAAGAATAACGCTCATTGAGGGTTTAAGACTAGACAAGAGGCACACCAAGATTACGAGGATTTCTTGTAGCAACAAGTGGGCAATTTTGCAGTTCTGGTGGATGCACCTCAGACCGGGGTTTAGTACTGAAGGAGACCATCATCGTCATCATGCTCATGGTGTTTGTGTATTTGTATCTTATGTAGTCCTAGGTGACATGTAACATGCAATATGAAATGACCGATGAACTGCTATATGGTAAACTTACCACATAGGGGTGCAAGGTTATTGTAGCGACACTAATACTTGCTACCAAACATTGTGCTTTGCATCAACCCACAAAACCTGAATCAAGAAAACCAAACAATGTGGCTATAAGTGGTGCCCTCATGCAGCGAGGGACTTGGTGGGCAACCAAACGAATTTGCACACAAAAACACTCTCTCTCGAAACAGGATTTTTCCCTTCTTCCATGCAAAGTTCACAGGATAAGATCAAAACAAAGAGAAATATCTTTTGGGGCACCATCACAAATATGTCCAAATCGAGAGAACAAGGGGAGCTCTCTGGACGAGGTGCAGAGCCGGCTAGCCATGCAATCTCTACCGAGCCAAAACTGAAAAAACTTGAAATTTTAGTGCGAGCAACCAAACAAACCCCTGGTGCACCTACATGTATTGATCCATCGACCGAACTGAAGATCGAGCTGCCCCCCTCAACAGGTAGAGCTATCACTACATGAATGGATGGCTACACCGATGGTCGGACGCTACGTCGATGGACAAACGTCAGGACCATTGGCGTAGACCTTGATCAGGCCAGCCCCCCAAGCAGCGATCGACATAGAATTGCCCTCGACGTAGCCTACACAACACCGACGGCTTCCCTCGGCGTAGCTATTTTTCCTTTTACCTCATTAAACTTTGAAAAATCATAACTAAATCATTCGAACAGAAAAATACAAAGAATATATCAAAATTTGCAGACAAATAAGATCTATCTATCTACACTCAAATATTACACATTTGTAAATAAAAATTAAGTGAAACATAAAACATTATATATAGTTTAAAATGAGCATAAGAAATTCAAAAACGATCCAAACAATACGAAACCTTCGCGTGGTGTCATATTTTGTGACATAGTTACAAGGAAAAATATCAAACTTGGTATATTGATTATGTCTCAAAAAACCTTCACAAAATGACCTATCTCATTCGAGGTTTCTTGGCTTTCGGGTCAAATGACCAATGTTATGGCTAGAATCAAGGCATAGTTTGTGATAACGTGTCCATATTGTGCATACATATGCATAATAGTATGACGAACAATGTTGCAGGAGGAAGTTTTCCTTTCCGTCGCACCAAAAATCCATTTTCCATTTTCCGAGTGCAAAAAACAGACGGTTTTGTGAAGCAACCACCAAATGGATAATTCAAAATGCTGCCACCACATTTTTCCAAAATACCAGACCACCTTACATGGACAATGTCCTAACAGGGGGGTTTCAAACATTTCAGTCTATCCCTGGAGAAAAATACAAATTCCTGCTGAATCGGTAGCAAGTGGGTCAGATATGAACTAAAGGTACATGATATGATGCTCATGATTTTTTACAAAAATCACTTTTAGGTTCACAATATGGTATTTAATTATATATCCGCTTCAAGTTTATCGAGGCTCAGCCCCGAGCTAAAAAAATCATGCCCGCCGTTTGACAAAGTTTGACGATAGTTTAAAACGGGCATAAGAAATTCAAAAATGATCAAATAAATGCAAAACCTTTGCGTGGTGTCATATTATGTGACATAGTTACAAGGAAAAAATCAAACTTGGTATATTGATTATGTCTCAAAAAACCTTTACAAAATGATCTATCTCGTTCGAGGTTTCCTGGCTTTCAGGTCAAATGACCAATGTTATGGCTAGAATTAAGGCATAGTTTGTGATAATGTATACACATTGTGTATACATGTGCATCATGGGATGGCGAATAATGTTTCCAGAGGAAGTTTTCCTTTTCGTCGCACCAAAAAGCCATTTTCCATTTTCTAAGTGCAAAAAATGGACGATTTTGTGAAGGAACCACCAAATGGATAATTCAAAATGCTGCTATCATATTTTTCAAAAATACTAGACCACCTTACATGGACAATGTACTAACAGGGGGTTGTCAAACCTTTCCGTCTATCCCAGGTGAAAAAGACAAATTCCTGCTGAATCGGTAGGAAGTGGGTCAGATCTAAACTATAGGTAAATGATATGATGCTCATGATTTTTTATAAAAATAATTTTAAGGTTCACAATATGCTATTTCATTAGAGATCCACTTCAAGTTTATCGAGGCTTAGCCCCCAGCTAAGAATCTTCATGCCCGCCGTTCAACAAAGTTTGACGATAGTTTAAAACGGGCATAAGAAATTTAAATACAATCCAAACAATGTGAAACCTTCACGTGGTGTCATATTATGTGACATAGTTATAAGAAAAAATATGAAACTTGGTATATTGATTATGTCTCAAAAAAAACTTCACAAAATGATCTATCTTATTCGAGGTTTCCTGACTTTCGGGTCAAATGACCAATGTTATGGCTAGAATCAAGGGCATAGTTTGTGATAATATATCCATATTGTGCATACATGTACATCATGGGATGGCAAACAATGTTGCAGGAGGAAGTTTTTCTTTTTATCGCACCAAAAAACCATTTTCCATATTCTGAGTGCAAAAAAGGACGGTTTTGTGAAGCAACCACCAAATGGATAATTCAAAATGCTGCCACCACATTTTTCCAAAATACTAGACCACCTTACATGGATAATATCCTAACAGGGGATGTCAAACCTTTCCGTCTATCCCTAGCGAAAAATACAAATTCCTGCCCAATCGGTAGGAAGTGGGTCAGATATGAACTATAGGTACATGATATGACACTACTGCAGAAAGACTTATAGCCTCCAGGTGGTTAGTGACGGGCAAAACGGTGCCTGTCACTAGTAAGTATTCCTTGCGACAGACAAGGATAGGCCTGTCACTAGTACAAAACACTAGTGACAGGCGCATAAAATTGACTGTCACTACTATTTTTTGTGTGTGGCCGGATGATTAGAAAAATTAACTGGTGACGGGTATCTATAAACGCCTGTCACTAATGAGTAGACAAATTGTTAGTAACCAACATCTCTAAAGACCTGTGGTAATAAGTTTTTTTCTCTGCCAGCCAATCCGACCAGACGGGCCGGTGTCACGGCTCAGTCCTCACGCCTAAACTCGGTCCTTAGGGACAGGTTATTTCATGTTGTACATAGGTCGTCGTTTAGCGTGGTATCATTTTGTACTAGTCCAAGGTAACCAAATCATCATGTTTTACGGAGCTGTACTCGTTCAACAAAACTAAATCTCCAGATTTTGTGGTGCATATAGACGACATGGATTATTGTAGTCTTGTAGAGCGTGTATGTACATTTTCTCGCCAGCGATGTGGAGTCAGGTTACAGACGACATAAGTCTAAACCAATCTCCATGCCCCCACTCTCAACCTAATTCACGGAACCACCGTATCGGCCCCTTCGCACCGCATCGCCCCCGAGCCCAGACGCCGCCGCCATTCCCCCACGGCCCACCGCACCAGAGCTGCCCCTGTTCTCCCACCGCACCAGATGCCGCCGCCGAGCATGCCCCCGCCCGCATCCCAGGACTGTGCACAATTACGCCAGACACTGCCCGCCGAGCATGCCCCCTACCGCCACTGCCCCGCGCGATCCACACTATCCTCAATCTCCTTCGCCTCGTAGGTTGTCGTCGCAATCACCGCCGGAGATGTTGCCTTCTCACGCGAGGCATCGCCGGTACACACCCGCAATAGACACATCATGTGAGCCGCCACCGTAGCCGGCGAATCCAAGGCGGGATCTCCGCCTCCTGCCTTCTTAGCTTGACGACAACGCCGCCGGAGGTGGATGCACTGCTTCCCTTCACGATCTGATGCAAAGGCAGCAAGGTCAACACCTCATCCCACTATTGCCCATCATCAAGGAACCTATTTGTTTACTTTGTAATTTCTAATCACCCGCTTTATTGCAGCTTACATGATCCTGAAGAAGAATGAAGAGTGGATGAAGAAATATGTACACACTTCAGTGCCTTATGTTGGACTCATGATTGCCAAGACCTTGGTCAATGCTATTTGCAATTCCTCTTGATGTGCTTTATTTTTACTTTATGTTGTTGGAGTTTAAGATTATAGCAAGTAACCTTCTTAGTAAAACCAGGAAGGCTCATTTATATTTGCTTATTTGGCCTAATAAAGATACTATGTCCTGGGTGGTGCTGCCTAGAAGTTGAAAGAAAGGTACTCCCTCCAGACCGAATTACTTGTGCGGCATACTATTTATGAAAACCTCCCTAGAACTATTTATGAAAACCTTCCCTGATTGGTCTTTGTCGATTGCTAACAGTGTTGTGTTGTACCGTGTTCGTAGGTGGCTCTCAGACTAGAAGCAGCGTCACGCCTTCCTTGACAGCATATTTCCTGCTCGCCGAGATCCGGTACGATCAGTGTTGAGCGCAGGTGTGTGCTGTTGTACCTGGTTTTCATTTTGTACTCTTGAACTCTTGAGCTTTATTATCTATAAAGCTGGGCAATAGTCTTAAATTTTAAAAAAAAGGATAAGCAGATAGTGTACATACTATTCGCCGGGATGTATATTTTACAGTAAGCTCTTTACTTTGATCTATCTTTAAGTGCAAATATGAGAGCCCAGTTAGCTTCATTCTATCGACAATACTAATGGATGTGTGTGCAACCTCTGTCTACCCGTCTTCGTTCAGATGCAATTCTTCCATTAGAGATAACAGTGACATTGCCAATATCATCTCAATAAAGCGAATAGTACCATAGAATATTGCCTAAGCCACAGTTAACATTTCTCTGTCCTAATACATACATGTTCGACAGAAATGAGTTGCATCTAAATAAATTAATTATGGTGAACATGAGTTCCTCTCTTTGTTTTTTTACATTCAGCTAATGGTATCCTGATGTTTTGAACTTATGATGTAAACTGATCTCTCTGCTTATTCCACTATATATATATATATATGATACTTGTCTATTTGATTCATAACCTTTCTGATTTGTCATCACACCAAATATTTTCAACAGAGCCACTAGATTATGGAATGCGAGAGACTGCATGACTATTCATTGTTGTAATTTGCTAATTTTAACTGTCTGAAACAAGGGTGATAAGGTTATATCCTATTGGGGGCTTTATTTTCAGTTTCAGTTTCAAATTTTCATGTTTCAGTTTTCATGAAAGAATACTTGAGCTTGCTGTACTATAAAATTTAAAATGATTTCACCGGCATTTTCAATGAAAGAGTACATGAGCTTGTTGTACTGAAAAATATGAAACGACACTCGAGGCGGTTTCAATTTCAACGAAAAATGCACATTGAAAGAATATTGGACTATAGAAGTTTCCACATGTTTAGTTCTATGAACCTCTTATCTGCTCATTATCACTCTTATTTGCATTTCTTAAGGACTGCATTTACAAAGGTCAATGGTTTGCAAAGACACAAATTTGTTAGCTTGCACTTCTCATCATCTTGCATTTACAAAAAGCTCATGCACTTCTCTAATTTGTGTATGCTAGTACTGTCACTGTATCGTGCGTGGCACAAGCATGGTAGTTTTGTGTTTTGCTGCATGATGTGGTGTATGGACCAAAAAGTTGTCTCGCACACATTTCTAGCATTCCCACAAGTGACATCAGGTCTTTCATGATGATTCATGCAGGGTATCTCTGGCTGCTGCTGCTGGAGATCACGCCGACGAGCACGGCGAGCTGCTACTGCTACTGGTGGTGATCATGTCCATAGGAGGGGCAGCGTCAGCAAGCGGCGAGGGAAGGAGCTATGTGGAGGAGCGTCGTCGGCCACCGACCGAGTGGAGGAGCGTCGACAGTTGCAGCTGCCGAGCTGCGGCCGGCCGAGCCGAGGAGCGCCGGCTGTTGTGGCTGTCGAGCTATGGCAGGACGAGCGCAGGAGCGTCGGCAGTTGCGCCTGGAGCGGAGGAGCTCCATAGATTGTACATTCTTATGCTAGTGTGTTAACTGTGTAAATATTACATTATATTGGTTTATGTAAGTATAATTGGTACACCATTTTATTGTGTGATATCCGAAATATTTGTGGAAAATGCGTTATATATATTCTTGTAACATCTTATTGTGATATCTGGAATATTTGTGCAAAAACGCATTTAATTTTTTTATTACTGAAACTCCAACCAGTGACGGGCAAGATAATGGGCCTGTCACCAGAAAACCCATATTGTTGCGGCATTTGATTGCAGCCAGTGACATGTATCTCTTTTGCTTGTCCCTAGTATACACATACTAGCGACAAGCACGCGAAAATGCTGTCACCAATATACATACTAGTGACAGGCACTTGCCTGTCACTAATAGCCTCATACCAGTGACTAGTCATCGGTGACAGGCACTTTGCCTGTCACTTATGAGCGTTTTGAGCCTGTCACTAATAGCTTATTCTGCAGTAGTGTGATGCTCATGATTTTTGGAAAAATCATTTTTAGATTCACAATATGCTATTTTATCAAAGATTCAATGCAAGTTTAGCTTGGCTCGACCCCGAGCTAAGAATCTTCTTGCCCGACGTTCAACAAAGTTTGACGATAGTTTAAAACGTGTATAAAAAATTAAAAACGATTAAAACAATGCGGAACCTTCGCGTGGTGCCATATTATGTGACATAGTTATAAGGAAAAATATCAAACCTTCTATATTGATTATGTCTCAAAAAACCTTCATAAAGTGACCTATCTCATTCGAGGTTTCGTGGCTTTCGGATCAAATGACCAATGTTATGGCTAGAATCAAGGCATAGTTTGTGATAATGTACCCATATTACATGTGCATAATGGGATGATGAACAATATTGTAGGAGGAAGTTTTCCTTTTTGTCGCACCAAAAAGCCATTTTCTATTTTCCGAGCGCAAAAAGGGGAATTTTATAAAGCAACCACCAAATAGCAAATTCAAAAACGGGGGGTTTGTGATAAGTTGATATGGATATCATATTTAGATTCCTTTCATTTTTCTGATCAATTTAGACATATTATTTATCGAATTCCGATTTACGGATTTAAAGATATTAATTATTCCATATTAAATGAAAAATACAAAAAGTAAAATTATTATATTTTTATTTGAATTCAGTAATATTTTTACTTATTCATTGTTGTTTACTTAAATTAGTGTGTAGTTTCAAAAAAATAAAAACATGTGACATAATGATATAAGAGTTAATAGGATTGATATCATAGTATTGACAATTCTGTACAAATTTCTTCGTGAAAACTGATTCGGAAGAAACCGAGATGTTAAGCGTGATGAAGGTGGAGTAGTGTTAGGATGAGTGCCCTACCGGAAAGCTTGATAAAGACTGCAATTTAATCAAAGAGTAAGTGTAATTAGTGTTAAAAATGTTCAAGGTGAGAGATTAATAATTCAAACAATTCAAAGATTTAAAAAAGTTAAGAAAAAATTCAAAAAAAAAAATTGAATTTCTTTTGGATTGTTTACGACCTGCCTTTATTATGCCGACAGGACTACGCCGAGGGCAAAGCCGTAAGCGTAGCCTACGCCGACGGCCAGAAGTGCCTCCGCCAAGGAAGGTCGATGCTACGCGGGCAACCCTTAGCGTAGACTGCGCCGACGTCTTTTGGCTATCGGCATAGCGTGCCATTTGGGTAGCATTTGCTTCGGCCATGGCGACTCAATCCAACCACAACCACCCCTATTAATATGGCAAGTTGAAAGGGACGCCATGCTATGCCATGCAAACGCTGCAACGCATTGCATTGGTGGCCCCCGCTTACAGCCTGCGCTCTGCGAGCTCGCCTTCAAGTTGGAACACCACACCACAACGTACGTACTCCGACGTCCGTCGTCTCTCCCTGCACGCACGCGAGGTCGGACAGAAACTACTACTGTAACTGCCACCACTGTAGAAGTACTACTAGTACACATCAAGAGTAATAAGCAGGTCACATAGGCAATGATGAAACAAGAGCTCAGAAACTTTCTCGTCTTGGCGTGGAAAGAAATTGAATGTTCCATTAATTAAGTGATCTGTGAAAGGCTTTTACATTGATGGAGAGAAGTCAATACCCGAACCATTCATCCTCTGCTGCAACTACAACAAGAAGCTACTAGTAGTACTGGGGTGGAGTGGACTGGATAGAGATGGAGGAAAATGATGGATGGATAGAGAGATGCGGCAGCGAGAGGAAACGGGACAAGCATGGTGCGTTCTTGACTCCTTCGGGCTCAAGCAAAAGCCTCCACTTCGATCGAGACCATCACACGTGCACATGCATTTGCATGCACGAGCATGCGAGCGAGAGCTCCAAACGTAACGACGAGGAAGAAGATGGAGCAGGTAGGTAGGTGGGCTGTGTGCGTGCAACGGTGCGAGCATGCGAGGGCGACCGGACGGCGGGGCGACAGCGGCGGAGCCAGCAGACGAACTGAACCCCGACCCAGCGACACCGCCACCACGACGGCCTGCTGCTAGCTAGCTCCTCCATGAATGCAGCATTCAAGGACCCAACCAACCACAGAACTCGGGCCGATCGACCGCCTTGAATGAACGAATGAGTGAGGAGGGGGAATCGAATTCACTCCCCGCCCGCCCGCTGACGGAGGCCGGGCGGGCCGGGCAGGGCGCCCATCAATGGCCGCAATTCAAGGCCGCCTTGATCTGCTCCACGGTGGTGCTGATCAGGCTGTTCACCGTCGCCACCGACTCCGCGTTCAGCCGCGACGACGGCAGGCTGCTCACCAGGATCTGGAACGCCACCGTCACCACAGACCCCGCCGTGCCGTTGGACGACGGAGCGCGGCCGTCGGGCACGATGGTGAACCCCGACGGCAGCAGCGGGATCGCCGACGGGTCCTCCCCGCTCATCACCACGTTCGCTGCTGGGAGGTCGATCGGCGCGTACACCACCAGCGAACCCGTGGAGTCCGCGCAGCTCTCCTGGAGGATCAGCATGCTGTTCTGGCTCGCGTTCAGGCCCTGCATCGAACGCATCTCGTTAACACAACACGTAAGCCATTGGCGAAGCTACGACGATGAGACCGATCAATGGTGCTTACTCTGAGCAAGGATATGGAGTTGCCGGGGTGGGAGCCGTTGGGGATGCGCGACACCTCCTGGACCGGGTTGCCGTGGGACAGCACGTCCCACTGGGACCGCGTGTTCTCGTCGCGGACGAACGCGAACACGCGCTCGCACGACACGGGGAGCCAGATGGAGGTGGCGGCGCTGAGCACCACGCCGCTGGGCTGCCCCGGGTCGGTGCTGCGGTGCACCATGACGCGCACGCCGGCCGCGTCGTCCGACGACCCCGCCGCGCCCGGGCCCGACAGCGTCGTCCACCGGTGCAGCTGCGACGCGCTCAGGCTCGCGCAGAAACTGCCCACCATCCGCTGCGACAGCCTCATCATGCTCCTCTTGCCCTCCGCCGTCACCCCCGCCACGGCGATGTCCCGCCCGTGCGGCGGCGTCACCAGGCACGAGTGCCGCTCGCACGCCCTCTGCAGCGCCGCCAGCCAGCGGTGCGCCCCGAACGCGGCGCCGCTCCCGACCAGGTCGCGGTACAGCATGTTGATGGGGACCTTGTCCTCCGTCTCCGTGTGTTCCACCCAGGTCACCTTGGAGTACCCGTTGGACATGTCGGCGATCAGGCAGCCGGACGGGAGGCGGCGTGATCGTGGCGGCGGCGCGCCGTAGCGCGCGTCGCGCTGCAGGTCCACGGACACGTCGGCGATCGCCCACAGGCCCTGCTCTATCTGCCGGCAGTACCGGAGGAAACAGAGCTCGCGCGTCGGCACCACCGGCGTCATCACGTGCAGCTCCTCGTACATCTGCGTCGCGGCACAAAAACATCATAAGAACAATGCTCCATTGGTCGATCGACTGCGTGCACAAGATAAGTGATGGACTGCGTGCACAAGATAAGTGGTGGTCGCGTCTTATTACCAGCACCAGAGACTCGCTCCGGCCAGCCATGCCGTTGACGAGAACGTCCACCGTGCGCGCCCTGGTGACGATGGTAGGGAAGAACTCCGCCCACGTGTTCTGCAAGATCAATGTCCAATAATGCACGTGGCCGGTGATGAGTAGGCGAACCATCGATTCCCTGGACCGATCGAAGTAACCAAAAAGAGGCAAAGGAAACCTGACTACTCACCGGGTCCATGAAGACGTCGACGAGGCCGACGGCGCTGGTGAGCACGAGGCAGGAGTCGCGGGATCCCTCGACGTGCACGTCGGGGCCGCGGAAGGAGCTGCTCATCCCGGGCTTACCGAAGATGCTGTCGTACGTGTCTGCATTGAGCACCTCCCGCCCGCCAGCCGCCTTGGCCCAGAGGTGCTCGCCGGCCTGCGCCAGCCTGATGAGCTCGTCCATGGCCCGCGTGGCCATCTCGGCCATCATGGGCCGCTCGATCTCCGAGACGGGCGCGGGCAGCTGGAACGCCGACGAGCCGCCGCCGCCGCCGCTGAAGGGGTCCAGGTCGAGCGAGGGGCCGAGCGCGGACACGGGGCTGCCGAGGCCGCCGACGGAGAGCTCGAGCGAGGACATGGAGAGCGGCTGGTGCATGGACGGGAGCTGCGTGATGGGCCGCCCCAGGTACTTGGACGTGAGGCTGGACACCCGGTCAAGCTGCAAATAAAATCACCATGCCGATCGATCGTGTCATTGTTACTGCCATTGCCATCGTGGTGCGGGTACAGAAGGCGAAATGTGGGACAAGGTAAACGAAGCTTGCCTCCTCCTTGAGGTGGGCGTTCTCCATGCGCAGCTTGTGCTCGTCGAAGTAGTCGTCGGCGGCGCCGGAGTGCGGTCCGCCGCACGTGGGGCAGATGACGTTCTTAAGGGCCTCGCGCATGGCGATGTTCTCGCATCGGATCTTGTCGTTCTCCGCGCGCAGGAAGCAGTTGTCGGCGCGCTCGTGCTGGGCCTTCATCTGCGTCCTTCGGTTCTGGAACCAGAACTTGATCTGCCTGGGCTCCAGCGCCAGCTCCCGGCTGAGGTGCATCCTCTGGTTCTCGTCCGGGTGCGGGCACTCCTTGAACATCCTGCAACACAACGCACCGTCCATCCATCAGACCAACCAAACAATTCTTTCGCTCGCTCATTCAGAAAGAAAGAAAAAGATAAAACAAGATTGGTTGGCGGGCGGGAGGACGTACGCCTCGAGCTGCTGAATCTGGCGCGGGGTGTGGCGGTGGTAGCGCTTCTTCCGGCGGTGGGCGTCGGAGCCCGGCATGAGGTCGTCGCCGAATTCCATCGCGATCTCGGCGCACGAACAGCACGCACTGATCGGCCGTTACCCTGGAGCGGTGCGTGTAATCCGGGGAGGAATAGAAGACTCCAGTAAGTAAGCAGGAAGTGCTACGATCGAGGTCTAGCGCCTAGTACCCAGCTATATAGAACGCCTCGCGCCTACGCTGGCATGGAAGAAGAGAAGGGAAGAGAAGAGACGGCAGCGAGCAGTAATCTCTCTGGTCCCGGCGAAGCAGAAGCAGTAAACGTAGGCACAGCTAGCTCAGGGGGAGGAGAGGAGGTGAGCTACAGAGAAGTTCTGGGATTCAGCGACCAGCAGGCCTCACCCATTGCTGCTCCTTCCTTAACTCCCTCTCTCTCCTATCTCTCCTCTAGTCTAGGCTAACGCACGCACGCATGGCATGGCATGGGCATGGGCGTGGGCAGCGGCAGCGCGGCGCACAGGCTCAAACGGGGAGAAATCTATGGCCCAAACAGAGAGACCTCGCCCGCCTCCTGGATTCGAGTACTGGTATCGTATTTGCCCAAGTTTTCTCCGTCGTCGTTCTGTATACGGAAGGGAGGGGGAGGAGGGTGAGATAGTACACTCCACTGGAGCACTGTTTGGGGGAGGGAGGAGCAATAACCGATGCGAATTAAGAGCCGGAGTATTTAAAAGGGCCCCTCCCTCCCGCGCCCTACTCCCCCTCGGGCTCGGGTGGGAACAGCTGGAGCCATTTAAGGCCCCCTAACGGGTCGGGTTAAGCCTGTTGACTTTTCCGCTCGCCCGCAAGACAATCCACTGTTGCTGTTGCGCTATGCTTCACAGTACTGCTAGCTAGCTAGTAGTACTCCTCCTGTACTTGTAGTAGTATACCAAATCATTTTGTAAATTTTTTTAATTTCTTCGAGCCATTTTAGTTCATTTTCGGACAATTGTTTCTCTGTCAATTCATACTGTCTTCAGTAAAGTGAGTATATGTTGCGACCACAGTTTTGGTTTTGGGGGTGGGCCGGGTCAGGCTGCAGGGGTGGATGCATGGATCCGAGGCCAGCCGGCCGGCCTGAAACCTGGAAGGAAACGGAACCGACGACATTAAATTGTCGCGCTGTCCCAAACGGTATCGGGATCCGAAACCCAAAGATCGAACTCGTCACTTCCTTCTATTCGTCGTCGTCGTCGTCTACATCGATCCCGTCGCCGGCTGACCAGCAGTACCCAGTAGTAGTACGTACGTTGCCATTTCCAGTTTTCTCCACGGATGGCACTCGCGCGCGCGCACACGGTCGCACCACCCACCAGTGATCACGTTTTGCAAAAGGCCCAGGTGCCTCCAACCCTAAGATTCCGTGATCTCGGCCGGGGCCGTAGCGTACCTAGCCACCTGTAAACTAATAATACTAGTAGTGCACGACGAACCTGACGAGAATTGTCAAATGCTTCCGGCCGGTCAGCCGTCGAACAGGTACCTCACCTGGCATAACAATAACAGTCCATCTTAATTTCTGGAACTTAATACTAATCCGGTACTAGTAGTCAAGTTATTCCACGTATATATATGGCTGCGTGTGCTCCCCATACGGGAGGCGTGCTGGATGGATTGACGGCTCGTTCGGCCGGAGTGTCCCTCGTACGTGTCCGTGGCGTGAAGTGCACACACACTCACTCACGGTCCAGGAGGAGAAAGGAAACGGCATGCGATGATGTGATGTGCATTGACTCTCGTACGCGCGCAAACAGTTGCCACTGGTAGTAGTAGTACGCCATGACTAGATCCTGTCACCTTGGACAAAGTATAGTGGGTACTACTACGAGTTTTGGACGGACTGAACTAGCTATTATTTGAGAGGATGAACGAACTTTTCATCTCCGATCGATCAAGGTGCTCAGAACTAATCATAGAAGATGGAGGACGAAATGGGTTCAGTACTCGCACACTCTTAATTTCATTTTTTTTCAGATAGGTTCGGTGCTCACCGTGATATCGTTTACCACTCGTGGCTCACCACGGAAAATAAGTTCTCAAAACAGACTCCCGCAATGCTAATATAGCAACCCGCACCATACAACCAACAAGTATGCTGAGGTTGCAGCACAACCAAACCAAAAATTAAAACAATAGATAGAGAAACAAATGCCAACGATTGCCAGATCGACAAAACCAAGATGACTTGCAACCGCTATATCTTTGGTGTAGACCCATGATGCTCTTAGCACTCCTAAGCGTCGCGTACCAAGCAACACCTGCAAAAAGGAATGCGACGACGAGACTAAAGTGACCGTACTGTTTCCGTGTTGATCTAAAATAGGAGATTATGTACACCGAATCGATACAAAGTGACCGTACTATTTCTGGACGCATTGAATTATTATTTTGAATGAATTGTTTCAAGAGAATGAACGAACTTTTCATCTCCGAGGCGTAGTACTACTCCGGAACTAATCATAGAAGGTGCACAGATGCCTAAATGGATTCAGTACTCACACTCTTAGGGCTTATTTGATTCAAAGGATTTGTAAAACAAATGAATAGGAAAAGTATAGGAATAAAATGGCATGACACAATCCTACATGAATGAAAAATGCAGAAACCGATAAGATAAGATGTTTGATTGCACCGCAGGAAAAACACAGAAAATTTTATAAGGTTTAGGTACATGTCATAGTTGTCATAGACACATAGGATTTTTTTCCAAGAGGTCTCACCTCTTGTTAGAAATCCTATAGAATTGTAGTGTAGGAAAGCAATGCATAGAAATTTTGTAGAATTTATTCCTTTGAATCAAGCAAACTCTATTGAAAAATTTTTATGGATTGAAATCCTATAGAATTTCTTTAAAAATCCTTTAAATCAAACGTGCCCTTAAATTTCTTTGTTTCTTGCAGGGAGGCTCGGTACCCACTCGTGCTATCGTGTATGTAGGCCGCTCATGACTCATGACGAGGGGAAAATAAGTGGGTTTCTCAAAATTATGTGTCGTCTTGGTGTGGAAGTACTGTAATGTACTACTACTCCACTAACAGTAGTTTTGACTTGGCGTACAGGAGTATACAGTTTGCTAAAAGAAAAAAAATACGACCCATGAGAATGGATCGCTGGGTTGATTGCGATGGCGTCTGATGTGGTGGTACTAGAGCTATTCCAGGTTTCCATTTACTCCTCCAATTCATTGCTGGCGCGCCCCTTCATTATTTCTCTTAAATGTTCATATACTATCCTGTGCACGTCAATTGAATTCATTTGGCCGAGTTCCCGGTGGATGGACGTATTTATCGTCATCATGGAAGAGTAGGATGAGTAATCTCCTCCTGCGACTGCAACCATATCAACATGGAGTAGTAAAGTCGTAGTAGTCTGCAGCTGATGATGAATATATGTTGGCATCTTACACTTAACAACGTATACACTGAAGAACGTCGTTCATGTAAGAATTGGTCGCGATCATGGCGATGTAGCCATCACAGATCGGGCATTTTGCGAGGTTGGGAGCTCCGGATTTGCACGACGGGACAGGTGCGGCCAGGTTGAGGAGACAGCGAGGCCAGTGTTCTTACCATTTCCAGTTGTTGCCCATCCCCTGCCCGGCCGGCTGCCCCCTCGACGAGACAGCGGAGGAACGTTCATCAGTACATGACATCCCCAATACGTCATCACAGCTGAAAGGAAATGTCGAGGTTAATTTAATTAGCAGTCGTGTCTGTACTCTGTACTGTGCGATGATTGTCGAGACCGGATTAGCATATATACGGCGACGTCGGGCAGTTAAGGCGAGGGAGGGTCAAAGATGGAACGTGGATTCGAAGGGAGAGAGTGTACCACTGATCGAGTGACTGAGGAGACTGACGTACGGTTCCCGTCGTGGCCGGCCGCACTAAATCTGCAGAGCTAGCTCGATCCGGAGATGAAATACACCCGAGCAACCAGCCGCAGCGGAGCGTAAAGAGACGAAGTTATGGAACCTGTACTCGGGCGTGTGGTGTGTGGTACGCGCCACATAATGGCGGTGGACGGAATGCCTCCTGGTCCTCCGTCCTCGTCGTCGGCGGCGATGCTCCGGCCCAGCGTACGCGCGAGCGCCGCTGGAGCAACCGGCGGCACCTGCCCTGTGTAGTAGTGGGTAGGGCGGGGTGTCAGGAGTAACTGAAGAGGAAGCCTGATGGGATCATCCGGCCAAGTAGGTGGAACGTTCATTCTCTATCGGACGGCCTACATAGAACCAACGGTCATCTTCATCCGCAACAACCCATCTTTATCTGTTTTATTAAAGGAGACTACTACGCGTCTCCTGGGGATAAAAGTTTCCGATCCCTGAGTGGACAGGCCGACACGTGTCCAGAAAAAAGACCTCAATTCCGCTTTTGCTACAGAACTCTTCGTTTTTGCACAAATTGTCCCACTTTTACTACATGTAGCAGAAAAAAGATTCGTTTAGGAGACAAAATAAAAAGACATATCTCGCCGGAGACCTCGTCGGAGTTTCGCCGGAGACCTCGTCGAACACTTTGTAGCAAAAGATGTGTTCTAATGTAGCAAAATCTGACTTTGTCGGACATTTTCGCTGGAAGACCTCGCCGGAGACATTGTAGCAGAAACTTTGCACTATTATAGCAAAACTAGAAAAGAGATATATAGCAAAAAAATTTAACAAATGTAGCAAAAAAAGACTTCATCGAACACATCGCCGGAGACTTTCACCGAAGAGCAAACCCAACGCCCAGTTGTAGCACTGTCGCAGACCGCTTGTAGCAAAACTCGAAACCGCTTGTAGCACCGCCGCCAACCACATGTACACTACTAGGAAACAGACTGTTAGTGGCGCACCCGAAATGCCCATCCGTGGCGCACTAGCAGTGCGCCACGGGCCTTGCGCTACGGCTATCTCTCAGCCGTGGCGCACTGCCTAGTGCGCCACAGAAGTTTAGATACAGGCGTGGCGCACATGCCAGTGCGCCACAGAAGTTTGGGCAGGTGCGACACGCGTATGAAACGATAACCGTGGCGCACTAGGTGCTGTGCGCCACGGATATAAATTTCAAAATTCAAAAAAAAAGCAGCAGATCTGGATCTCGTCGTCAGTGCCGTCGCGCGTCGGTGCAGGTCGCCGTCGTCGCCTCCTCGTCGTCACCTTGTTGTCGTCGTCGGAACTGCAAGGAGGAGGAGGAGAATAGGAGGAAGAGGAGGAGAAGAGGAGGAGAAGAAGAAGAGGAGGCAAAGGAGGAAGAGGAGGAGAAGAAGAGGAGGAAGAGGAGGAGAAGAAGAAGAAGAGGAGGCAGAGGAGGAAGAGGAGGAGAAGAAGAGGAGGCAGAGGAGGAAGATGAGGAGAAGAAGAGGAGGAGGAGAAGAAGAGAGGAAGGTAGGAAGAGATGGAGGAAGAGAGGGAGGAAGGGAGGTCGACGTCGCCCTTTGTCACTGCGAGGAGGAGGAGAAGGAGGTCGATGTCGCGCCATCACTGCAAGGAGAGGAGAAGGGAGAAGGGAGAAGGAAGAAGGAAGAAGGAAGAAGGAAGAAGGAGAAGGGAAAGGGAGAGGAAGAGGAAGAGGGAAAAGGGGAAAGGAAAAGGGAGGAGGGCGGGGTGGGGATTCGAAATTTGAATCCCGCCCAAGCTTATCCGTGGCGCACTAGGTGGTGGTGCGCTACGGGTAAGTTGCCCTCTATTTTTTTTCTGCAGGAAAAAACCGGTCTTTTGACCGTAACTTTTTACTCTTTTCGAATTTTGAAAATCTAAAAAATCGCTAAACGCCGGTCGTTGCGAGCGGATGCGAAATCTCGTTCTCGTCATTTTGGTATATTATACGATTTTTTTCGATATCGTATGCAAAAGTTACGGCCTTTTTACCGTGGCATGACTTTTTTTAAAAATAAAGTCGAAACTCATTTTTGTTAATTTTACTAGAAGCTATACCACATTACCTACCTAAATATGAAAGGATTTAATTTTTTGAAGTGTTTATCATTTTCATTTATTTTTTGCAAACCCTAAAAAGGCGATCCAAGAGGGGGGTGGAGTTGGTGCATGCCACTTAGGCGTAGGGCACTAGGGCAGAGTGCCCTACGGCTAAGTTTATACATCTGTGGCGCACTATGCCATGTGCGCCACAGATGTTTGTGGCGGTTTCACAGCAGAGGGGGCGTGCGCTTAGGCGTAGCGCACCCCCCCCCCCATGTGCGCCACAGATGACACTAACAACCGTGGCGCACATGACTATAGTGCGCTACAGATGTTTGGCGAGCGTCCAACAGGGCCCTGGACCACACACATCTGTGGCGCACTATAGCCATGTGCGCCACGGTTATTCTAGTTACTAGTAGGGCACTGCCCACAGGTGAGCCACGCCTATTTTAGCCGTGGGGCACTTCAACCATGTGAGCCACGGATGTGCTGATTACCTATAACTGTTTTCCTAGTAGTGGTAGCACCGTCGTCAACTGCATGTAGAAATCTCTACAGGATGTGAAATGTCTCTATGTGATTTTTAAAGAGTCAAAATAAAGTGTCAAGGAGAATGTCTGTTTGGTAGGTTTTTATTGTAGTGGAGGCTCCATACGAGATGGGACATGTTCCTCTACATAGTAACCTGCACCACAACTTTGGACGGGGCTGGTTACGTAATAACCTGATGGGACAACGTTAGAGTAACCTGCGTAGACAATTGGTGGAGGTTCGCTGATGCATTTCGTCGTGGGGGTGTAGATGAGTTCGGGGGTGGTACACCCATACGGGGAGACCATGTACCACTGATAGGCGAGGTAGGGTGGAGCCAAGAGGCTAGGGTTGAAGTAGTCAGGTTCTCGCGCCGCGTGATGGGCCTTGGGGTAGCATCGGTACGCTGCCCCAAAAATTTCTTCAATGTTGTTGAAGTAGTCCTTGCGTGAGGTTGACGGAGTGGATGTGACGTATCCCCCTGGCCACGTAGGTATTCTCCGTGTTCGCTAACCCCCGAGGTTGGAGAAAGAGGCAAATCGTGGGCGAGCTCCGACGGCGTTGGAGTTGATCCGATATGCATGGCGCGCGCACCCGTGCCTAGTGCGCCAACTGACAAAAGATTTTTTTCATGATATCGGGGCAGTCTCACTTTCCAAGTTCGAAAGAGACTTTATTTGTTCGGCAAACGGTTTGGGTTTGCTGCTTTGGATCAAAGAGACGATAATAATTGTAATGGAGTTTCCTTAGACTTTATTCATGACGTGATCGGAAGGTTGTAAAAGTGTTTACAAGATGAATCTTGACGGGCTTATAAAGATACCTACGAGAGTATATGAATCTAGGGTTTATGACCTAGACACTAGAACTATGGCTAAAGCTACGGTGTAGGCGTAGATAGCGTGTACTCTTCAGGTGAATGGTCTTCGATATAGACGCCCCATGTCTCGTGAGGTCTCCATGCATCTTGCCTTATACGTCAAGTTGATCTTCGATCTCTCTTTAATGTACGTATAGTCTTTGGGATCCTCCAGGATATCCTTTTGCAGCATGATACGTCGTGTGGGTTGAGAGCTTTTAGATGCGGATCTTCAAGTAACAGACGTTGAGATCACCGTGGGTAGAAAAATGGGATAAGGAATGTGTAATGTCACCTTAATTCACTTAACACCGACATATGTATTGTAACTCTGCATTAGCTAACAAATAAAATATAAGATGGGTTTGCCTTTTTCTAAAACACATGTATGCGAGGTTTACTCATTCTTTTTCCGAACCTATACACTAAAAGATGTCTAGATATACATATGTTTTAAAAAAGGGCTAAACCATCTTATATTATTAGAAAGGAGGGAGTATTTATGAATTTTCTTACCAAACTAGGCTGTGGAGAGAACAAGGGTTGTGATGATCTTTTTATCTTGCTTCATGTAACAACATAATAATTCCACGGGTTTTGGAAGTCCATGTGCTCTTGTGGGTCGATGCACGCATTAAACCGAACCCCTCCTCCGTTATAAAAGGAACACAGTGTGAAGTGTGTATACAAGATGGACCTAGAGAGGACATTTAAGCTTCTTATGTTGAAAAGACAAAATAGTTACAACGAACTAGTAGGTGTGAGAGGCATGAGGAACATAGCAATCATCGGACCCGGATCCATTTTTCGTCCAAGTACTCAGGGCTGGCGTATTTATTTTGTAAGTTGGCATATGTTGCCATATTGGTGATGTGATTTTCCCATGTTAGTCATAATGAGGAGATCACTACCTTCTTTGTAAGCCATTCGGGCGTTGATATCTCCATAAATCTTGGCGTGGAAGATGCCTAAGTTGTGTGTTTGATAGATCATGTTGTGTTCCGCACCTAGATAACGAATCTGCGAGTTCAAACTTAATAATCTAGCTTTGCATGTTTCCTCTAAGAACCTAGCATGGTGTCTGTTAAAGAATTTTCTCATTACACTAATGTACGACTAAGTAAGTAGTTAAGATCGACGAGAGTCAGAGCATGAAGAACCCTATGTACGGCTAGCATTTCTTTTGTAAAAGGCAATATATTAAAACCAAAATGATATGAACGGCTGATCATTTCTTTTATAAAGGGCAACATATTAATACCAAGATGATACGAACCACACCTGGCATCTGCAAAAAAGAAAAACAAAAAAAGACCCTGCCAAATCAATCAACATAAAAAGGGGAAATAACCACCACCAATGACAACACCTAGACCACTAAAGAGCTTCTCCAATAGCATCACCTTTAGAAAAGGAACAATGTATAAGCGTCGTTGTCGCTCGATCCAACCACTTCGAGCAATCTCCAGAGAATGCCTTTAACAAGGAAAATGGTAGA
Organism: Avena atlantica; assembly: GCA_910589765.1. Lineage (NCBI taxonomy): Eukaryota > Viridiplantae > Streptophyta > Magnoliopsida > Poales > Poaceae > Avena > Avena atlantica. The sequence goes on along the minus strand of OU342738.1, from coordinate 279,652,019 downwards.
AGCCCTCCACTGCCAGACACAACTAGTGAAGGTCAAACTCGGTACTCAAAGAGAACTCGAAGGCATGCGATAACTTCCAAACCAATACATGTTGCTACATATCTAGTCTTAGAGCCCTTCCCTCTAGACAGCCTTACGTTTAGTGTTTTGGTATTGTTCGTATTACCGGATATGCTACCTACTAATAGTCTAGCATTACAATATATCAGATAACCACAACCATCATTACCATTATTTACTAGTCAAAGATTATATGCTTGTTAGCGGGGATCAAATCAATATTTTCTACAAACATATCCCTTTTACTTGGGTTTAAGCCTCCAACACTCCTTGTATTAGTTGTCCATTGTGCCATCCTTCCAACTACAACCTATCAGTACAAACATATTAAATATTGAGATGAATTACCATTATAGTTATAAGAAATTGTAATTGTGGTCGTCACCACTCGTTTGAACATTTTTCATTGAGGTTTAGATATTTTTGTTGAAACACTAAAATATTTGAACTTGCAGTTCTTCTATAATGTGCAACATGCCATATTAGTAACTATATTTAGTCAAGTGTTGCACTATATGATATAACCACAATTGTGATAATTTTTTCAATATAAAATCTCTTCGCTGGACAATTTATTCTTACATCGAATTTCTTTTCATCACCCATTGATGGGACATCTTTCCATAATTTGAGTCTTTTATTCGCACACCCTAATGTTTTACACTAGATTGCCATAAATGAGGCTACCAACTAGTAATATAATGCAGTGTTACGACATATTAGGTAAGCATGACCATGATTGCTTCTTTTTTTACTTTATCTTTTTAAGAAAACATAACTACACTAGTCATTGAACATCAAATTTACATTCTGCTGCTCCTTTTTATTTGATTCAGGTCTCTTGCTTGGAGCCTCCAATGTCTAAAACGCTATGTTGTGCATGACACATAGGCCCGAATATCATTAAAATTCTTTCTTTCCTAAGAAAAAGGAACTTTTGGAACTAACCAATATATAGCATCAACAAGATAGGTTTTAGCAAACTAGGGACACGGAATCATCTCAAAAGCAATTAGCCGGCCATCAGGACCTTTGCGTAGGTGCATAGGCTGGTGCTGCTGTCACGGTTGCTTCCTCCGCAGGACGGACAGGCTGAGAAGGTGAGCACCTCACTGGGGGTACTCCTCAGATATGGAGACGACATAGACGCGGTGGTTGCCAAAGTGGATAATGGAGCCGCCCTCAGAGAAGGCGCTGTTCGCGAAGCACGCGACGTTGTCGATGATGCATTAAAGCCAAACCCACCGAGCGTCAGTACGAGACCTGAGGCGACGCGCTCGCCAGAAGTAGTATGAAATTTCGTACTGAATGTGACTCTGGTCGCCGCAATCTTTCCCATGGTGGGCGCCAACTATCATGGTTTGTTACACTGTAGTGCCATACTAGATGGCTTTAGAGGTGCGAGGCCAAAGGGGCGAGCTACGGCGTCCAAAGCGGAATTGGATACGAGCACTGACATAGAGACGTACCCAGTTTCAAGGCTCTCGATGAGGTAAAACCTCTACTCCTACATGAATTCGATTGCACTAGGATCGGTACAGAGTACAAGATTGCTCTTAGAGTTGTATTGGTGCTGCTTCTCTTCTCTCTACGAGTGAGCGGTGGTGTCTAATGTGAGACAATCGACCAACCCCTCTCCAGGAGCCTCCGGTGCCCCTTATATACAAGGTGGGGCACTGGTTGTATGGCCGAATATTGTGCGGGAGCTGGTGGGTCCTGTCGACTATTCATCCATAGTGCAGCACCGGATGTGGTGATGATGGCACCATGCCACGACCCTCCTTCATGAAAAAAATAAGGACGATTAATCGAGACAAACAGGACCAACACCAATGAAAGGCCCATCGACCAATTCCGTTTATTCTTACATCAAATTTCTTTTCATCACCCATTGATGGGACATCTTTCCATAATTGGACTCTTTTGCTCGCATATCCTAATGTTTTACACTACATTGGCATATACGAGGCTACCAACTACTATAATATAGTGTCACGACATATTAAGTAAGCATGATCATGATTGCTTCTTTTTACTTTTACCTTTCTAAGAAAACATAACTACACTAGTCATTGACCATCAAATTTACATTCTCCAACGTCCACCACTATGTTGTACATTTAATTGACAGGTAGGCCCGAATATCATTAAAATCCTTTCTTTCCTAAGAAAAGGAACTTTTGGAACTAACCAACAGCATCAGCAAGATAGGTTTTAGCAAACTAGAGACACGAAACCATCTCAAAGCAATTAGCCGGCCATCAAGACCTTTGTGTAGGTGCAGAGGCTGGTGTTGCTGTCGCAGCAGCCGCTTCCTCCGCAGGGCGGAGGGCCCGAGAAGGTGAGCATCTCACTAGGGTACTCCTCATAGATGGAGACGGCGTAGACGCGGTGGTCGCCGAAGTGGATGATGGGGCCGTCCTCGGGAAGGCGTTGTCCTCGAAGTAGGTGACATTGTCGATGACACAGTCGAACCTGCCAAGCGTCAGTACGAGGCCTGAGGTGACGTGCTCGCCAGAAGTAGTCTGGAATCTGATGTGTGTTGACGCTTCGTCGGAAAAACCCAAGAGCAAGGTATGATGCAACCCATCAGAAAGTTTTCCCTCAGTAAGAAACCGAGGTTATCGGACCGGTAGGAGGAATAAAACGTCTCAAAGGTGTTGCAAGAAACGTGGAAACCTGCACAACACAAACTCAAGACTTTGCCCCAACTAACAGTGAGGTTGTCAGTCTCACCGGTTGCGGTAACAAAGGATTAACTGTATGGTGTGAAAGGTGATGATGGTTTGTAGCAAGTAAATAGTAACAGTGGAAGATGTATCAATGGTAAAGATTGGACCGAGATCCATAGTTCACTAGAGGTGTTCTCCTTAGATAAACAAACATGGTCTGCTGGGTAAACAAATTACAATAGGGCAATTGACAGGACTGAGCAAGGCATAACAATGCAATACTAGACATAAAGATCCTATGAGATTCGATTGGGCAATACAACAATATACATAAACCGCCATCCAACTACATCTATGACTAGAAGTCCACCTTTGGGTTATCATCCGAACTCCCTCTAGTATTATGTTGCGAGCAACCGACAACTGCTTTAAGCAAAGTGTGTAAGGTAAACAATCCACTTGTTCCATGAATAAGAGACTATTGTTTTCTCCCTAGTGGCAACAACATATCTACAACCTTAGAGATTTCTGTCACTTCCCTTGATTAAATAGAGGCATGAGCCCACTATCGAGCATAAATACCCCCTCTTGGAGTCACTAGCACTACTTGGCCAAGATAGCTACTAAAAACGGAGAGCATGCAAGATCTCAAACAACACATACATGATAGAATCAATAAGACAAAACCATTAATCAATCTGACATAGTAATCTCAATATCCATCGGATCTCCGCAAACACAACATGCATGATTACAAATAGATGAGATCTTGATCATGAACGGAGCTCACAAGATCTAGACATGAAAGCACAAGGAGATACAACCATCTAGCTACTACATGGACCCGTAGTCCAAGGTGGAACTAGTCACGCTTCATACCGAAGGCTGGCATGATGAAGAAGAAGAGCCTCCGAGATGATCTCCCCTCCGGCAGGGTGCCGAGAAGAGCTTCAGATCCCCCAATCTAGGGACGATGGTGACGGCGGCTACAGACGGTTTCGTGGAATATTGATCGAGTGCTTAGGGTTTATGCATCGGGGGCTTCTTATAGGCGAAGAGACGAGGCAGGGGGCCACCAGGGCGGCTACACCCCCTAGGCGCGAGTTGGGCCCACCCGTGCTGCCAGGGTGTGTGGCCCCCTGGTGAGTCTCCTTCGTCTCGTATTCTGGCTTCTTGTTCCCCACGGTAAAATATTGACTTTGGATTTTGTCTCGTCCAATTCCGACAATATTGATTTTTTGCCTTTCTGGAACCAAAAACAGAAGAAAACAGGCAACTGACACTGTGACATCTTGTTAATAGGTTAGTACTATAAAACATAATAAAAGCACCTCAAAGTGTGGACAAAGCAAAGCAAAGTAGATACTAAACAAGCATGGAACATAAAAAATTATAGATACGTTTCCGATGTATCAGAATCCCGTACTGTATGTGGACTCTGGTCGCCGCAATCTTTCCTACGATGGGCGCCAACTATCATGGTTTGTTACACGATAGTGCCATACTGGATGGATTTAGAGGTGCAAGGCCAAAGAGACGAGCTACAATGTTCGTAGGCAGAATTGGATACGAGCACTAACACAGAGACATACCCAGTTTCAGGGCTCTCGATGAGGTAAAACCTCTACTCCTGCATGAAATCAATTGCACTAGGATTAGTACAGAGTACAAGATTGCTCCTAGAGTTGTATTAGTGTTGCTTCTTTTCTCTCTACGAGTGAGTGGTGGTGTCTAATGTGAGCCAATCTACCAGCCCCTCTCCAGGAGCCTCTGGTGCCCCTTATATACAAGGTGGAGCACTGGTTGTTGGAGATATGCCCTAGAGGCAATAATAAAAGTGGTTATTATTATATCTTTGTGTTTATGATAAATGTTTACATTCATGCTAATAATAGTATTAACCAGAAACATTAATACTTGTGTGATTTGTAAACTAAATTAGAGTCACTGGTAAAGCCTCTTTATAATACTAGCTTGTTGGTTAATGGATGATCATGGTTTCTCGATCATGAACATTGAGATGTTATTAACAACAAGATCATATCATTAGGAGAATGGTATGATGGACATACTCCTATAGATAAGCGTAGCATAAAGATCAAAGTCATTTTAATAGTTCGTTTGCTATAAGCTTTCTTATACATAGTAACCTAATTCCTTCGACCATGAGATCATGCTAATCACCATCACCGGAAGGATGCTTTGATGACATCAAACACCACACCGTAACTGGGTGGCTATAAAGGTGGCATTGAGTGTTCGGAAAGTATGTGTTGAGGCACATGGATCAAGAGTGGGATTTGTCCATCCATATGACGGATAGATATACTCTGGGCCCTCTCGGTGGAATTTCATCCAATTAGCTTGCAAGCATGTGACTGGCTCACAAGGGATCACATATCAGGGGAACGATAAAAGAGTACTTATCGGTAACGAGGTTGAACTAGGTATGTAGAGATATCGACGATCAAACCTCGGATAAGTAAAATATCGCGAGACAAAGGGAAATTGGTATCGTATGTAAGTGGTTCATTCGATCGCAAAGTAATCGTAGAAATATGTGGGAGCCATATGAATTTCCAGATTCCTCTATTGGTTATTGATCGGAGAAGTGTCTCGGTCATGTCCGCATGATTCACGAACCGTAGGGAGACACACTTAAGGATTCAATGTTGTTTAGTAGATATGGAATGTAAGTATGGAAAAACCAAATGTTGTTCAGAGTATCAGATGTGATCCGGGATATCACGAGGAGATCCGTAATGGTCCGGAGAATAAGATTCATATAAAGAAAGTCCGATTCGAGAGTTTGGGAATGATTTCGATGTTTTCATCGGAGAGGTTCTAGAAGGTTCACCGGACTGGAAGGGGAATGGTCCATGAATGTGTCATGGGTAAGTGCAATGATTGGATCATGTCCTAGGTCACTTGGTTGGGCATTCGCGAGAGAGAATTAAAGCTCTAAATTGAAAGTCAAAAGGAAGGTTTGAAAAGTCAAACTGGAACAATATTTTCCTAGTGGAAGAAGGAAAGAGTCCTTCCTTCTATCCAACTTGGGTTTGGGTATGGATTCAAACTCCCCTCTCCCAAGTTGCCCTCCCTCTCATAAATAGAAGGGGATGGTTGCCCCAAAGCACAAAAACTAGCCCTCCCCACCCCATGCACCGCCGCATCACGCCGCCGCCGCCGGCTCGCGCCACCGCCGGCCCGCCGCCGTCGCCCTAGCCGCCGCCTCCGGCCCTTCGTCGTCGCCCTAGCCGCCCCCGACACCTCCTCCTCTCTGGCTTTCTAAACCTAGATCGTCGGAAACCCTAGATCCACCATAACTCGCACCGGCTTAGGCGAAGCCCTGCGTGATCTTCCCTCTACTTCCGACACCACGCCGTCGTGCTTCCAGAATCGTAAGGGGAGAACTACAACCTCTGCTGCCTGCTGGAACAAGGGAGAGGAAGGTCTTCATCGAGTACCGAACGTGTGACCGACTGCGGAAGCGCTGCTGGAACGCAGCGCCGGAAGGATCGTCTACGCGATCTTGAGATTGGCAAGTGTACGACTACATCACCCACGAGAATCTGCTCTCGTTAACCGCTTTGGAATCTTCGAGGGTGAGTACTCTAATCGACTCGTTGCTTCAATCTAGTAGATAGATCTTGCCTTGTTTGTGTGCATGCGGTAGAATTTTTTTGTTTTCCATGCTACGAACCCCTACAGTGGTATCAGAGCCATGTCTATATGTAGATCTGTTGCACGAGTAGAACACAATGGTCATTGTGGGCGTTGATGCTTTTGTTGTCGATTGCTTCTTGTGTACTTTGCATCTTGCGGGATGGTGGGATGAAGCGGCCCAGGCTAACCTTACATGACATCGTTCATGAGACTTGCTCCACGCTTGACATGCAACTTGTATTGCATAAGTGGCTTTGCGGGTGCCTGTTTATCCCAACATAGTGAAGATTCAATTTACAACGGATAATTGACAATACTAGTATCAATGTTGTGGTTCTTGTTCGTAAGTTAGAACGACACTTATTGAAAGCCCCAAACCACGTAAAACATGCAAAGAAAATTAGAGGCGTCTAACTTTGTTTTGCAGGGGTGTGCTGTGATGTGATATGGCCATGATTGTGATTATATATGATGTATGCAATGTTCCTTATTGTAAGTCGGCAACCGGCGGGAGCCATATGGTTGTCTTTTTAATTCCGTTAAGACCTGCGTGTCTATTCTTCAAAGTAGTTGTAATAGTTGATGCTAGTGGACGACAACCATGAAGCGGAGCCATTGACCTTGACGCCATGCCGGTGATGATGGAGATCATGTTCGTGCTTGAAGATGGAGATCGGAAGCACAAGAAGAAAGGCCATATCATATCACATATTATGAATTGCATGTGATGTTAATCCTTTTATGCATCTTGTATTGCTTAGTTCGCGATGGTAGCATTATAAGATGATCCCTCTAGCACAAAATTTCAAGTTATAAAGTGTTCGTCCTTAGTAAGCAGCGTTGCTAAAGCTCGTTGTTTCGAAGCACCACGTGATGATCGGGTGTGTTAGATTCTGCGAGTGTATACAACGGGAGCAAGCCATATTTTCTCATGCGGAAGCTAAGGTTTGATCTTGACGAGCCTTGCATGTACAGACATGGTCTCGGAACACGGATCACCGAAAGATAAAGCATGAGTCATATAGTAGATATGATGAACATGTTGATTGTTCGCCATTGAAGCTACATCAACTCTCGTGATGATAAGTTTTGATGTGGTGGATTTGGTTCGTGTGATCACTAAAACAATGTGAGGGATATTGTTTTGAGTGGGAGTTCACCTAGATTAATTTAACTATTAATTAGAAGTCAGTTTGTCATAAACTTAGTCTAAAACTATTGCAAATATGTTGTAGATCAATGGCGGCCCCTACCATCAATTTTATTGTGTTCCTAGAGAAAGAAAAGTTGAAAAACAATGGAAGCAACTTCGCGGATTGGTTCCGCAACTTGAGGATTGTCCTCAGTGCTGGTAATTTGACCTATGTGCTGGATGCACCGCTGGGTGACCCACCTGCAGCTGATGCTACCGATGAGGTAAAAAATGTTTTCCTCGCTCAGAAGAATCAGTACTCCACAGTTCAATGTGCTATCTTGTATGGTTTGGAATCGGAGCTTCATAAAAGGTTTGAGAACCATGACCCACATGATATTTTCCGTGAACTCAAAATGATATTTGAGGCTCACGCGGCAGTTGAGAGTTATGAGGCTTCTAAAAAGTTCTTTAACTGCAAGATGGAAGAGGGCAGCTCCGTCTGACAAGGTTTCGACTCGTCAATGCCCATTGTTATGGACTTGGGTTTTGGAGAAGATGGGGATGCTGGAGATCGCGGAACGGTTAGCAAACAAGCAACAGGGGGACACGAGATTTACCCAGGTTCAGGTCCCCGGAGGGAAAACCCTACTCCTGCTTGTCCGCTCTTGATTACGGCAGAACCGATGATTACAGGGGTGCGTAGATTCAATCCGGCGTGGAGGTGTGTATGCGGAAGTATGAGTCGAGAGATCTAGGTCGTTCCCTCCTGGCCTTTATATAGACTTAGGCAGGTCCCGGGCATAGACCTAGTAGGTTACAAGTTCTAGGGTTTACCCCTTTGAATTTTCTATCTACTCTAGTCTTGTTCACCAAGGATCCGAAGGCGTCTTGGGCCTTAGCCACCCGAAAATCTTCATGGGCTGGCGTATATTTGCCGTGGGCCTTCCTTGGGCTGGACCAGGTATGCTGAGATCATGTACCCGTGGGGTATAACCATGTCAGTATCCCCCGAGTTTTCAGTCGAATCGTAGATTTGGCTGAGGACTCTTCAATCCTTCGGGTGCAACTCTGTCTTTCAAGATAAATGTGTAGGGATTGTTGATGCATGTGCCTGACTCTCCCGACGGATCAGGGTCAGTTAACTGTCTTAGGACAAAACAACATGATCTTCTTCAGGTTCGAGTCCCTCGACTCGAACCCAGAACATATGCTGGCGTAATTTGACTCAGGTCGCGGAGGACTTACAGGAGTGGAATTCCAGTGAATTTAATTGGTGTACCCAACACGTCCGTCGAGATTTTTCATCGCGCCTGTTGGCACGGGTTTATACTAGCAGAGCGCAGTCATGTGCGTTACCAGGCCATCAGATGATATCTGTAGGTCTTATCTTTGCGTCGCAGACACATCATCCGAATTTTGTCACCGCGGAGGTGTTTTGGGTGGCCAAGGAGAATGTTACTCACTTAGCGTTAATTGGGCGGAGTTGCCGAAAAGTTTTTGCATACTGATCCGAAGGATCGCAGTCGGAATTTTATAGGGTGCGCGACCAGCGCTCCCTATGGGAGTAGCCCCCGAGTGTCTGTTCGAGTCGTAGACTCGAGCAGAGACTTTAATTCAACCGTTGTTCAGTGTTAGGTCCGTAGGACACAAATTTTTTCGGATGCTTAAATCCATCCTCCCTATGGGAGTAGCCCCCGAGTCCGTAGTGGAGTCGTAGACTCGACGTAGGACTCGAAGAAACAGTTCAGTGATGTAACGTATTTTTCATTTTTCGGTTGCGTGGCCAGCGCTCGTGATAGGAGTAGCCCCCGAGTAATTAGTTGCCTCTGTCGGGAAGTAGTCCTCCGTCGCAGAAGTTGTAGCTCCTGATAGGAGTAGTCCTCCGTCGCGGAAGTTGCCTCTGCGGTATCCGCCACTGTTGCGGTTGGCATCGTTGCGGCGATCGGCGTAGCCGGCCGCGACCATGTCGGGTCCATCGCGATCGTCGTAGATGCGCGGTCTCCTCTTGTTACGGCGTTCCCGTCGTCGGCCGTAATCCCTCTTCCTCCGAGTGCGCCCGGTGGACAGAGTCTTCGCCGTCGGCCCACCTGTTGGCGATGTCCATGAGGTGGTCGAGTGTCTTGGGCTTGACGCGCCCAAGTTCCTCCTTGAAGTCCTGGCGCTTGACGCCGTCCTTGAAGGCGTCGATGGCCCTCTCCTCGGAGATGTGCGCTGCGGAGTTCTTGGTGTTGGACCAGCGTAGGATGTACGAGCGAATGGATTCGCCCGTTCGTTGAGTGCAGGCTCGCAACTCCTCGATCGAGGCAGGCCTCTTACTGGTGCCTTTGAAGTTTCGGATGAAACTGTAAGCCAGCTCCTCCCAGCTTCGGATGGATCCTGATGATAGGCTGCTAAGTCAGATCCGAGCTGCGCCTGTCAGCTGCAGCTGAAGGCATTGCATAGCGGTTTCCTTGTTTCAACCGTGCAGCTTGACGGATGACAGGTGGTCGCTGAGCCATGCCTTGGGGTCCTGTGTGCCGTCGAACTTCGGAGTATCCGAAGGAAGCTTGAAATTTTGCGGCATCCGTGTCCGTCGGACAGATCTGCTGAAGCACCGGGCTCCGTAGAGTTCTCCTTCGTCTTCGTCCATCTCGGATTCAGATGAGCATGCGCTCTTGGCTCGCGCTTTGTCGATTTTGCGCTGTGTTAGCGCGTCTCTGGCGTCGTAATCGCGGCTGCGATGACGCGAGCTCTTGTGCCTTCGAGGAAGGTCATGGTCGTCTTCTTTGGATGAAGGAGTGGGGCTTCGGTTGAACCTGACCGTAGCTTTCTTTTTTGGCTCCATAGGAGTTTCTTGATGGAGCGCAGCTCCGACGAGTCCGAGTCCGGTGAGTGCGGACTTGTGCATGGCTCTCTTCGGGTCCCCCTCCAGAGGTGGGTGGGCCGCGAGGTACGCAATGGATGCTATGATTGCAGCTTGCGGTGTCTTTGGGATGATGTTGCCGTCGGCATCCATCTCCATGAAGGATGCGTTGAGGGTTTGGGTCACCTCACGGTGCTCCTTGGGGTCCATGTTCTCCGTTTGGGAGCGGTGCTTGTTGCCGTGGTTGCCGTTCGAGCTGGAGCCGATGCCCATGGCGGAGAGCACAGCTCGTCACGCGCTGGACTCCGAGGCTTCCTGCTTGCGTTTGTCGAGAACCTCTTGCATCTTGACCTGCTTCTTGTGCTCTTCGATCAGGAGCAGATGGTAGGACATCAACAGATCCCGTGAGGAGTCTGCAGGCAGGACTATGCTGCCCGCCACGGCGGCGCGTGCCTGGGCCCATCCTTCTTTGCTAAGGCAGATGACATGGCCGCTGTTGTCCCCTTTGGGTGGGGGGACTGGCTTCTTCTGTTCCCGCCGTTTCGATCTGGCGGGTTAGGTGTCGGGTTGGGCGGCGGTTGGGTGTTTGCTGATCAACGTCGCCCTGGATGACTACGGCGCATTGGTAGCACTCGTAGATTGGCCCGCTGCTACCGCAGCTTTCGGATCCAGAACCGTAGGTCCCTTCATCCGATGGCGGATCGCACAGATCGGAGTTGCAGCTGCTGCTGTCGTAGGATTCGTCTGTTGATGATGTTGTGCGTAGCACAGGGTGTGGGCCCACGAAGCGGGCCTGATTGATGGTAGGGGCACCCGCTCAGGGAGGCGGAGGGTGCCAGTTTGCCCCACCTGGAAGCAGAAGCTCCCGAACAGGATCTCGAGTCCGTCTCCTACGGGCTCGAAGTCCTTCTGTTGGAATTATGCCCTAGAGGCAATAATAAAGATGTTATTATTATAATTCATGTTCATGATAAAGTTTATATTCCATGCTAGAATTGTATTAAGCGGAAACATTAATACTTGTGTGGTTTGTGAACAACACCGTGTCCCTAGTATGCCTCTATGGACTAGCTCATTGATCAATGATGGTTAAGGTTTCCTAACCATAGACATGAGTTGTCAATTGATAATGAGATCATATCATTGGAGAATGATATGATGGACAGACCCAAACTAAGCAAAGCAATTAGATCGTTTCATCGTGTTCATCTTTGCGAAGCTTTTCCTATGTCAAATATTGTATTCCTTAGACCATGAGATAATATAACTCCCTGGTATCGGAAGAAAGCTTTGAGGTCATCAAACGTCATCCTATGAGAGGGTGATCATAAAGGTGTCTCTTAGGTGATCAGAAAGTATCTATTGGGTTGTATGTATCGAGATGGGATTTGTCCCTCCCAAGTCGGAGAGATATACTTCGGGCCCACTCGGTAATCGATATCAACACCGCTTGCAAGCATGTGGTTAAGGAGTTAATCACAAAGTGATATCGGATTACAGAACGAGTAAAGTGCTTGCTGTGAACGAGATTGAACTAGGTATGACGGTACCGACGATCGAATCTCGGGCAAGTAAAATATCGCGAGACGAAGGGAATATATATATGGGATTGTTTGAATCCTGGCATCGTGGTTCATCCGATATGATCATCGATGAATGTGTGGGAGTCAATATGGGTGCCCAGACCCCGCTGTTGATTATTGATAGAAGATCATGTCTACATATTCTCGAACCCGCAGGGTCACACACTTAACGTATCTCGACGCTAGGATAGATTGGATAATTGGTTTATGAATTTTTGTTCGGAGTCTCGGATGGGATCCGGGATATCACGAGAGGTTCCGGAATGGTCCGGAGAATAAGATTCATATAAGGCAATGCAGTTTTTGGAGTTCGGAATTGTTCCGGGTTAATCGGTATTGTACCGGAAGCTTCTAGAACCTTCCGGAAGGGGACCAACATGGCCCCACCTTCCGGGAGGGGGCATGGGCCTATGAGGGAGTGTCCTGGCCGCATTGGGACAGGGGCACAAGGCCCCATAGGGCCTAGCCGATCCTAGAGAGTTTAAATCGTTTAAACTAGAGATAGGGTTTCTAGAAGAGGGGAGAGTCCATGCCCCCCACTCCTTATCCTTTGGGCTTGGGGGAGGGGCTAGGGCTGCGCCCCCCCCTCTATATAAAGAGGGGTGGGGCGCACCAACCCCTTACACCTTCCCCTCCAACCCTAGCCGCCCTGCTGCCCTTCGTCTCTCCCTCCCGACTGCTTGTAGGCGAAGCCCTGCTGCATAAATTCTCCACCATATACACCACGCCTTCATGTTGTAGATCCAATCCATCTCTCCACCATACTTGTTGGTCCGAGGAAGGAGGAGACGTCGAGGTGCTGCACGTGTGCATCTCACGGAGGCACCGCCACTTGTGGTGCTAGATCGGATCGGATCGCGAGGAGGAGAAGCGAGTACGACTACATCACCCACGTTCCGACGAACGTTCCGCTGTGCGAATCTTCAAGGGTATGAAGATCTAATCCAATCTCTCTCGTTGATTGCATCTCCTAGATTAGATCTTGGCTTTCCCTCTGTTCGCATCCGTAGAAAATTTTGATTTACTATGTCGCGAAACCCTTAAGTGGTATCAAAGCTAGATCTATGCGTAGATGTGATTCACGAGTAGAACGCAACATGGTTGTTGCGGGCGTTGATGTTTTCTGTTGCAAGCCTCTTGTTTGTGTTCTTCTTATGACACGGGATAGTGAGATTGAAGCGGTCCAGGCCAACCTTACGCGACATCGTTCGCGAGACCGGCTCCGCACTTGACGTGTGGCTTGTTCCACACATGCGGCTGGTGGATGTCAGTTTCTCTCACTATAGTTGTCATGGGATTAACACCGGAGTTTGGCAACCATAATATCACCGTTGTGGCTTTCCGTAGGTAAGAATCGTTCTTAGCATCTACTCCCATAAGCCACGTAAAACATGCAACAACAAAGTAGAGGCGTCTAACTTGTTTTTGCAGGGAGTGTTTTCTGTGATATGGTATGGCCCAAGATGTGATGTGTATATTGTATGCGATGATCATGTTTTGTAATGTTTCACGACTTGCATGTCGATGAGTACACAACCGGCAGGAGCCATATGGTTGTCTTTATAATTGTGTATGACCTGTGTGTCAACTTCTTATACGCCATGTAATAGTTTCACTTTATCGCTAAGTAGTTAGCAATAGTTGTAGTTGCTATTCGTGGTGGAGGCAATCATGGTGGAGTGATGGAGATCATGCCGGAACGCACAAGATGGAGATCATTGCGCGAAGATTGGCTATACCATGTCACATAAAGTTATATGCATGTGATGTTTATCCCTTTATGTATCTTATTATGCTTAGATCGCGACAGTAGCATTATAAGATGATTCCTCACTTAAAGATCAAGATAAAAACTGTGTTCTCCCCAAGTATGCACCGTTGCGAAAGTTCGTCGTTTCCAAGCATCACGTGATGATCGGGTGCTATAGACTCTACGCTCACATACAACGGGTGCAAGCCAGTTTTGCACACGCGGAAATACTTGGGTCTAACTTGACGAGCCTAGCATGTACAGACATGGCCTCGGAACACAGGAACCGAAAGGTTAAGCCTGAGTCATATGAATGATATGATCGACACTTCGTTGTCCACCATTGAAACCACATCTCTTCTCGTGATGATCGGATTAGGTGTGGTGAATTTGGATCGTGTTCACTAAAAAACTTGAGGGATGTTGAATTTAGTGGGAGTTCATCTAGTAATTTGATTAAGTTGAACTATTTATCATGAACACAGTCTAAATTGTACATGCAAATACTGTAGATCCCATGGCCAAGTCCAACTTCAACTTCAACGTTTTTGATGAGATAGAAAAGCTTAGAAACAATGGGTCTAACTTCACCAAATGGTTCCGCATTCTGAGAATCATTCTCGCTGGCGGACAAAAGGACTATGTCCTTGAGAAAGCGCTAGGTGACGCCCCTGCTATAGATGCGCCGGCTGATGAAAAAGCTGTTTATCAGTCGCGCAAGGATGATTATGATTTGATTAAGATCGCCATGTTGTATGCTATGGAATCGGATCTTCAAAATCGTTTTGAAGAGTATCCCGGGCCCTTTGAGATTCTCGAGGAGCTGAAAACCATGTTTCAGATTCAAGCCCGTTCTGAGAGATATGAGATCTCTGAGAAGTTCTTTAACTGCAAGATGGAGGAAGGGAGTTCCGTTAGTGAGCACGCCATAAAGATGTCGGGCTACACTCAACGCCTTGAGCAACTGGAATGCACGATTCCAGAGGAGCTCAAGATTGACAGGGTTCTGCAATCACTCCCTCCCAGCTACAAAAGTTTTGTAGTGACTCATAATCAGATTGGCTCCACTGATACGATCACCGAGCTCTTCGCAAAGCTGAAGGCTGCGGAGGTGGACATCAAGAAGGATAATCATGTGTTGATGGTCAACAAGCCCTCCTTTAAGAAAGGTAAGGGAGCAAAGAAGCCCTTCAAGAAGGGCGGCGGCAAGCGCAATGCTCCTGCTGAGAAGAAGCTCAAGTCTGGCCCTAAGCCGGACACTGAGTGCTTCTATTGCAAGGACAAGGGTCACTGGAAGCGCAACTGTCCGAAGTACTTAGCGAACAAGAAGGCTGACACCATCAAAGGTATATTTGATATACATGTTATTGATGTTTTCCTTACTAGCCCTCGTTGTAGTGCCTGGGTATTTGATACCGGTTCAGTTGCTAATATTTGTAACTCGAAACAGGAGCTACGGAATAGACGGCGGCTTGCGGGGGATGAGGTGACGATGCGCGTTGGCAACGGATCAAGAGTTGATGTGATGGCCGTCAGCACGCTCTCCTTAGTTTTACCTTCGGGATTAGTTTTAAACCTTAATAAGTGTTATTATGTGCCTGCATTGAGCATGAACATTATTTCTGGATCGTGTTTATTGCAAGACGGTTATTCATTTAAATCGGAGAATAATGGTTGTTCTATTTATATGAGTAACATCTTTTATGGTCATGCACCTCTTGTAAATGGTTTATTTCTTCTAAATCTCGAAAGGGATGAAACACACATCCATAACATTGAGGCTAAGAGATGCAAAGTAGATAGTGATAACACTACTTATTTATGGCACTGTCATCTAGGTCATGATGGTGTAAAGCGCATGAAGAAACTCCATTCTGATGGACTTTTGGAGTCTCTAGATTTTGAATCATTTGACACATGCGAACCATGCCTCATGGGCAAGATGATCAAAACCCCGTTCTCCGGTATGATGGAGCGAGCAACAGACTTGTTGGAAATCATACATACCGATGTGTGCGGACCGATGAGTGTTTCGACGCGCGGTGGATATCGCTATTTCCTTACTTTTACCGATGACTTAAGTAGATATGGGTATATCTATTTATTGAAACATAAATCTGAAACATTTGAAAAGTTCAAGGAATTTCAGAATGAAGTGGAGAACCATCGTAACAGAAAGATTAAGTTTCTACGATCCGATCGTGGAGGTGAATATTTGAGTTATGATTTTCCCACGCATCTTAAAGCAAGTGGATTCGTTTCACAACTCACGCCACCCGGAACACCACAGTGCAATGGTGTGTCTAAACGCCGGAATCGAACCCTATTAGATATGGTTCGATCAATGATGTCTCTTACTGATTTGCCGTTATCATTTTGGGGTTATGCATTAGAAACCGCTGCATTCACTTTAAATAGGACTCCATCTAAATCCGTTGAGACGACACCGTATGAACTGTGGTTTGGTGCTAAACCTAAGTTGTCGTTTCTTAAAGTTTGGGGATGCGAAGCTTACGTCAAGAAGTTGATGCCGGACAAGCTCGAACCCAAAGCTGAGAAATGCGTCTTCATAGGATACCCTAAGGAAACTATTGGGTATACCTTCTATCACAGAACCGAAGGCAAAGTGTTTGTCGCAAAGAACGGTTCCTTTCTTGAGAAGGAGTTTCTCTCGAAAGAAGTGAGTGGGAGGAAAGTAGAGCTTGACGAGGTTATTGAACCTTCTCTTGAATTGGAGAGTAGCGCAGCACCTGAAATTGTTCCAGTGCCGCCTGCACCAACAATAGAGGAAGCTAATGACAAGAATCATGAAGCTTCGGACGATGCTGCTACTGAACATCGCAGGTCGACAAGGTCGCGTGCGCCTCCTGAGTGGTACGGCAACCCTGTCTTGACTGTCTTATTAGTAGAATACAGTGAACCTACGAACTATGAGGAAGCGATGATGAGACCAGACTCTGAGAAATGGCTAGAAGCCATGAAATCCGAATTGGGATCCATGAGCGAAAACCAAGTATGGACTTTGGTGGACCCTCCTAGCGACCGAAAGGCCGTTGAGTGCAAATGGATCTTCAAGAAGAAAACGAACGCGGATGGTAATGTTACTGTCTATAAAGCACGGCTTGTCGCGAAAGGTTTTCGACAAGTTCAAGGTGTTGACTACGATGAGACTTTCTCTCCCGTAGCGATGTTTAAGTCCATTCGGATTTTATTAGCAATTGCTGCGTTTCATGATTATGAAATATGGAAGATGGATGTCAAGACTGCTTTCCTCAATGGCAACATTGATGAAGAGTTGTATATGATGCAACCCGAAGGTTTTGTCGATCCTAAGGATGCTGATAAAGTATGCAAACTTCAGCGTTCCATTTATGGACTGAAGCAAGCATCTCGGAGTTGGAACCTTCGTTTTGATCAAGTGATCAAGAGCTTTGGATTTGTTCCAAATTGCTATGAAGCTTGTATCTACAAGAAAGTGAGTGGGAGCTCGGTGACGTTTCTGGTACTATATGTGGATGACATATTGATTATCGGAAATGACATCAACATGCTTAACGATGTGAAGAGTTATTTGAACAAGTGTTTTTCAATGAAAGACCTAGGTGAAGCTGCTTATATATTGGGCATCAAGATCTATAGAGGTAGACAAAGACGCCTGATAGCTTTAAGCCAGAGTACATACCTAGACAAAGTTCTGAAAAGGTTCAGAATGGATAAGGCAAAGAAAGGTTCAGTGCCTATGTTGTCCGGTAAGATATTGAGCAAGGCTCAGTGTCCAGCTACGGTAAATGATAGGGAAGCTATGAGCAAAGTGCCTTATGCCTCGGCCATAGGTTCTATCATGTATGCCATGTTGTGTACTAGACCGGATGTGTCCAATGCTCTTAGTTTGACGAGCAGATATCAAAGTGATCCAGGAGTGGAACACTGAACAGCGGTGAAGAACATCCTAAAGTACCTAAATAGGACTAAAGAAATGTTCTTAGTCTATGGGGGTGATGAACAGCTTGTCGTAAAAGGTTACGTCGACGCTAGTTTTGACACCGACAAGGATGATTCCAAATCTCAGACAGGATACGTTTATATTTTGAATGGAGGAGCTGTGAGCTGGAGAAGCTGCAAGCAAAGCGTGATCGCGGGATCTACAGTAGAAGCGGAATACATGGCTGCTGCAGAAGCGTCAAGTGAAGGAGTTTGGATCAGAAACTTCATCACTGAGCTTGGCGTGGTTCCAAGTGCATTGGACCCACTGGAGATATTGTGTGACAACACTGGCGCCATAGCACTCGCTAAGGAACCAAGATATCATCCAAAGACCAAGCATATCAACCGCAAGTTTCATATAATCTGAGATTATATTGCAGATGGAGATCTGGAGATTAGCAAAGTACATACAGATCTGAATGTCGTAGATCCATTAACTAAACCTCTTCCACGTGTAAAACATGATCAGCACCTCAGTGCCATGGGTGTGAGATTGTTACCAAATGTAAACTAGATTATTGACTCTAGTGCAAGTGGGAGACTGTTGGAATTATGCCCTAGAGGCAATAATAAAGATGTTATTATTATAATTCATGTTCATGATAAAGTTTATATTCCATGCTAGAATTGTATTAAGCGGAAACATTAATACTTGTGTGGTTTGTAAACATATAAGAGTCAAATATTGTATTCCTTAGACCATGAGATAATACAACTCCCTGGTATCGGAAGAAAGCTTTGAGGTCATCAAACGTCATCCTATGAGAGGGTGATCATAAAGGTGTCTCTCAGGTGATCAGAAAGTATCTGTTGGGATGTATGTATCGAGATGGGATTTGTCCCTCCCAAGTCGGAGAGATATACTTCGGGCCCACTCGGTAATCGATATCAACACCGCTTGCAAGCATGTGGTTAAGGAGTTAATCACAAAGTGATATCGGATTACGGAACGAGTAAAGTACTTGCTGTGAACGAGATTGAACTAGGTATGACGGTACCGACGATCGAATCTCGGGCAAGTAAAATATCGCGAGATGAAGGGAATATATATATGGGATTGTTTGAATCCTGGCATCGTGGTTCATCCGATATGATCATCGATGAATGTGTGGGAGTCAATATGGGTGCCCAGACCCCGCTGTTGATTATTGATAGAAGATCATGTCTGCATATTCTCGAACCCGCAGGGTCACACACTTAACGTATCTCGACGCTAGGATAGATTGGATAATTGGTTTATGAATTTTTGTTCGGAGTCTCGGATGGGATCCGGGATATCACGAGAGGTTCCGGAATGGTCCGGAGAATAAGATTCATATAAGGCAATGCAGTTTTTGGAGTTCGGAATTGTTCCGGGTTAATCGGTATTGTACCGGAAGCTTCTAGAACCTTCCGGAAGGGGACCAACGTGGCCCCACCTTCCGGGAGGGGGCATGGGCCTATGAGGGAGTGTCCTGGACGCATTGGGCCAGGGGCACAAGGCCCCATAGGGCCCAGCCGATCCTAGAGAGTTTAAATCGTTTAAACTAGAGATAGGGTTTCTAGAAGAGGGGAGAGTCCATGCCCCCCACTCCTTATCCTTTGGGCTTGGGGGAGGGGCTAGGGCTGCGCCCCCCTCTATATAAAGAGGGGTGGGGGCGCACCAACCCCTTACACCTTCCCCTCCAACCCTAGCCGCCCTGCTGCCCTTCCTCTCTCCCTCCCGACTGCTTGTAGGCGAAGCCCTGCTGCAGAAATTCTCCACCATACTTGCTGGTCCGAGGAAGGAGGAGACGTCGAGGTGCTGCACGTGTGCATCTCACGGAGGCACCGCCACTTGTGGTGCTAGATCGGATCGGATCGCGAGGAGGAGAAGCGAGTACGACTACATCACCCACGTTCCGACGAACGTTCCGCTGTGCGAATCTTCAAGGGTATGAAGATCTAATCCAATCTCTCTCGTTGATTGCATCTCCTCGATTAGATCTTGGCTTTCCCTCTGTTCGCATCCGTAGAAAATTTTGATTTACTATGTCGCGAAACCCTTCACCTTCATGGTGGCCGGTGAGTGGGCGGTGAAGTCGAAAGCGCCGAAGAGGAGGTGACTCTCCGTCGCCACAGAGTTGTAGATCGATCGGGTTGGGACCGTCACGATCGCACAATCAGCGTCCCCAGTTCCCACAGACGGCGCCAATTGACGTGGTTTCGACTCTTCAATGCCCATTGTTATGGACTTGGGTTTTGGAGAATATGGGGATGCTGGAGATCACGGAACGGTTAGCAAACAAGCAACACGGGGACACGAGATTTACCCAGGTTTAGTCCCCTAGAGGGAAAACCCTATTCCTGCTTGTCTGCTCTTGATTACGGCGGAACCGATGATTACAGGGGTGCGCAGATGCAATCTGGCGTGGAGGTGTGTATGCGGAAGTATGAGTCGAGAGATCTAGGTCGTGCCCTCCTGGCCTTTACATAGACTTAGGCAGGTCCCGGGCATAGACCTAGTCGGTTACAAGTTCTAGGGTTTACCCCTTTGAATTTTCTATCTACTCTAGTCTTGTTCACCAAGGATCCGAAGGCGTCTTGGGCCTTGGCCACCCGAAAATCTTCATGGGTCGGCGTATATTTGCCATGGGCCTTCCTTGGGCTGGACCAGGTATGCTGAGATCATGTACCCGTGGGGTATAACCATGTCACCGTCAGTGAGCACGTGCTTAAGATGTCTGGGCACGCAAGCAAGCTTCAAAGCTTGGGTATAGTGATTCCTAATGCTTTGGGGATTCATCGTGTCCTCCGATCACTACCACCAAGTTACAAGAACTTTGTGATGAACTATAATATGCAAAACATGGACAAATCGTTGCCCGAACTGTTCTCCATGTTAAAGTCTGCAGAAGTGGAGATCAAGAAAGAGCACCAAGTGTTGTTGGTCAATAAGACTACCAAATTAAAGAAGCAAGGAAAGTCTAAGAAAAATGGAAACTTCAAGAATGGCGGTAAGAAAGTTACCACGCCGGCGAAGAAGACCAAGGCTGGGCCTAAGCCTCATACTGAGTGCTTTTACTGCAAGGGAGAAGGTCACTGGAAGTGGAATTGCCTTAATTACTTGGCGGATTTGAAGAATGACAACATAAAGAAGAAAGGTATATCCTATATACATGTTATTGATGTGTATCTCACTAGTACTCGTAGTAGTGCCTGGATATTTGATACTGGTTCGGTTTCTCATATTTGTAACTCGAAACAGGTGTTGCAGAATTGTGGAAACTAGCGAAGAACGAGGTGATGATGCGCGTTGGAAATGGATCAAAGGTTGATGTGATCGCGGTCGGCACGCTACCTCTTCATCTACCATCGGATTAGTTTTATACTTAAATAATTGTTATTTGGTGCCTGCGTTGAGCATGAACATTATATCCGGATCATGTTTATTGCGAGACGGTTACTTGTTTAAGTCCGAGAATAATGGTTGTTTGATTTATATGAGTAATATGTTTTATGCACATGCACCTTTGATAGATAGTCTATTCTTATTGAATCTCGATTGTAGAAATACACACATTAATAACATTGAAGCTAAACATTTGAAATTGAGCGATAACTCGACTTATATGTGGCACTGTCGTCTTGGTCATATTGGAGTGAAGCGTATGAAGAAACTCCATTCCGATGGACTTCCTGAATAACTTGATTTCGAATCACTTGAAAGATGCGAAGCATGTCTGATGGGTAAAATGACTAAGACTCCATTTTATGGTATGATGGAGCGAGCTATGGACTTATTGGAAATCATACATACCGATGTGTGTGGCCCAATGAGTGTAGCATCGCGCGGTGGTTATCGTTATGTTCTTACCTTCACGGATGACTTGAGTAGATATGGGTATATCTATTTCATGAAACATAAGTCCGAAACTTTCGAGAAGTTTAAGGAATTTCAAAGTGAGGTAGAGAATCAATCGCAACAAGAAGATTAAATTTCTACGATCTGATCATGGAGGTGAATATCTAAGTTACGAGTTTGGCGAGCATTTGAAGAAATGCGGAATACTTTCACAATTGACACCGCCGGGAACACCACAACGTAATGGTGTGTTCGAACGTTGCAATCGAGCTTTCTTAGATATGGTTTGTTATATGATGTCACTTACAGATTTATCGCTATCATTTTGGGGTTATGCATTAGAAACATCCGCATTCACTTTAAATAGGGCACCATCTAAATCCATTGAAACGACACCGTATGAATTATGGTTTGGGAAGAATCCTAAATTGTCATTCCTTAAATTTTGGGGTTGCGAAGCTTATGTAAAGAAGTTACAGCCAGACAAGCTTGAACCCAAAGCGGAAAAAATGCGTCTTCATAGGATACCCAAAGGAAACTATTGGGTTTACCTTCTATCATAGATCCGAGGGAAAAAACTTCATTGCCAAGAATGGAGCCTTTCTAGAGAAGGAGTTTCTCTCGAAAGAAGTGACTGGAAGGAAAGTAGAACTCGACGAGGTTGTTGAACCTTCTCTCGGACTTGAGAGTAGCACAGCACCGGAAGTAGTTCCTGTGGAGCCTACACCAATAAGAGAGGAAGCTAACGATGTTGATCATGAAACTTCGGTTGAAGTAACTACGGAACCTCGCATGTCAACGAGAACTCGTACCACTCCTGATTGGTATGATCCCGTTATGAGTATCATGTTGGTGGACAACACCGATGACCTTGCGACATATGAGGAAGTGATGATGGGCCCAGATTCCAATAAATGGCAAGAAGCCATGAAATCCGAGATTGGATCCATGTACGAAAACCAAGTATGGACTTTGGTGGACTTACCGGATGGCTGGAAGGCTGTCGAGAACAAATGGATTTTCAAGAAGAAAACAGATGTTGATGGTAATGTTACTGTCTATAAAGCTCGACTTGTCACAAAAGGGTTTCGAAAAATTCAAGGAGTTGACTACGATGAGACTTTCTCACCAATAGCGAAGCTAAAGTCTGTGAGGATTTTGTTAGCAATCGCTGCATATTATGATTATCAGATATGGCAGATGGATGTCAAAACGGCGTTCCTCAATGGAGACATTGATGAAGAGTTATATATGGTACAACCCAAAGGTTTTGTCGATCCTAAAGATGCTAACAAGGTATGCAAACTTCAACGGTCCATTTATGGATTGAAGCAAGCATCCCGGAGTTGGAATCAACATTTTGATAAGGTAATCAAAAGTTTTGATTTTATACAAACTTATGGAGAAGCTTGTATTTACAAGAAAGTGAGTGGGAGCTCTGTAGCATCCTTAATACTATATGTAGATGACATATTATTGATTGGGAATGATGTAGACCTTCTTAATAGTGTCAAGGATTATTTGAATAATATTTTTCAATGAAAGATCTTGGGAAGCAGCTTACATATTAGGCATAAAGATTTATAGAGATAGATCAAGACGCATAATATCATTGTCATAGAGTACATATTTGGACAAAGTTCTAAAGAGGTTTGGAATGGAAGATAGCAAGAAAGGGTTTTTGCCCATGTTGCCCAATACGACCTTGAGTAAAACTCAAAGTCCTGCAATGGCAGAAGATAGAGAAAGGATGAGTAAGACTCCCTATGTCTTAGCCATAGGATCTCTTATGTATGCCATGCTATGTACTAGACCTGACATTGCATATGCTGTTAGTTTGACTAGCAGATATCAAAGTGATCCAGGAGTGGATCATTGGACAGCGGTCAAAAACATCCTTAAGTACTTGAGAAGAACTAAGGATGTAGTTCTTTCTTATGAAGGTGATGAACAACTCGTTGTTAATGGTTACACCGATGCTAGTTGGAACACCGATCCAGATGATTCTAAATCACAATCTGGATACGTATTTATTTTGAATGGTGCAGCAGTTAGCTGGAGGAGTGCAAAACAAAGCATTGTGGCGAGATCTTCAACTGAATCGGAATACATAACTGCTTCAGAGGCTTCACAAGAGGCGATATGGATGGAGGAGTTCATTACAGAGCTCGATGTGGTTTCAAGTGCGCTGGACCCAATGTCTATCTATTGTGATAACATGGGCTCCATAGCCAATGCGTAAGAACCAAGGTCTCACAAGAAGCTGAAGCACATCAAGCTATGTTTTCACGTTATTTGAGAGCATGTCCAAGATGGTGACATATATATTTGCAAAGTACACACAGATCTGAATGTGACGAATCCGTTGAATAAACCTCTCCCGAGGGCAAAACATGAAAAACACCAAACCGCTATGGGTGTTCGATATATTACCATGTAATCTAGATTAGTTGACTCTAGTGCAAGTGGGAGACTGTTGGAGATATGCCCTAGAGGCAATAATAAAAGTGGTTATTATTATATCTTTGTGTTTATGATAAATGTTTATATTCATGCTATAATATTATTAACCGGAAACATTAATACTTGTATGATTTGTAAACTAAATTAGAGTCCCTGGTGAAGCCTCTTTATAATACTAGCTTGTTGGTTAATGGATGATCGTGGTTTCTCGATCATGAACATTGAGATGTTATTAACAACAAGAACATATCATTAGGAGAATGGTATGATGGACATACTCCTATAGATAAGCGTAGCATAAAGATCAAAGTCATTTCAATAGTTCGTTTGCTATAAGCTTTCTTATACATAGTAACCTAATTCCTTCGACCATGAGATCATGCTAATCACCATCACCAGAAGGATGCTTTGATGACATCAAACACCACACCGTAACTGGGTGGCTATAAAGGTGGCATTGAGTGTTCGGAAAGTATGTGCTGAGGCACATGGATCAAGAGTGGGATTTGTCCATCCATATGACAGATAGATATACTCTGGGCCCTCTCGGTGGAATGTCATCCAGTTAGCTTGCAAGCATGTGACTGACTCACAAGGGATCACATATTAGGGGAACGAGAAAAGAGTACTTATCGGTAACGAGGTTGAACTAGGTATGCAGAGATACCGACGATCAAACCTCGGATAAGTAAAATATCGCGAGACAAAGGGAAATTGGTATCGTATGTAAGTGGTTCATTCGATCGCAAAGTAATCATAGAAATATGTGGTAGCCATATGAATTTCCAGATTCCTCTATTGGTTATTGATCGGAGAAGTGTCTCGGTCATGTCCGCATGATTCACGAACCGTAGGGAGACACACTTAAGGATTCGATGTTGTTTAGTAGATATGGAATGTAAGTAGGGAAACCAAATGTTGTTCGGAGTCTCGGATGGGATCCGGGATATCCCGAGGAGATCCGGAATGGTCCAGAAAATAAGATTCATATAAAGAAAGTCTGATTCCGGAGTTCAGGAATGATTTCGATGTTTTCATCGGAGAGGTTCTAGAAGGTTCTAGAAGGTTCACCGGACCGGAAGGGGAATGATCCATGAATGTGTCATGGGTAATTGGAATGATTGGATCCTGTCCTATGTCACTTGGTTGGGCATTTGCGAGAGAGAATTAAAGCTCTAAATTGAAAGTCAAAAGGGAGGTTTGAAAAGTCAAACTGGAACAATAGTTTCCTAGTGGAAGAAGGAAAAAGTCCTTCCTTCTATCCAACTTGGGTTTGGGTATGGATTCAAACTCCCCTCTCCCAAGCCGCCCTCCCTCTCATAAATAGAAGGGGAGGGCTGCCCCAAAGCACAAAAACCTAGCCCTCCACACCCCGTGCGCCGCCGCCCAAGCCGCTGCCGCCGCACGCCACCGCCGACACCTCCTCCTCCTCTCCGGCCTTCTAAACCTAGATCGTCGGAAACACTAGATCCACCATAACTTGCACCGGCTTAGGCGAAGCCCTGCGAGATCTTCCCTCTACTTCCGACACCACGCCGTCGTGCTGCCGGAATCGCAAGGGGAGAACTACAACCTCCGCTGCCTGCTGGAACAAGGGAGAGGAAGGTCTTCATCGAGTACCGAACGTGTGACCGACTGCGGAAGCGCTGCCGGAATGCAACGCCGGAAGGACCGTCTACGTGATCTTGAGATCGGCAAGTGTACGACTACATCATCCACGAGAATCTGCTCTCGTTAACCGCTTTGGAATCTTCGAGGGTGAGTACTCTAATCGACTCGTTTCTTCAATCTAGTAGATAGATCTTGACTTGTCTATGTGCATGCGGTAAATTTTTTTTGTTTTCCATGCTACGAACCCCTACACTGGTTACGTAGTAAGGCCAACTACTATGCGGGAGCTGGTGGGTCCCATCGACTGTTCATCCATAGTGCATCACCGGATGTGGTGATGATGGCATTGTGGTGTGACCACGTTGGTAGCATCAAATCAAAACAAAAAAAAGAAAAAAGAAAAAGGAAAAAAGAAACAATGTCGTACAACATGGCTGCCAACGTCAAAACTACCGAGCCAAAACTAGTGATCGTGAAAAAAATAAGGGTGATTGACCAATATAGATAGGGCTGACAGAAATCCAAGGCCCATTGACCAACTCGATGGGCCAAAACACGGGCCAACACAAACAAACGTGGGACAAACAGGACCTATACCAATCTTGTCATGATAAACATAATCAACGATCGAGAACAAGACTACGAGCTAAGATTCGTGTCAGCTAGCTATGACTTAGCAATTCCGTTTATTCTTACATCGAATTTCTTTTCATCACCCATTGATGGGACATATTTCCATAATCTGAGTCTTTTGTTCACACACCCTAATGTTTTACACTACATTACCATATACGAGGCTACCAACTACTATAATGTAGTGTCACAACATATTAGGTAAGTATGACCATGATTGCTTTTTTACTTTTATCTTTTTAAGAAAACATAACTATACTTGTCATTGACGATCAAATTTACATTCTGCTACTCCTTTTTATTTGACTCATGTTTCTTGCTTTGAGCCTCCAACGTCTAAAGCACTATGTTGTGTATTTACTTGACACATAGGCCCGAATATCATTAAAATTCTTTCTTTCTAAGAAAAAAGGAACTTTTGGAACCAACCAGCAGCATCAACAAGATATGTTTTAGCAAACTAGGGACACAAAACCATCTCGAAAGCAATTCAGCCGTGGCAGGAACCAGGTGCCTTTGGTTGCTGGATTCATATATGAACGACCACCACCACCGCCACAACAAACCTCGAGCGTGTTGCTTTGGCACTGGCAGTTGACGCCAAGCATTTGCGCAAGAAAATCGCACATGCATGCGTTACTGCTCTCATGGCCCCGTG
Source organism: Avena atlantica (assembly GCA_910589765.1). Taxonomy (NCBI): domain Eukaryota; kingdom Viridiplantae; phylum Streptophyta; class Magnoliopsida; order Poales; family Poaceae; genus Avena; species Avena atlantica. The sequence continues at coordinate 279,625,139 of OU342738.1, read as the reverse complement.
TTGCCCCATGCATTCTCCAATTACTTTCTGCTTCCTTTGGCAATGCCTATCTTTTCAATATCATTTATTGGCATCCAAAAAATAACTGGAGCATCCTATAAATCCTTGTACCTTGATCAGGAGATGGATCAAAGTCATCATCCTCAGGTTGGTAAGAAGTCAATAGAGAGGTGAAGTAAGAGTGTGGATGAGAGCGGAGAGTACCGAGTGAGAGGATGTCGGCGAGCAGCAGTAGTAGCAAGACGCCCTTGGTCATGATCCACCGGAGCATGATCGCCGGTGCAGACAAGGGCTGCCATGTCGTCTGTGTCGAATTCAAGCAGGCCAGGTACCCTTTCAAGTGGAGAAAGTACATGTGTGCGAGGTATAAGCGCACATGTGTGTCGAATTCTCCAATAGCATCACCTTTAGGAAAATGAACAACGTATAAGCGCCATTGTCGCTCGATACAAGCACCACAATCATATAACAGGTTTTTACGCTAGAGAAAATCCGAGTAATCTCCAGACAATGCCTTTAACACGAAAAATGGTCGAAGCCCTCCACTGCTAGACACAATTAGTGAAGGTCAAACTCTGCACTCAAAGAGAACACGAAGGTATGTGATAACTTCCAAACCGCTACATGTTGCTATATATCTAGTCTTAGAGCCCTTCCCTCTGGGAAACCTTACGTTTAGTGTTTTGATATTGTTCTAGGGGACATGCTACCTACTAATAACTATAGTCTAGCATTACAATATATCAGATAACCATAACCATCAATGGCATTAATTACTAGTCAAATATTATATGCTTGTTACCCGCAAAAAAAGATTATATGCATGTTAGCGGGAATCAAATCAATATTTTCTACAAACCTTTTACTTGGGTTTGAACCTCCGGCACTCCTTGTACTCCCTTCGTCCTAAAAAGGATGTCTTGAGTTTGTTTGAATTTGGATGTATCTATATACTAAACAGTGTCTAGATATATTCAAATTTAGACAAACTTGAGACATCCTTTTTAGGATGGAGGGAGTATTAGTTGTCCATTGTGCCATCCTTCTAACTACAGCCTACCAGTACAAACATATCAGATAATTGAGATGATCTACCATCTACCATTATAATTAGAAGAAATTGTAATCGTGGTCGTCACCACTTGCTTGAACATTTTTCATTGAGGTTTAGATATTTTTGTTGAAATACTAATATATGTGAACTTGCAGTTCTTCTGTAATGTGCAACATGCCAAATTAGTAACTACATAGTCAAGCGTTGCACTATATGAGATAACCACAATTGTGAGAATATTTTCAATATAATATCTCTTCACTGGTCATCGACAATTTATCCTTACATGGAATTTCTTTTCATCACCCATTGATGGGACATCTTTCCATAATTTGAGTCTTTTGTTCACACACTAATGTTTTACACTACATTGACTTAGGTGTAATGCAGTGTTACTACGACATATTAGGTAAGCATGACCATGATTACATATTTTTTACTTTTACCTTTTCAAGATTAAGAAAACATAACTACACTAGTCATTGACCATCAAATTTACATTTTGCCGCTCCTTTTTATTTGATTCAGGTCTCTTGCTTGGAGCCTCCAACGTCTAAAACACTATGTTGTGCATTTACTTGACAAGCGTAGGCCCGAATATCATTAAAATTTTTTCTTTCCTAAGAAAAAGGAGCTTTTGGAACTAACCAACATCATCAGCAAGATAGGTTTTAGCAAACTAGGGACACAAAACCATCTTGAAAGCAATTTAGCCGTGGCAGGAACCAGGTGCCTCTGGTTGCTGGATTCATATATGAACAACCACCACCACCGCCGCAAGAAACCTCGAGCGTGTTGCTTTGGCACTGGCAGTTGACGCCAAACATTTGCGCAAGGAAATCGCACATGCATGCGTTACTGCTCTCATGGCACCGTGCCGCCTCATGCATTCTCCAATTACTTTCTGCTTCCTTTGGCAATGGCTATCTTTTAAATATCATTTATTGGCATCCAAAAAAATAACTGGAGCATCCTATAAATCCTTGTACCTTGATCAGGAGATGGATCAAAGTCATCATCCTCAGGTTGGTAAGAAGTCAATACAGAGGTGAAGTAAGAGTGTGGATGAGAGCGGAGAGTACCGAGTGAGAGGATGTCGGCGATCAGCAGTAGTAGCCAGACGCCCTTGGTCATGATCCACCGGAGCATGGTCACCGGCGCAGACGAGGGCTGCCATGTCGTCTGCGTGGAATTCATGCAGGCCAGGTACCCTTTCAAGTGGAGGAAGTACATGTGTGCGAGGTGCGGGGCACTCCGAGGCGAGCACCGCACGGGCAAGATCAGGGAGGAGCACCTGCCACCTCTCAAGAGGCTCTTGCTCAGGTACAAACGGGACGAGAAGGCCCTAGCCGCCATCGCCGCCTCAGCCAGGGAGAAGGACAAGGAGGACATGGAGTTGGAGGAAGGGGAGATCAGCTGGAGTCCCGGCGCGACGACTACCAAGGGGAAGAGAGCCCCAAGGAGAAGGCGTGTCTGAACTGTATGTGACTATGTGTCATTCCTCCCCCAGTCTCTGCATCACCTGCCTGAGTTCCTGTCAAGTGAGTGCGGAACTGGTATGAAGTGTCGATCTGAATCTCTTCAGCTATGTGGAAAAAACCTGTGGGTCCGATGCACACACTTGTAGTGCTTCTTTCAGGATAGCTCTGAGGCTCCAAGATACACTGGTGCGCATATACAGTAGGTTCAGACAAATAGTAAGTTTCTGCCCAAATACTGCCCAAATACCATGTGGAAATCATGCTGAAATTTTGCAACCAAAACCAGGGCGAACACAGTGGTTACCCCTGTTTTGCTCAAGTTTGGCCCCACAAGTTAAACAGTCAGGCAAAGAATACTGAAAACACAACATAACCAAATATTTGCCGAAACCAAAAACCTAACCAAATAATTGCCATCATAGCTAATGGTAGGCAGATATGCTCAAGAGTTTTCAGTGGAACAAAAGATTCCATATTTGGTGGCTCCGAGAGCATGGAACTTGGCACATCTTGGCACTCAAAGAAACGAAACCAAACATCCCATTTGAGTAAATCACAATAACGTGGACCGCCCGCATCCTACCAGAGCTTGTCATGCAACCATAGAAGAAGTAGAACCAACAACCGTAGTGCACTCCCACCAGGCATTAGTTGCCTTCCTGCACATTTCCCAATGATGCACATTCATTAGCTGGGATACAAGATCCATATGCAGTAGAAGTGTAGAAGTGCGTCTACCGAATATCTCAAAACTTAATCAGTAGCAGATCACACGGAATCCTACTACACTACACGGTCTACGTAACAGGCTGTATAGTAGATAGTACAAGCTAAGTGAACATGTAGTGCAAGGCAAAAGAGGAACAACACAGAAAATTCATAATTAATCTAGTGAGTACTGATAACATCAGTGACACGTACATAATCAGAATCAGTAGCCTTAGAAGGTTAGCAGTGAATTTATGCAGTACAGAACATGCTACACACCTCCAATTTGCACTTGGCTTCAGCTTCAAATGTCTTGCACAGAATCTCATAGCTTTTACCGATTCCAATCTGCAAAAAATGAAGGGGGTCAACAACACAAATGTCTTGTTCTTCTGGAGACCTAGTTTCAGGGTAAAGTAATACCAGTGGATCCACTCGTGATGGTGAGGTACTGGATATTACATATCTGCGAGACAGAACAATTCAATTCAAATGTTGCAGCAGATCTGAAGTAGAAACCATAAAATTAACCAACAACCAGAAGGTACACCCATTCGGTGCACTCAAAAGATAAGTTGTTCACAAAATTCAAGTTTGCCAGTTTACCTCAACTTATTGTAGAAAGCCATTGCTTCCGTATTAGACTTTTGAACTGTTAGCATCACGGCTCCCATTTGGCTCTGCATATACATATGCATTCTGGATCAATTTTATGATCATTCAAACCAAGATTTTGACAGAATTGCAACCGGGCAGGCATAAACCAGAAGAACTGCCATGATAGCCTCTATCTTAACATAATACTCAGAACAATAGAATAATATACTACAGCTGCTTAAGAAGATAGATCACCTTGCGAGCTATAAGTTCAATCAACTGCATTAGAAACTTCCCCAACCCCTTCCCTTGAGCAGTAGACTCCAACTGTAGCTCATACACATAAACAACAGGCACATCCTCTTCAACAACAAACCTGTAGTGTACAAAACCAAGCAAGCGATCTCCGGTACATGCTCCATCTGTACATTCCACCCCTTCATCTTGCTTCCCAGGATTTTGTGCAATACAATCATTTGCCAATTGCGAGACAAGGATATATTGTGCTTCTGGAACAGCCATTTCCCGGCGCTTAATTTTCTCTTCTGAAGGCCATTCTGATCCATAAGGTCCCTCCATGTTAACCTAAATTATTGTGTACCAGTGTTACATTCAGTATCCATGGAGAGGTTGTGAAACATACATATGAGAACATCCTGGAGCACACTAGACGCAGGTAAGGCATGTGACCTTGAGAAGATTTTGGATGTACTTCCTCGTTGGCAACGGAAGCTGATCACCATGAGCAGACTCAAAGTACACCGAAATACCTAAATATCAAGAAAACCGAGGTCGACAAAAGATAATGCTAGGTTCAAAGCAATAACCATTGTGCATTCAGTTCCCTTTTGTTGAAGTTCTAAAGCTAAATCCAGTAAACACATAGAGTTGTCCTGAATCGGAACGCAGCATCAGTAGCTTGTCCCATGGTACTGTTTTTTTTACCAGAAAGGAAAATGTAGGCTACCGTTTCTCTCGTATTTATGAAAAGCCGGGAACTGCGCCAGATGATCCTTCACAGCTACAGCTCTCTTTACAAGCTCTTCGACTGCCTTCTTCTTCTCCAATATCTGTCGAAAAGCATGGTGTCTGCATCAGCCCCCTTTATATACCCATAAACCTCATCAGTTCTCTTGAACCGTTTATTTACTGAGTGATTGCTACCATCTTAAAAACCAAAGTAACAAAGTGCTAACTATGTTTCTAACCCACACACACACAAAAAAAAAAACGTATACTAGAAACTGAACATTTAGGTGTTGCAACTTAAAGCATGCTTCAGCAGGATAACGAACATGGGTCATGGATTAAATCTGGTACTAGGCAGTGGATTGAATCCCATATGCCCTAATTAAACCTTGACATCATACAACAAAGTCAGGAAATGAAATCGGCCATATGCAGTGGAAAGGGGCTGGGCGATACCCGCGAATCGAATCAAGATGAAGAGAAGGGAGAGGACAGAAATACGAGTACCTCCTTCCTACGCTGCTTCCTCTCCACGCCGCCGCTGCTGCGGGGCTTCTTGTTCTCCGCCGTCGCCATCGCCGCCTCCTTCCGTTGTCCCGTGGGTCGTGGCTGTCGGCTGGAGGGGATGTGCAGGGAGGACGCTTGTTTCACCTATGGGCTTTATGGGCCTCCGTGAGTTATTTGGGTCTTCTATAGAGAGCAGCGCGAGGCCCATGGAGTTATGTCCTCACCATCGCATTCGCATGTTCCTTCACTTCTATTCTTAGGCCACGTACAATGCTCGATGCTTATACATACGCTTATAGACAGAAAAAATAAACATTATTTAATTAGAAAATTAATAAGCGCTGACTTCCCAACGGCAGACGCAAAACAGCCCGGCCACTGCCCTTCGCGCTTCAGGTCCTACGGAAGAAAAGGCTAAGCGGCCGGCTCTTTTTCTTGCGTCGATGCTGAACGAACGCTAGCCGCTAGGAATAAAATTTGAAACCGCTGATCGACGAGTGAATCTTTCCTGGCGCCTATGCTTAACGCCCGCCAATGTACGTGCTCTTAGCCGTGACGACGAAAACAAACAGCTTTATGATGCTCAAAAAGACTCCCTCTTCACAAATAAGCACTTGTTTACATACAGTACAGATCTAGATAAATTCAAGTCATCTATTTCTAAACAGAGAGAGAACATAAAATGGTTTAGGAGCATGTATTCTGGACAAGAGCAATAAACCCACAATACTATTAAGTTCGAGAATCTCATCTCACATAGTCTTTATTTATTCGTCATTTTGTAATGAGAAATGACATTTTCATCCCTTTGGCAAAGAACTACTATTTCTTCCATGAAAGTTATAAAATACATCACTCAGTCATTAAATCAAACATTCTTTTAAATAGAAGTAGGCTACTTTTTTAGCTGGGCGTCTCTTTGAGTTTTGGATTCAGATTCACCTTGTCAAACACAAACACAAAAATACAACAGGTAAAGAAAAAACACTTTGACTCTTCACCATTGTATACGATTTTCACAAAAAAAACATTGTTCATGATTTTCTTAAGAGTTAAATAAACTTTTTGAAAAACTCTTTTTCGAGAAGAACAACCTTATAGTCATGCACTCATAAATTATAGCAATGCTATATAACTCATAGTTCAAACACAGATCACCTTCTAATTAGCTTAGGTGCAGGGGAGCTCCTCAATGGTTTACAAAAAGAATGAGAGAGGACATGCAAATTGCACAACTATCGAGGATTGCGCATGTTCGGAAGTCAATTTATTCAGAATGCACATAGTTATCATGTGAGTTTGTGAGATCAACTTGCATCAACTGTCCCACAAAAGCTACTGGGGCAACAAATGAACTACCTAGGAAGATCACATGATCTCTTGATATTTTTCTTTATTATACTCCTACTTTGGGCTCTAGCATGGAAGTCGAGTCTACTGCAAAGTAATTAAGATTCTATCAATCTTGGAAGGGAGTCTACACCTAAGGTTGACGATGATTTTATCAATCTTGATTTGCAGAGCTCCATGAACTGGTAGACCCGAGTGAGCAATGCAAGGAGGCAAAGGAACTTATGGATGGATATGTCTACTCGAGCACACTATTTATGCATATATAAAGGTGGTAGGAGCGACATAAAGACAGAAATATGAATCTGATCAGCGTCACATCATTTTGATTTTTTGACAAAGCAGAAGATCATATAAGTAAGTTTAAATCATTTATGCACAAACCATACTTACGGAGGACATGTAGGAACACACATACATATGAAATTTAGACGATAATATAGTTATAGTGTTCTTTTATCTTACCATAACTTAGATACCATCTTACATGAAGTAACTCAATTTAATGATTTTGTATACTTGAGTTAGTGTAGTTACTATGGCTCAAAGTACAATAACTTTTCTCCCTTTCTGACAAATGATTGTATTTTTTATTAAACTAGAATAACATAGGTTGTCATGGTCTCCTTCTTTGCTTCCAGTAAAAAGGTTAAAACATAGCAGCTTTACCGGTTGTTGAACAACATGAGGTCGGGTGACCTATCGCATTAAATCAAACATGCTCCTCCTATCCACCTTGTAAAAGAAGGTAAGATGGTGTGAAGAGCTTATACAACTACAGTTTGGGTATTAGTCAAGAACCTAGTGTGTGAATTCTAAGATTCATATGACGATGCTAGCGAGACATAGTAGCTACCAAAATTTCTAGGCGTGAGAGGCATGGGGAACATAGTGATCACGAGATCTCTTCCCTTTTCAGTGCGTGTATTGCATGTCGCTATATGTGTGTTATGATTTGGTATACGTAGCATCTTGAAGGCACATTGTACACCTGATGCACTGTTAATTTAGACTTTAGCCGCCATGCTTACAAGTTGTCCCAAGATCACAAAATTCAAACTCGGTGTCTGGACCTTGAGAATGCCTACTAGTAACCCCCATCATCATCATCGCCAACTTCAGAGCACTGGACGAGTATGTGGTGTCCTTTTTGTATTATGTAACTTAGATATTCTCTTACAAGAGTAAAGTTAACACTCTCTTACAACAATAAAGCTTCCACGCCCTCGTGTAGCGGAAGAAAACGAAAGACGAGGCTCGGCGTTGAATGCAGCTGGAGCAACACACTTGTTGCAATTTGGTGAGTGTTGGGATGTTGATCCATAATATAAATTTTAAAATTTCTCTTTGCCTCATTCATGCATGACAACATATGACCGTACTATATGCACCAGCGGCTTTGTCGTTTTCAAAACGAGCCCATCCAGCCCAGCTACAGCCAAAAACTTATACCGGGCCGAATCTACAACGGGCTTTTTAGTGTGGGGCAACAAGCATAGGCCATGTACGCTGTAAATGCCAACTTCTGACGAGTGGAGAGAGATCCGTCGCCAGAGGCCTGGACTGTGAGGAGCGGAGTCTAAAGTAGGCCCATTCCGTGCCCAACAAGGATGCCTATATGGATCATTGAAGACCTAAGTTTCCACCGCTATATAAACCTCTTGTAAGCCGTTGACTGTGATAAGTTGTATCTGTGAAAATCTCCGGCGTTGTGTAAACAGTCCCTGATATAGTGAAGTTTTGCTGGCTAGCGGTCGTGATTTTTTTCTTTTATTGGAGTGGTTTTTCCATATTAAATATGTGTTCTCTTGCTGTGATTTCTTTTTTGTTCTTCGTTATCTCCTTGTCGCGTTTATAACATTAGTAAAACAATTATCTATATATATGGATGTTAACTAACCTATCTAGATCTTTTGATTCGTACATACATACCAAATTCTTGAGACCCTTTCTATTTTTTCTGTTGCTCTTCTACTGCTGCTCATTGTTGGAATTTGGTGAGTATTGGATCGTTGATTCATTAGACAAATTCTAAAATTCTCTTTGACATATTTGTGCATAACATCATATGATTGTGCTAGTGGTGCTAAAGTTTAATCAACATTGCTAGTGGAAGGAGAGTTGGACCAATTTATATAGTAGAGTGTTGCACCACTCACTCAGGTGTGAGAAGGAGAGAAGCCCTCACACACTCCTCCTCCGACGCCGCCTCGCCTCGTCATGATGCGGCACGCGCCACGGGTTGCGAAAATCTCGCCGAGCCGAACTTTATTTTGCTGTTTGTAAAAATTAATCATGGATTAATTACGAGTCATTAACGGACGCGTTAATCAATCAGCCGTTTCCAGTTTTTATAGATCGTGGGCTGTTACCGACTCGGACATGGGCTGTGCCCCATGATCTCCCTGGCCTGCATTATATAAGCGTATGCGCTAAACTTCATCGGTAATTCACACGCGTATCTACTTCCAGAACCTTGCGCCACCGCCTTTGTCTTCCCCATCCCGGCTTGTGGGGTGCACCGCAGATCGGACAGTAGGCCTCCGGAACCCGCCTCTCGTCAACCTGTAAGAGTAAGAGGCGATCAGGTTTTTGAGGAGCGCGACTACTGGCTACCACGACGTCGGTCACCGACGAGTTCCTGAACTATGACTTCTTTTTAGGCGTTATCGACCTCTTCGGCAACCTCAATATGGACGACAACTCTGCTGCTGCTACCGTTGCGGGTACTGCTGCTTCTACTGCCGCCACTACACCGTATGTGATCTTAATCCATCTCCTTTAGATTCTGCTAGAGTTTCTAGTTTTAGTGTTTGGTGTAGATGTGATAGGTTTATCTTGTATAGATGTAATCTGTTCATCTACTTTATTGATCTGCATCATTGGTTTTAGTACTGTTTATATGATCATGCTTTATCAGTTTATTATTAATGTCTAGATACATCTAAATTTAAACAAACTTTTGACATCTATTTTAAGACGGATGGAGTACATCAAAATGGTATTATCTGTGTTCCATGTTAAAATTTGATCGGTAATGTATCAAACTAGTAAACTAGTGCAGAAGCTCGCCGCAGACCCCACGTGCCTTAGAGTTTGTTTTACAGAGCAGAGTTTTGGTATTGTCCGTACTATGTGACTTGCTAGACTACTAATTATAGTCTACTGTTACATCGACTTTGTTTTTTGCCTATGTAAAAGGACAAAAATTGGTGCTAAAAAGGCTTTTCACAAGATATTTTTCTATCTTTTTTCTCGCATGCACGGAAAATGTCGGTTTTCTATGAATCTTAACGTGCGCACATAGAATGTAGATGTACCGTGATTTTTTAAAGAATCGTTTAAGAATATGAAATGTGTTTTCTTCTACTTCCTCCGACCCATATTAGTTGACTTCAATTTGTCTAAATTTAGTTGAATCTACTATTTAGTATATAGGTTCATCCAAATTTTAATAAATCCAAGTCAAGTAATATGGATCAGAGGGAGTATAAAGGAAGCATATACTCCAGGGAGCCAAAAGTGATTTCACGCATGTTATACCATATGAGATAACCACAACTATTGGACCTTCTTCGATGAATGGTCACTATGCCGGTCATCTTAATTTAGAGGATGTCTGGTTGAGTTTATTTATGGCTTTTAGCTTTTGGCTATAAGGCACAAAAGCACCTAAATAGAGTTTTAGGATTCCTTTTTAAGGTCTTCGTTGTAAAATCCAGGGACTTAGTTGTTATATCTGTATTTCCTCAAGTCCCTTTTGTAGTGATATTGATATTTTTATCCTTGCTTCTACGATAGTAATAGTTTTCACCAGTTCAAAACAATATGTGAGCCGTTGGGTTATTGCACGCATTAAACTCTCTCTCGAATCAGGCTCGCGCCCCGTTTTTTTTATAAATAACGTACAATCTCAAGTACATAGACGGACATATAACCACCGTTATAAAGGGGGAAACGGACATGCATGGTGATGACCACTGTTTTCCTTTTATAAAGGGGGGAACGAGGAGCACGCAGGTTCAGTTTAATGCGTGGCAACACAAGAGAGTAGCTAGAAATAATTACTTAGTAAGTTTGAGAGGCATTGGGAACATAGTGATCATCGGACTGGAATCCATTTTCTAGAACAACCGGCATCGCCGTTGTATTAGCCTCATGAGTTCAGAGTCGGTGGACGCAGCACGCAGGGGCGGAGACACTCTGTCATCACCATGCATGCTCGACGGTATGTACATCTTTTGCCTAGGCAGACGCAACAGACCATCCCTGGCATTTGGAAACTCTTTACCGCACTCCATCCCTGGCATGGCAGCATCATCCTATTTGTCAGCGACATGACAGGTCGTTCTGTCGTGCAAGATCCACCACTGCCGCATTCCGCGGTGCTGTGCTGCAGATCACGAACGCGGTGTACTGTAAAGCTTTTTTTGTTTAAAAAATAGATGCCGTATATGCATGCAGCAAAACAGGATATGGGTTTATCTCAGAAGTGTGTCTTTAGATCAGAACAACATGCATACAACAACTACTGTTATTCAAATTAATCAATGTTACAGGAACACAAATCAACAGTAATCCATGTGTTACAACAATATTTCAAAACTGAATAATTGAAAAACATGAATAAATGGTCCCGAAGCAAAGAATGGTACAAATAGGAAAGAAGTACGCATTGCTGACTGATTGTTTGAACGATCATACTTACTAGGAGCTAATCAAGTCAGAGTAGGGTAGTGGCCCAGAAGCTTCTTGCCGGTGCCCCCCAAAGCGCTACTCTCTTGAAGGTGAAACTAGACCTACTACGGAAGGACTTAGGCCTCTTGGCCAGCTTCTTCCAGAAGCTACCCTCGAGCAACTTCTCTCAGAATCTCATCTTCAAAATTTGTTCAAGCTTCTTAACTAGTAGTTTCAATGTTAATTTAAAGCTATAAACGATTTTAGCAGATGAGATTCTGGGAGAAGCTGGTCGAGGGTAGCTTCTGGGAGAAGCTAGTCAAGAAGCTGAAAAGAAGGGGGCCTTAGTTCGCTAGGGCGGTCAGTGAAACTTGGTAGGTATGGGCCGTCCCTGAAGGATTTTTTGAAAGCTGCCTCCACATAAGGTACCGTCTTGGTTTGATACACAACAATTAGCAACATGTATGGTTTGGGTGTAGAGGGAGTAGCGTAAATGAAATCAATTAAATGATGAGGGAGCTATCCCCAATGCAAGGACCAGCCGTGAGCAATAAGATCTTCATGGAGCTGGGCATGCTGATTTTTATTTTCAATTTGCCGGTATGTTTCAAGAAATACTTCGAGCTTGTCTGGATTTCTTTCAGGTCAGATTGACCTGGAAACCAACATTGTCATACTCAAAGGGCAATTCTTGTCCTCTTTATCCTCAACGATCACGTTGTGACGAATTACACATGCAGTCATGATGTTGTTGAGGTGTTTCTTTTTCTAGAAACGGACGGGACCTCGAACAATTGCAAACCTAGATTGTAGCACCCCAAAGGCTCTTTCAATGTCTTTTCGGTCTGCTTCTTGGAAAGTGGCAAAATGAGTTTACTAGGGGTTTCTGGGTTTACAGATGATCTTCAAAAATGTTGTCCATTGAGGATAGATGCCATCATCAAGATAATAACCCATATTGTGATCATGACCATTGATTCTGTAGTTGCAAGATGGATGTTCTCAATTAGCTAGGTTAGCAAACAAATATGATCTCTGCAACATGTTAATGTCATTCAGAGAACTCGGTAACCCGAAAAAGCAATGCAATATCCACAAGTCGCGGGCGAATAGATGCTAAATCTAACGTTTTTGGAATTCGAAATCAAATCGAAAGAGGGGAAAAAAGGTTACCACAAGGACACCAACGGTGGACTGGCGGTGGAGCAGATCTAGCGCATCAGCGGAAGATTCGACGATGAACGAGGAGGATACGGACCGAGGGGTGGCGGTGATCGAGGTGGTGGCGCGGTGAGGGCGTAAATCTGTGGTGGCGATGGCGACACGTAGACATATGGGGCGGTGGCGGAGCGCTATGGGCGGCAGGGGTCGGTGGCGGCGCCGTGAGAGGGGTCAAAGGGCGAATCTAACAGGGCGGTGGCGGCGGCGGGCAGAGATTTCTCTCGCTAGTGTCCTGAAGGTTCAGCGCGCGTATATTTTGTAGTGGATGCGGTGAGCGGCGTATTGTCACGATAAAACGGAGATATGCGACTTGCGAGGGTCAATATGCAGGGAGCGGCAAAAAAAAATTCGGATGTGGTAGGCTTTGCAGCATCTAGAATAGCCACTTTTTTTGTGTCATATCGCAAAGTGGCGGTTATTTTTGCGGTTTTCCACGGGATACGAGTATGTGCTAGAGATGCTCTAAAATGTTTGTTCGAACTATGCTAGTAACATTGTCATACCACATGAGAACCGCACCTATAAGACCTTTTCCAATAAAACTATCACTATGCTGGTCATCTTGACTTAATCTTGTGACGACTTTTTCCCAACACCGACGGACCGGTCAGGTTTCCAAAATGTGGGTCTTTTGCTGGCATGCTCCAAATGTTCTAAATTTCTTTCACACGCGAGGCTGTGTTACAATATACTCCCTCTCGTCCACAATATAAAACGTTTTAGCGAGCTAAAATATAACAATGCTAATCTTTTATTGTTGAACGGAGAGAGTATTTGATAAGCATATGGTTGTTTCTTTCTCCTTTGCTTCATTACAAAAATATAACAACGCTAATCATTTGCATCAATTTTTACTTACTGCTTCTCATAAGATTTTATTCAAGTCTCTCGTTTGTAGCCTCCGAAGTCTAAAATACATTTTTGAGAGGAGTTCTAGAACACTTTGTGGTTTACTTAATGATAGCCCAGAAGATCAATAAAATCCTTTCTTTTTAAACTTTCTCCACTCACTATAGCATCAGCAAGAGAGGTTTTATCTAGCTAGAAACACGAAATGCACCACCATCGCAAAAGCAATTAGCCGAAGCGGCCGATGCCTTTTGATATATGAACAACCATGGCCAGCCTACAAACAACGAGTGCGTTGCTTTTGGCACCGGCAGTCAGTGGCGGATTTAGGATTTTACGCTAGAGTGGGGCAAGTAGACATTTTTTTAAAGCCACAAAATAACCTTGAAATGTTTGAATAAAAAATTCTGCAATGCAAAACTACTAATCAATTCATTAGGTCTCTAACTTATTTGACCCCTAATGAAACGACGTCGAATTTCTACTATGTGCCAACTAAAAAATACTTGTAATAATAAGATTGAAAGATGAAAGATATAACGAGCTAGCACCTAAAGTGAGTGAATAGCAAAGGAAAGGAAGCTGCCGCCGATTCTGGCGATCGCCCTAGACTATATACCCGGTTGTGGCTGCCTGCTGCACTTGACACCCTGCTAGCGCACACAACTTGAATGCAGTTCTTCATAGACTTCCATTTTTTCTCAGTAATATATATAGCACAAACCCAATTCTTAGCGTGGGGCACGTCCCACCCTTCCACCCTGCTGAATACGCCCCTGCTGGGAGTGGACGCCAAACATTTGCGCAAGACACTCCTACTGACAAGCGTTACGTTTCTCATGGTGCCCTGCCGCCACATGCATGCTCGAAATTACTTTCTGCTTGCTTTAACAATAATGCTGATCTGTTCAAGAGTATTTATTTGCATCCTAGAAATCAATGAAACGTCCTATCAGTCCTCGTACCTTGATCAGGAGATTGATCATGGTCATCATCACCGGGTTGGTAAGAGTTCAACAGAGAGATGAAATAAGAGTGTACACAAAGAGCTAGGGTACATAGTGAGTGTATGTCGACAAGCGGTAGTAGCAAGACGCCCCTGGTTGTGATCCACCGGAGCAAGAATGCCGGCAAAGTCAAGGGCCGCCATGTCATCTGTGTGTAGAGTTCAAGCAGGCCAAGTACCCTTTCAAGTGGAGAAAGTTCATGTGCACCAGGTGTGGGGCACTGAACTATGAGCATGGCTTACTAGATACATTTGCTTCACAAAGCTAAAACATCTTATATTTTGAAATAGAGGGAGTACAACTCTAGGTTATGTATGAAGCCTCTATTTGATCTGATCAATTCACCTAGCCAAAAAAATCCATTAGAAAGACAATCATAGGAAATTTTGGTCAAAGTTCCTATACTCACGGTAGTTTGGTAAGGCAAACCCTGACTCCGTGGGTATGGACATGCAAAACTTGGTTCTCGAGGACACAAAAACAACTGTACTACTTTGAATTTTTTCGAAAAGGGGGATCCCGTCCTCTGCATCAAATTGATGCATATGGCCTTTATTGGAATATTATAAGTTATTTATTACAATGAAGTTCCAAAGTTTCATGGCTCACACAAAGTTGCCACATGAATCAGCCACCGAAATAAATACAAAAACATGTCCCGCCTATGCATCAATATGATGTCAAACGCCTATCAAAACGCCACCTGAATTTACTGTAGATCAAACGGCTACATCCAAAATCCATGGCCTGGCGCTGGTCCGGCAGCTAAATATAGGACCACATATGGATCCAATGGGAGGCGAGCGGAATAACCTGTAAAAAGGATGAAAAGCTCGGTTTGTTAAATATAAAGTCATTGCGCACTTGCCAAATAGCCAAATGAAAGAGCAAGCACCCACTCGGATGCGGCCTTTAACCAATTTCTCTATGCCAATAAGACAATTTCCAAACATATGATCAATAATAAATCATAATAACATGGGGCGTTGAATCCCGCAGCAGCTTGTCATGCAACCATAGATAGAATAATAATTGACTTCCTTGAGTGATCATGGTACTGGCGATCTACGCATGTTCACTATGGTGCAAATTAATCAGCTGGAATAAGAGGTCCATGTTGAATAGAAACCCATATATTAGAACTATATGTGAAGAACTTGACCAGATAGTTGTTACATGGTTAAATCACTAGTGAGTAGTGACAACATCAAGAATCCCTGTGCTTTTTGTGGAATACTCGAGAGTTCCTTCATTAGAAATCTCCCAAGAGACAAGCAAAACAAGAGAGGCCAATGCTTTTAGGATTGGGATTGAGGTATTCATCAATTGAAGCCGCCATTCCTTCATGGAGATCAATGCCCATTGTTGAAGATCAAGCTCATGGATGCCCATCCAATCATTACTGAAGCCCAGAGCTGCAACAAGAACCTACACTTCACAAGTAGAAAATTGATAAATTTCAGAGCTCTCACGCAATGCGGGCAAAAGATACAATCTAGCTACCCCTCTTAGCTAGTCAGGCGATTGCCCACCCAAAGACAGTCTTTTAGAGCGAGCTAAGAAAAAAATTAATCTTCGGAGGTACCCAAACCTTCCAAACTAACCTATATGTAATGCATGGTACTTCCAATAAATTTTTTTCCCCACTGGCCGTGAATTTCCACTTAACTTCAACATTCCCGTTGTGTAAGGTTAATGGTGGGCCCTGCATGTCATGTGTGGGTCCCATCTCTCAGTGGTATGTCTAAATCTAGTGATATCCAAACATGTTTTCTTACGTTCACACACGACACTACTGAGATGGTTGATCAATCATTTTAAGGCATCACGGATCATCATTCATGAATATTCAAAATTAAGACCTTTCTTACAAGAGGATTATTAGTGGGATGTGTTGCATGAGCTCAACCATAGGACGTGATGTCCATATGAATAAAAATGAAACACATTATGAATTTACAACGACATTTATGTTTTCTTTGAAGTTGTTTGAGTCCACCATGTTTATGAGAGAGTAAACAAGAGAAACTATGAACCCGGTCCATTTTTAATTATAACAAATACCGTTTACTAGCATTTACAAGTGATTTTATTTACAATAGTCATTTATCTAAAAATACAAAAACATATATCATACTTGCATTTAGTTCTCTCATATAGTTTACACCACTACCATCACCATTTCATTTTACATTTGCATTGCAGTTAGTTGCTGCTTATTTATATATTATTTTTTAATTCTAATACTCCCTTCTACCCATATTAGTTGATTCCAATTTGGATGTATCTATCACAAAAAATGCATGGTACTTCCAATAAATTTTTTTCCCCACTGGCCGTGAATTTCCACTTAACTTCAACATTCCCGTTGTGTAAGGTTAATGGTGGGCCCTGCATGTCATGTGTGGGTCCCATCTCTCAGTGGTATGTCTAAATCTAGTGATATCCAAACATGTTTTCTTACGTTCACACACGACACTACTGAGGTGGTTGATCAATCATTTTAAGGCATCACGGATCATCATTCATGAATATTCAAATTGGTCGTAATGAGCTAAAAGTAAGGTCGTGAAACATTGTTGTTTAGGTTATGACCAATTCGTATAAAAAATTAAGACCTTTCTTACCAAAATGGTCGTAACGTTTCAAGGTTTGTACCCTCCCAGATGCATTACTACTATTTTGTCTAAAATGTTCATAGAACTATGACCAATTTATCCATAGTCATTACGAGAAGGTCACAAGTTAACACATTTCTTGTAGTGTATTCAACATCATGTCGTAGAAGCAAATACATTACTCTGTTTATCTTAAATCTAGTTTGTGGAGGTTTCTCATACAAGAGGATTATTAGTGGGATGTGTTGCATGAGCTCAACCATAGGACGTGATGTCCATATGAATAAAAATGAAACACATTATGAATTTACAACGACATTTATGTTTTCTTTGAAGTTGTTTGAGTCCACCATGTTTATGAGAGAGTAAACAAGAGAAACTATGAACCCGGTCCATTTTTAATTATAACAAATACCGTTTACTAGCATCTACAAGTGATTTTATTTACAATAGTCATTTATCTGAAAATACAAAAACATATATCATACTTGCATTTAGTTCTCTCATATAGTTTACACCACTACCATCACCATTTCATTTTACTTTTGCATTGCAGTTAGTTGCTGCTTATTTATATATTATTTTTTAATTCTAATACTCCCTTCTATCCATATTAGTTGACTCCAATTTGGATGTATCTATCACAAAAAATGCATGGTACTTCCAATAAATTTTTTTCCCCACTGGCCGTGAATTTCCACTTAACTTCAACATTCCCGTTGTGTAAGGTTAATGGTGGGCCCTGCATGTCATGTGTGGGTCCCATCTCTCAGTGGTATGTCTAAATCTAGTGATATCCAAACATGTTTTCTTACGTTCACACACGACACTACTAAGGTGGTTGATCAATCATTTTAAGGCATCACGGATCATCATTCATGAATATTCAAATTGGTCGTAATGAGCTAAAAGTAAGGTCGTGAAACATTGTTGTTTAGGTTATGACCAATTCGTATAAAAAAATTAAGACCTTTCTTACCAAAATGGTCGTAACGTTTCAAGGTTTGTACCCTCCCAGATGCATTACTACTATTTTGTCTAAAATGTTCATAGAACTATGACCAATTTATCCATAGTCATTACGAGAAGGTCACAAGTTAAACACATTTCTTGTAGTGTATTCAACATCATGTCGTAGAAGCAAATACATTACTCTGTTTATCTTAAATCTAGTTTGTGGAGGTTTCTCATACAAGAGGATTATTAGTGGGATGTGTTGCATGAGCTCAACCATAGGACGTGATGTCCATATGAATAAAAATGAAACACATTATGAATTGACAACAACATTTATGTTTTCTTTGAAGTTGTTTGAGTCCACCATGTTTATAAGAGAGTAAACAAGAGAAACTATGAACCCGGTCCATTTTTAATTATAACAAATACCGTTTACTAGCATTTACAAGTGATTTTATTTACAATAGTCATTTATCTGAAAATACAAAAACATATATCATACATGCATTTAGTTCTCTCATATAGTTTACACCACTACCATCACCATTTCATTTTACTTTTGCATTGCAGTTAGTTGCTGCTTATTTATATATTATTTTTTAATTCTAATACTCCCTTCTACCCATATTAGTTGACTCCAATTTGGATGTATCTATCACAAAAACTTGTCTAGATACTCCCAAACTGAAGTCGACTAATATGGGCCGGAAGGAGTACGAAATCTTGTGCTTGATAATGATACGTCGAAAACTTATCTATAATTTTTGATACTTCATGCTTGTTTAGTATCTACTTTGCTTTGATTTATCTACACTTTGAGGTGCTTTTTACATGTTTTCTAGTACTAACCTATTAACAAGTTGCCATAGCGCCATTTGCCTGTTTTCTGCTGTTTTTGGTTTCAGGAAAGTTAGTAAAGAAATATTCTCGGAATTGGACGGGACAAAAGCCAAAGTCAATAACTTTCTGTGGGGAACAAGAAGTCCAGAGGGGAGACGGAGAGGCATGGCAGGGCAGCCAAACCCCCTAGGCGCGGCCAGGGGTGGGCCCGCGCCTGGGAGGGGTGTGCCCCCCCTGGTCACCTCCTCGGCCGCCCCCTTCGCCTATATTAAGCCCCCGATGCAGAAACCCTAAGGACCCGATCAAATCTCCACAAAACCGTCTATAGCCGCCGCCACCATCGTCCCTAGATCGGAGGGATCTGAAGTTCTTCCCGGCACCCTGCCGGAGGGGAGATCATCCCGACGGCCTTCTCTCCGGTATGATGCGTGAGTAGTTCCACCTTGGACTATGGGTCCATGTAGTAGCTAGATGGTTGTATATCCTCCTTGTGCTTTCATGTATAGATCTTGTGAGCTCCGTTCATGATCAAGATCTAATCTATTTGTAATCATACATGTTGTGTTTGCGGGGATCCGATGGATATTGAGATTATTATGTTGGTTTGATTAATGGTTTTGTCTTTATGATTCTATAATGTCTATGTTGTTTGTGATATTGCATGCTCTCCGTTGTTAGTAGCTATCTTGGACAAGTAGTTAATAGTGACTCCAAGAGGGGGTATTTATGCTCGCTAGTGGGTTCATGCCTCTAGTTTCCAAGGGAAGTGATAATAATCTCTTCGGTTGTAGATGTGCTGTTGCTACTAGGGAGGAAACAACGGCCTCTTGTTCATGGAACATGTGGACTGTTTACCTTACACACTTTGCTTAAAACGGTTGTCTGTTGCTTGCAACTTAATACTGGAGGGGGTTCGGATGATAACCTGAAGGTAGACTTCTAGTCATAGATGCAGTTGGATGGCGGTCTATGTATATTGTTGTATTGCCCAATCGAATCTCATAGGATCTTTCTGACTAGTAATTGCATTGTTATGCCTTGCTCAGTTCCTGTCAATTGCCCTGCTGTAATTTGTTTACCCTTCATACCATGTTATTTATCTAAGGAGAGCACCTCTAGTGAACTATGGACCCCGGTCCAATCTTTACCATTGATACACCTTCCACTGTTACTTGTTTACTTGCTGTAAACCATTACCTTCCACACCATACGTTTAATCCTTTGTTACATCAAACCGGTGAGCTTGACAACCTCACTGATTCGTTGGGGCAAAGTCTTGAGTTTGTATTGTGCAGGTCTCCGTGTTGCTAGCAACACATGTGTGACGTTTCCTTCCTCCTACTGGTTTGATAACCTTGGTTTCTTAATGAGGGAAAACTTGCTACTGTGCTGCTTCACACCTTGCTACTGTGCTGCTTCACACCTTGCTCTTGGGGTTCCCAACGAAGCGCTCCTACATCAACTCAGCGCTGCATCAAGCTTTTCTGGCGCCGTTGCTGGTGAACTAAAGAAGAAAAAAGCTCCCACGTCAACCACACGCAAGCTTTTC
Organism: Avena atlantica; assembly: GCA_910589765.1. Classification (NCBI taxonomy): domain Eukaryota; kingdom Viridiplantae; phylum Streptophyta; class Magnoliopsida; order Poales; family Poaceae; genus Avena; species Avena atlantica. The sequence continues at coordinate 279,604,755 of OU342738.1, read as the reverse complement.
TGGCGCCGTTGCCGGGGAGGCTAAGGACGTCTTCATAGGGGAGCCCTCCACTTCCTTTCTCTTTACTTTGTTTTTAGTTTGCTTTGTTCCTGTTGCTTGGTTTTGTTTGCCTCTTTTCAAAAACTCCAAAAAAATTAGTTTAGTTTGGTTTGCCTTTTCTTATCAAAAACACAAAAAAATTAGTTCCTACTCTAGTTGCTGGTTTGTTCTTGCCTTGCTTGGTCATGCTTCCTATCAATGGATGGTTTCTTTGAAAATAGTTCTTATTGGCAAGGTGGGTTCACGGAAGAACAAAAGTATTATTATAAGGAACACCGTTTGTCACAAAAAGTGAAACACTTATGGGAACAAATTAATAAGTTGAATACTATTGCTAGAGACATGTGGTCTACTTATAATGTTACTTATTGCTTTGATAAAGCTTGTTGCTGTGAGTATAATGATAATGTTACCATATCTTCTTATGTTAAAGGAAATTATGGTTTTGATTATGTGGAACAAATTGAAGAATTTATTGCCTTCAAGGGTGCATTTGAAATTGCCAGTTTGCTTGAAAATACTGATGATGCACCTTATGAATGTGAGGTTTATGAGATACTTAAATTTTTCTTTGATAATTACAAGGGAGAAAATGGCTATATTCTGGAATATTTTAATAGGCGTTTTCCACAAATGGAAGAGACTAATGCCTTGCAGGAGCCTATGGAAGAAGAAATTGTTGAAACTGGAAGCTCATTAGATGAAAAAGAGGGGCAAAGAGTGATGAACAAAAGGAGGAAGAATGGATTATCTACCCATGCCTACCTTCTAATGAGAGTAACTCTTTATCCCTTACATTATTTGATTGTCCCCCATGCGTACCAAAGGAGGATGAATTGTTGGAGATATGCCCTAGAGGCAATAATAAAAGTAGTTATTATTATATCTTTGTGTTTATGATAAATGTTTACATTCATGCTATAATAGTATTAACAGGAAACATTAATACTTGTGTGATTTGTAAACTAAATTAGAGTCCCTGGTAAAGCCTCTTTATAATACTAGCTTGTTGGTTAATGGATAATCGTTGTTTCTCGATCATGAACATTGAGATGTTATTAACAACAAGATCATATCATTAGGAGAATGGTATGATGGACATACTCCTATAGATAAGCGTAGCATAAAGATCAAAGTCATTTCAATAGTTCGTTTGCTATAAGCTTTCTTATACATAGTAACCTAATTCCTTCGACCATGAGATCATGCTAATCACCATCACCGGAAGGATGCTTTGATGACATAAAACACCACACCGTAACTGGGTGTCTATAAATATGGCATTGAGTGTTCAGAAAGTATGGGTTGAGGCACATGGATCAAGGGTGGGATTTGTCCATCCATATGACGGATAGATATACTCTGGGCCCTCTCGGTGGAATGTCATCCAATTGGCTTGCAAGCATGTGACTGGCTCACAAGGATCACATATCATGGGAACGAGAAAAGAGTACTTATCGGTAACGAGGTTGAACTAGGTATGCAGAGATACCGACGATCAAAACCTCGGATAAGTAAATTATTGAGAGACAAAGGGAAATTGGTATCGTATGTAAGTGGTTCATTCGATTGCAAAGTAATCATTGAAATATGTGGTAGCCATATGAGTTTCCAGATTCCTCTATTGGTTATTGATTGGAGAAGTGTCTTGATCATGTCCGCATAATTCACGAACAGTAGGGAGATACACTTAAGGAATCGATGTTGTTTAGTAGATATGGAATGTTAATAGGGATACCGAATGTTATTCGGAGTCTCGGATGGGATCCGGGATATCACGAGGAGATCCGGAATGGTCCGGAGAATAAGATTCATATAAGGAAAGTCCTATTTCGGAGTTCGGGAAAGTTTCCGATAATTTTATCGGAGAGGTTCTAGAAGGGTCTAGAAGGTTCACCGGTCCGGAAGGAGAATGGTCCATGAATGTGTCATGGGTATGTGGAATGATTGGATCATATCCAAGGTCACTTGGTGTTGGCATATGCGAGAGAGAAATAAAGCTCTGAATTGAAAGTCAAACGGGAAGTTTGAAAAGTCAAACTGGAACAATGGTTTCCTAGTGGGAGAAGAAACAAGTCCTTCTCTCAATCCAACTTGGGTTTGGATTCAAACCCACCCCTCCCAAGGCTGCCCTCCTCTAATAAATAGAGGGGTAGGGCCACCCGAATACAACACACAAGTTCCAAGACCTCTCCACCCAAGCCCGCCGCCGCCGCCCGGGCGCTGCCACCGCCGCGCCGCTGCCGGCTCGTGCCGCCGTCAGTCCGTCGCCTCCGCCCTAGACGCCGCCGACACCTCCTCCTCCTCCCGGATTTCTAAACCTTAGATTTCCGGGAAACCCTAATCCACCATAACTCGCATCCGTCTTAGGCGAAGCCCTGCGAGATCTTCCCTCTACTTCCGACACCACGCCGTCCTGCTGCCGGAATCACAAGGGGAGAACTACAACCTCCGCTGCCTGCTGGAACAAGGGAGAGGAAGGTCTTCATTGAGTACTGAACGTGTGAACGACTGTGGAAGCGCTGTCGGAATGCAGTGCCGGAAGGATCGTCTACGCGATCTTGAGATCGGCAAGTGTACGACTCGAGGGTGAGTGCTTCTATCGACTCGTTGCTACAATCTAGTCTATAGATCTTGGCTTGTTTGTGTGCATGCGGTAGAAATTTTTTGTTTTCCATGCTACGAACCCCTACAGTGGTATCAGAGCCGTGTCTATATGTATATCTGTTGCACGAGTAGAACACAATGTGTTGGAGATATGCCCTAGAGGCAATAATAAATGTAGTTATTATTATATCTTTGTGTTTATGATAAATGTTTACATTCATTCTATAACAGTATTAACCGGAAACATTAATACTTGTGTGATTTGTAAACTAAATTGGAGTCCCTAGTAAAGCCTCTTTAATATTACTAGCTTGTTGGTTAATAGATGATCGTGGTTTCTCGATCATGAACATTGAGATGTTATTAACAACGAGATCATATCATTAGGATAATGGTGTGATGGACATACTCCTGTAGATAAGCGTAGCATAAAGATCAAGTCATTTTAATAGTTCAATTGCTATAAGCTTTCTGATACATAGTAACATAATTCCTTCGACCATGAGATCATGCTAATCACCATCACCAGAAGGATGCTTTAATGACATCAAACACCACACCGTAACTGGGTGGCTCTAAAGGTGGCATTGAGTATTCGGAAAGTATGGGTTGAGGCACATGGATCAAGAGTGGAATTTGTCCATCCATATGACGGATAGATATACTCTAGGCCCTCTCAGTGGAATGTCATACAATTAGCTTGCAAGCATGTGACTGGCTCACAAGGGATCACATATCACGGGAACGAGAAAAGAGTACTTATCGGTAACGAGGTTGAACTAGGTCTGCAGAGATACCGACGATCAAAACCTCGGATAAGTAAACTATCGTGAGACAAAGGGAAATTGGTATCGTATGTAAGTGGTTCATTCGATCGCAAAGTAATCGTATAAATATGTGGGAGCCATATGAATTTCCAGATTCCTCTATTGGTTATTGATCGGAGAAGTGTCTCGATCATGTCTGCATAATTCACGAACCGTAGGGAGACACACTTAAGGATTCGATGTTATTGTGTAGTTATGGAATGATGAGTAAGAAACCGAATGTTGTTCGGAGTCTTGGATGGGATCCGGGATATCACAAGGAGATCCGGAATGGTCCGGAGAATAAGATTCATATAAGGAAAGTCCTGTTTTGGAGTTCGGAAATGATTCCACTGTTTTCACCAGGAATGTTCTAGAAGGGTCTAGAAGGTCCGGCACTCTAGAGGGGGAAGGGTACATAGATGTGTCATGACAATGTGGAATGGTTGCATCATGTACTAGGTCAATTGGCTGGGCAATATGAAGAGAGAAATGAAATCCAAGTTTGAAAGTCAAACGTCAATTTGAAAAAGTCAAATCCGAAGTTTGCTTGGTGGAGGGAGAGTAGGAAACCTACCTAGGGTGGAAGTCCTACTCCCTCCACCCGCCGGCCATGAGGAGTTGGAGGAGGACTCCCTCATCCCAAACCGCCTCCCTCCCACCTATATAAGGAGGGGTAGGGCGCCCCTACCCCTCACACCCAAAAACCTAGCTCCTGGCGCCTCCACCACAAGTGCTGCTGCCGCCGCCTAGGGATCTCCAAGTCGCCGAGTTATGGTTTCCCCAAACCCTAGCCATTGGCTACACCACCCCTTGGTGCCTCTAAACCCTAGATCGCCAATGCCCCTCTCTTGCTCCACCATACTCGCTCCGGCTTAGGCGAAGCCCTGCGGGATCTCCCCTCTACTTCCGACACCACGCCGTCGTGCTGCCGGAATCGCGAGGAGAGTGCTACAACCTTCGCTGCCTGCTGGAACAAGGGAGAGGAAGGTCTTCATCGAGTACCGAACGTGTGACTGACTGCGGAAGCGCTGCCAGAACGCATCGCCGGAAGGATCGTCTACGCGATCTTGAGATCGTCAAGAGTACGACTACATCACCCACGAGAATCTGCTCTCGTTAACCACTTTGGAATCTTCGAGGGTGAGTTCCTCTAACGACTCGTTGCTACAATCTAGTAGATAGATCTTAGCTTGTTTGTGTGCATGCGGTAGAAATTCTTTGTTTTCCATGCTACGAACCCCTTCACAATGGTCATTATGGGCGGTGGTGCTTTTATTATCAATTTCTTTTTGTGTACTTTGCATCTTGCGTTATGATGGGATGAAGCGGCCCAGGCTAACCTTACATGACATTGTTCATGAGACTTGCTCCACGCTCAACATGAAACTTGTATTGCATAAGTGGCTTTGCGGGTGTCTGTCTCTCCCATCATAGTATAGATTCAATTTACAACAGGCACTTGATAGTTCAAGCATCAACGTTGTGGTTCTTGTTCGTAAGTTAGAACGACACTTATTGAAAGCCCCAAACCACGTAAAATATGCAAAGAAAATTAGAGGCGTCTAACTTTGTTTTGAAGGGGTGTGGCCATGATTGTGATTATATATGATGTATGCAATGTTCCTTATTGTAAGTTGGCAACCGGCAAGATCCGTATGGTTGTCCTTTAAATTCCATTAAGACCTGCGTGTCTATTCAAAGTAGTTGTAATAGTTGAAGCTGGTGGAAGACAATCATGAAACGACGCCATTAACCTTGACGCCATACCGGTGATGATGGAGATCATGTTCGTGATTGAAGATGGAGATCAGAAGCACAAGAAGAAAGGCCATATCATATCACATATTATGAATTGCATGTGATGTTAATACTTTATGCATCTTGTATTGCTTAGTTTGCGACAGTAGTATTATAAGATGATCCCTCAAGCACAAAAAATTCAAGTTTTAAAGTGTTCATCCTTAGTAAACACCGTTGCTAAAGCTCGTTGTTTTGAAGCACCACGTGATGATCGGGTGTGTTAGATTCTGTGAGTGTATACAACATGAGCAAGCCAGATTTGCTCATGCGGAAGCTAAGGTTTGATCTTGACGAGCCTAGCATGTACATACATGGTCTCGGAACACGGATCACCGAAAGGTAAAGCATGAGTCATATAGTAGATATGATGAACATGTTGATTGTTCGCCATTGAAGCTACATCAACTCTCGTGATGATCGGTTTTGATGTGGTGGATTTGGTTCGTGTGATCACTAAAACAATGTGAGGGATATTTTTTTGAGTGGGAGTTCACCTAGATTAATTTAACTATTAATTAGAACTCAATTTGTCATAAACTTAGTCTAAACTATTGCAAATATGTTGTAGATCAATGGCGGCCCCTACCATCAGTTTTAATGCGTTCCTAGAGAAAGAAAAGTTGAAAAACAATGGAAGCAACTTCGCGGATTGGTTCCGCAATTTGAGGATTGTCCTCAATGCTGGTAATTTGACCTATGTGCTAGATGCACCGCTGGGTGACCCGCCTGCAGCTACTGCTACCGATAAAGTAAAGAATGTTTACATCACTCGGAAGAATCAGTACTCCACAGTTCAGTGTGCTATCTTGTATGGTTTGGAATCGGAGCTTCAGAAAAGGTTTGAGAACCATGACCCACATGATATTGTCCGTGAACTCAAAATGATATTTGAGGCTCATGCGGCAGTTGAGAGTTATGAGGCTTCTGAAAAGTTCTTTAACTGCAAGATGGAAGAGGGAGGCTCCGTCAGTGAGCACGTGCTTAAGATGTCTGGGCACGCAAATAAACTCCAAAGTTTGGGTATAGTGATTCCTAATTCTTTGGGAATTCACCGTGTCCTCCAATCACTGCCACCAAGTTACAAGAACTTTGTGATGAACTGCAACATGCAAAACATGGACAAGACGTTGCCAGAACTCTTCTCCATGTTGAAATCTGCAGAAGTGGAGATCAAGAAAGAGCACCAAGGGTTGTTGGTCAATAAGACCACCAAATTCAAGAAGCAAGGAAAGTCTAAGAAAAAGGGAAACTTCAAGAAGGGCGGTAAGAAAGTTGCCGTGCCGGCGAACAAGACTAAGGCTGGGCCTAAGCCTGATACTGAGTGCTTTTACTGCAAGGGAGAAGGTCACTGGAAGCGGAATTGCCCAAAGTAATTGGCGGATTTGAAGAACGACAACATCAAGAAGAAAGGTATATCCGACATACATGTTATTGATGTGTATCTCACTAGTACTCTTAGTAGTGCCTGGGTATTTGATACTGGTTCGGTTGCTCATATTTGTAACTCAAAACAGGGACTGCAGAACAAACGGAAGCTAGCGAAGAACGAGGTGACGATGCGCGTAGGAAATGGATCAAAGGTTGATGTGATCGCGGTCGGCACGCTACCTCTTCATCTACCATCGGGATTAGTTTTATACTTAAATAATTGTTATTTGGTGCCTGCGTTGAGCATGAACATTATATCTGGATCATGTTTATTGCGAGACGGTTACTTGTTTAAGTCCGAGAATAATGGTTGTTTGATTTATATGAGTAATATGTTTTATGCACATGCACCTTTGATAGATGGTCTATTCTTATTGAATCTCGATTGTGGAAATACACACGTTAATAACATTGAAGCTAAACATTTGAAATTGAGTGATAACTCGACCTATATGTGGCACTGTCGTCTTGGTCATATTGGAGTGAAGCGTATGAAGAAACTCCATTCCGGTGGACTTCTTGAATCACTTAATTTCGAATCACTTGAAAGATGCGAAGCATGTCTGATGGGTAAAATGACTTAGACTCCATTTTCTGGTATGATGGAGCGAGCTAGGGACTTATTGGAAATCATACATACCGATGTGTGTAGTCCAATGAGTGTAGCAGTGCGCGGTGGTTATCGTTATGTTCTTACCTTCACGGATGACTTGAGTAGATATGGGTATATCTATTTCATGAAACATAAGTCCGAAACTTTCGAGAAGTTAAGGAATTTCACAGTGAGGTAGAGAATCAACATAACAAGAAGATTAAATTTCTGCGATCTGATCGTGGAGGTGAATATATAAGTTACGAGTTTGGCGAGCATTTGAAGAAATGCGGAATACTTTCACAATTGACACCGCCGGGAACACCACAGCGTAATGGTGTGTCCGAACGTTGTAATCGAACTCTCTTAGATATGGTTCGTTCTATGATGTCACTTATAGATTTACCGCTATCGTTTTGGGGTTATGCATTAGAAATAGCCGCATTCACTTTAAATAGGGCACCATCTAAATCCGTTGAAACGACACCGTATGAATTATGGTTTGGAAAGAAACCTAAATTCTCGTTCCTTAAAGTTTGGGGATGTGAAGCTTATGTAAAGAAGTTACAGCCGGACAAGCTTGAACCCAAAGTGGAAAAATGCGTCTTCATAGGATACCCGAAGGAAACTATTGGGTATACCTTCTATCACAGATCCGAGGGGAAAATCTTTGTTGCCAAGAATGGATCCTTTCTAGAGAAGGAATTTCTCTCAGAAGAACTGACTGGAAGGAAAGTAGAACCCGACGAGGTTGTTGAACCTTCTCTCGAACTTGCGAGTAGCGCATCACCGGAAGTAGTTCCTGTGGCGCCTACACCAATAAGAGAGGACGCCAATGATGTTGATCATGAAACTTCGATTGAAGTTACTATGGAACCTCGCAGGTCAACGAGAACTCGTATCACTCCTGATTGGTATGATCCCGTTATGAGTGTCATGTTGGTGGATAACACCGATGACCCTGCGACATATGAGGAAGTAATGATGAGCCCAAATTCCAATAAATGGCAAGAAGCCATGAAATCCGAGATTGGATCCATGTACGAAAACCAAGTATGGACTTTGGTGGACTTACCGGATGGCCGAAAGGCTGTTGAGAACAAATGGATTTTCAAGAAGAAAACAGATGCCGATGGTAATGTTACTGTCTATAAAGCTCGACTTTCGCAAAAGGGTTTCGACAAATTCAAGGAGTTGACTACGATGAGACTTTCTCACCAGTAGCGAAGCTAAAGTCTGTAAGGATTATGTTAGCAATCGCTGCATATTATGATTATGAGATATGGCAGATGGATGTCAAAACGACGTTCCTCAATGGAGACATTGATGAAGAGTTGTATATGATGCAACCCAAAGGTTTTGTCGATCCTAAAGATGCTAACAAGGTATGCAAACTTCAACGGTCCATATATGGATTGAAACAAGCATCCCGAAGTTGGAATCAACGTTTTGATAAGGTAATCAAAAGCTTTGGTTTTATACAAACTTATGGAGAAGCTTGTATTTACAAGAAAGTGAGTGGGAGCTCTGTAGCATTCTTAATAATATATGTAGATGATATATTGTTGATTGGGAATGATGTACACCTTCTTAATAGTGTCAAGGATTTTTTTAATAATAGTTTTTCAATGAAAGATCTTGGCGAAGCAGCTTACATATTAGTCATAAAGATTTATAGAGATAGATCGAGACGCCTAATATCATTGTCACAAAGTACATATTTGGACAAAGGTTCTAAAGAGGTCTGGAATGGAAGATAGCAAGAAAGGGTTCTTACCCATGTTGCCCAATACGACCTTGAGTAAAACTCAAAGTCCTGCAACGACAGAAGATAGAGAAAGGATGAGTAAGACACCCTATGCCTCAGCCATAGGATCTCTTATGTATGCCATGCTATGTACTAGACCCGACATTCCATATGATGTTAGTTTGACTAGCATATATCAAAGTGATCCAGGAGTGGATCATTGGACAGCGGTCAAAAACATCCTTAAGTACTTGAGAAGAACTAAGGATATGGTTCTTTCTTATGGAGGTGATGAACAACTCGTTGTTAATGGTTACACCTATGCTAGTTGGAACACCGATCCGGATGATTCTAAATCTCAATCTGGATACGTATTTACTTTGAATGGTGCAGCAGTTAGCTGGAGGAGTGCAAAGCAAAGCGTTGTGGCGAGATCTTCAACTGAATCGGAATACATAGATGCTTCGGAGGCTTCACAAGAGGCGATGTGGATGAAGGAGTTCATTACAGAGCTCGGTGTGGTTCCAAGTGCGCTGGACCCAATGTCTATCTACTGTGATAACATGGGTGACATAGCCAATGCGCAAGAACCAAGGTCACAAAAGAAGCTGAAGCACATCAAGCTACGTTTTTACGCTATTCGAGAACATGTCCAAGATGGTGACATAAAGATTTGCAAAGTACACACATATCTGAATGTGGCGGATCCATTAACTAAACCTCTCCCGAGGGCAAAACATGACCACCACCAAACCGCCATGGTTGTTCGGTATATTACCATGTAATCTAGATTAGTTGACTCTACTGTAAGTGGGAGACTGTTGGAGATATGCCCTAGAGGCAATAATAAAAGCAGTTATTATTATATCTTTGTGTATATGATAAATGTTTACATTCATGCTATAATAGTATTAACATGAAACATTAATACTTGTGTGATTTGTAACCTAAATTAGAGTCCCTGGTAAAGCCTCTTTATAATACTAGCTTGTTGATTAATAGATGATCGTGGTTTCTCGATCATGAACATTGAGATGTTGTTAATAACAAGATCATATCATTAGGATAATGGTATGATGGACATACTCCTATAGATAAGCATAGCATAAAGATCAAGTCATTTTAATAGTTCGTTTGCTATAAGCTTTCTGATACATAGTAACCTAATTCCTTCGACCATGAGATCATGCTAATCACCATCACCAGAAGGATGCTTTGATGACATCAAACACCACACCGTAACTGGGTGGCTATAAAGGTGGCATTGAGTGTTCGGAAAGTATGTGCTGAGGCACATGGATCAAGAGTGGGATTTGTCCATCCATATGACAGATAGATATACTCTGGGCCCTCTCGGTGGAATGTCATCCAATTGGCTTGCAAGCATGTGACTGGCTCACAAGGGATCAAATATCACGGGAACGAGAAAATAGTACTTATCGGTAACGAGGTTGAACTAGGTATGCAGAGATACCGACGATCAAAACCTCGGATAAGTAAACTATCGTGAGACAAAGGGAAATTGGTATCGTATGTAAGTGGTTCATTCGATCGCAAAGTAATCGTTGAAATATGTGGGAGCCATATGAATTTTCAGATTCCTCTATTGGTTATTGATTGGAGAAGTGTCTCGATCATGTCAGCATAATTCACAAACCGTAGGGAGACACACTTAAGGATTCAATGTTGTTTAGTAGATATGGAATGTTAATAGGGATACCGAATGTTATTCGGAGTCTCGGATGGGATCCGGGATATCAGGAGGATATCCGGAATGGTCCGGAGAATAAGATCCATATAAGGAAAGTCCTATTTCAGAGTTCGGGAAAGTTTCCGATAATTTCATCGGAGAGGTTCTAGAAGGGTCTAGAAGGTTCACAGGTCCGGAAGGAGAATAGTCCATGAATGTGTCATGGGTATGTGGAATGATTGGATCATATACAAGGTCACTTGGTGTTGGCATATGCAAGAGAGAAATAAAGCTCTAAACTGAAAGTCAAACGGGAAGTTTGAAAAGTCAAACTGAAACAATGGTTTCCTAGTGGGAGAAGAAACAAGTCCGTCTCTTAATCCAACTTGGGTTTGGGTTTGGATTCAAACCCACCCCTCCCAAGGCTGCCCCCTCTCATAAATAGAGTGGGAGGGCTGCCCCAACACAACACACAAGTTCCAAGCCCTCTCCACCCGAGCCCGTCGCTGCCGACCCGCCGCCGCCCGCGCCGCCGCCACTCGCCGCCGCCGCGCCTCCTCACCGCGCCGCCGCCCTAGCCGCCGCCCTAGCCGCCGCCGACACCTCCTCCTCCTCCCGTATTTCTAAACCCTAGATTTTCGGGAAACCCTAATCCACCATAACTCGCATCCGGCTTAGGCGAAGCCCTGCGGGATCTTCCCTCTACTTCCGACACCATGCCATCATGCTGCCGGAATCACGAGGGGAGAACTACAACCTCCGCTGCCTACTGGAACAAGGGAGATGAAGGTCTTCATCGAGTACCGAACGTGTGACCGACTGTGGAAGCGCTGCCGGAACGCAGCGCCAGAAGGATCATCTACGCGATCTTGAGATCGGCAAGTGTACGACTACATCACCCACGATAATCTGCTCTCGTTAACCGCTTTGGAATCTTCGAGGGTGAGTGCTTCTATCGACTTGTTGCTACAATCTAGTAGATAGATCTTGGCTTGTTTGTGTGCATGCGGTAGAATTTTTTTATTTTCCATGCTATGAACCCCTACATGAATGTTATGTTCCTGTTGATCCTTTTGAAATATCTACTCTGGGTAAAACCTGTGAAGGTTTTAACCCCACTATTTTTGAGCCTGGTAGAAATTATGTGTTTTTAGATCATGAAAAGCAGGCTTTATGTGATAGATATATTGTTGAGTTTATTCATGATGCTATTGAAAATTATTATGAGAGAGGAAAGTATGGTTTTAGAATTTTTCATCTTACTAAAACACCTCTCTATGTGCTGAAAGTTTTGAAGTTACTCTTGTTTTATCTTTCTATGCTTGTCTTGTTGTTTGTGAATTTATTTGTGTACAAGATTCCGATGCATAGGAAGAGGGTTAGACTTAAATGTGTTTTGAATTTGCTTCTTGATGCTCTCATTGACTTCAATTCATATTTCTTATGAGAGCATCTTCTCAAATTATCATGCGTAACTTAAAAGCGTTAAAGAAAAGTACTTGTTGGGAGATAACCCAAGAGTTTCCTTGAGTCTTGGAAGTTATTACTTCAGTAATGACCTCTCCTTATCCTTTTTGTTTGTTTTTTGTGCCAAGAATGACCTCTAATGAGAGGTAAGTAAGATTTGGGGAGTTGCTGTCCTGAAACAGATTTCTGTCCTCCACAAAAAAAAATCCATGAGGAGTATCTGTAGCTCGGATTAAGTTGACAATTTACGAATAAATCCCCTAGTATGTTAGATAACTTTCGTTAGTTCAACACTTTTTGATTTGAGCAACAGAAGGTGTTCGAAAAAATCGGTTTCTACCTGCTGGTCTGTTTTGTCAGATTTCTGTCATTATTTGCATTTGCTTCTTATTGATTCCTTTTTGGGTTCTTTTTGGGAAATTGAGCTTTTTGAAGGAGTTACTATAGTAGCTTGTGTTTTTAGTGAAAAGACTTGCTGTTTCAAAGCTTTGCCAGAGGTCTAATATATTTTGAATACACTAATGTTGCTAATGAAGATTGTGTGAAGTTTTGTATGAAGAAAAAAAATTCAAGTGTAGAGAGAGAATGATGCAATGAGATGAAGAATGGACAAAAGCTCAATCTTGGGTATTCCACCACGGTATCACCCCAAGAAATATCCAAGAGGTACAAGCGTCAAATCTTGGGGATGCCCAAGGCATCCCCTTCTTCATCAATAAAAAGCTCAGGTCTGTCTAGACATTTCGTTTTTATTGTTTCATGCACAGTTGTGTTATTCTTGGAGCATTTTAGTTTTCGTTTGCTTTGCTTAGTTTTTTTAGTTTGCTTGAGTAGTTTGGACCCCGTTCTCGCTGTGTTGTTTTGCAAATAAGTTGCTTGGTGTTGGAAAGGAGTAGTAAGTTCTTACTTTTAAGTGCAAAAGGAGCTTGCATTGACTGTGACTTAGACTTTAGCATGACATGCTAGGTGTTGTTTTGACCTTATTCTTAGTGATTATTGTTGTAGCATGTCTTGTTCCAAACAATTGGGATTGCTTAGTGTGCCTTGAAGAAATTATGCGTTGTTTTAGCATGCAAAAGCATAGTATTGTGGTATTCTCCTTCGATGCTTTGCTTGGGTTGACTTGGCACATGCTCACACCATGTTATGACTATGAACAAGTCACCATATCCTCTATGATCATTTAGTCCTTGACTTGTAGTACCACTCTATGCTTTGATTAGTAATGCTTTATTGCACTGCATGATTATGGCCATTATTGCTCTCTTAGTTGGTTGCTCCCAGTCTTTTGCTAGCCTCCACTTGTATGAGTAAGCTCTACTCATGCTTCCAACTCCCAAGAAACCAAGTTATTCCAAAGTATCCACTATAAAATCCTATGCATGGTGTGTTACAATATTCCAAGCATATTCTTGTTTTCAGCTATCTTCCAATTAAAAACTATTTTGTTATGTGAAAACTTAGTGATTAAAGCCCTCACAAACTTGATGACACACTTTATATTGTTTGCCCCTAATAAACTTGAACCATTGTGTCATCTATGTTGTATATGGTTGCACTTATACGTTGGAATTAGCAGAACTGTGTTGTCACGGGGAACATTTTCAACATTGCACTTGTACTTTGTACTCAGTTGATATCATGCTCTTTTGTCTATGGATGTCACCGATGTGAGATAAAGAGGGAAATTGTAAGTCCATGGAGTTTGTGTCCTGTGTTAGACAAACGCCTGGGCCGCTAGCCTAAGCCATGCCTAATCATGGTGGAAACTTGCAGCATCACCATAGTGACATCTATGAAGCATTCTTATAAAAAAAGAGACACATTGAGAAAAGAGGAAAGAGAGAAAAAAGCACCATATTCCCATGGTAAATAAGAAGATTACTGAGATGCCCATTGTCTGCTTGCCTTGTCATTTTGGTTATGGGATAGATCCTGTACCATGTGCAAGGGGTACCCCGTAGACGGTTCTCAATGATATGCAAATACTTACAGTAAAAAGAACTTACATGTGACTAAAGTTGAGTAGCATGAGGTGTGGCCCTCGTATTCAAGGGACTTGAGATTGCCAACTTATACTTCGTCAAGCATATACTCCATCTTTGTTCACTTTAACCTTAATCACTTCAAGATGCTTATGATAGGGGCAATGAGGGATGAAATCTAACAAGTAACATAATTTTTAGAAGCTCTTTTTGAAACTTAAAATCCATGCTTCCTTTATAAAAGGCCTTTCTTCCACCACTATTGAGTCTCCACCTTCTACCTTTAGGAACCATTAAGAGAGCATAGTTGTCATTCTGTGTGCAGTGTTCCAAAGCTTATTGATTGATGCATATTGTGATATTACTTTTTATTGTGCTATTTGTTTCTAGTCACCCATGTGAACTTTGAAGGTGTCATATGCATCTATTTGCTACTCTATGAGGGACAAGATGATTGCCACTATGCTATGTTTTCTGTATGTGAAATAAACAAATGTTTTTCAATGCATGATATTCATGATATTTGTTTGTAGCTTGTCATGTTGCATGCATAGTTACTATGTCCTATTGTTAGAACTCCATCTTTCATGCACATGTTTAGAGTTCTTTGATCCCAGCTTTCAATTCTTGCAAATGGTTGGATCTTTATTTTGAGGGTGCATGTCACCTCAAAAATTATTCTTTTTATCACTTACCTACTCGAGGATGAGCAAGAGTTAAGCTTGGGGGTGCTTGATACGTCAGAAACGTATCTATAATTTTTGATGCTCCATGCTTGTTTAGTATCTACTTTGCTTTGCTTTGTCTACACTTTGAGGTGCTTTTTACATGTTTTCTGGTACTAACCTATTAACAAGTTGCCACAGTGCCAGTTGCCTGTTTTCTGCTGTTTTTGGTTTCAGAAAAGTTAGTAAAAAAATATTCTCGGAATTGGACGGGACAAAAGCCAAAGTCAACAACTTTCCGTGGGGAACAACAAGTCCAGAGGGGAGATGGAGAGGCGTGCCAGGGCAGCCAAACCCCCTAGGCGCGGCTAGGGGTGGGCCCGTGCCTGGGAGGGGTGTGGCCCCCCTGGTCGCTTCCTCGGCCTCCCCCTTTGCCTATAAGAAGCCCCCGATGCAGAAACCCTAAGGACCCGATCAAATCTCCACGAAACCGCATGTATCCGCCGCCACCATCGTCCCTAGATCGGGGGATCTGAAGTTCTTCCCGGCACCTTGCCGGAGGGGAGATCATCCCGGAGGCCTTCTCTCTGATATGATGCGTGAGTAGTTCCACCTTGGACTATGTGTCCATGTAGTAGCTAGATGGTTGTATCTCCTCCTTGTGCTTTCATGTATAGATCTTGTGAGCTCCGTTCATGATCAAGATCTAATCTATTTGTAATCATGCCTGTTGTGTTAACGGGGATCCAATGGATATTGAGATTATTATGTTGGTTTGATTAATGATTTTGTCTTTATGATTCTATCATGTCTGTGTTGTTTGTGATCTTTCATTCTCTCCGTTGTTAGTAGCTATCTTGGCCAAGTAGTTGCTAGTGACTCTAAGAGGGGGTATTTATGCTCGATAGTGGGTTCATGCCTCTAGTTTCCAAGGTAAGTGACAATAATCTCTTTGGTTATAGATATGCTGTTGCTACTAGGGAGAAAATAACGGTCTCTTATTCATGGAACATGTGGACTGTTTACCTTACACACTTTGCTTAAAGCAGTTGTCTGTTGCTTGCAACTTAATATTAGAGGGGGTTCGGATGATAACCTGAAGGTGGAATTCTAGTCATAGATGCAGTTGGATGGCGTTCTATGTATATTGTTGTATTTCCCAATCGAATCTCATAGGATCTTTCTGACTAGTAATTGCATTGTTATGCCTTGCTCAGTTCCTGTCAATTGCCCTGCTGTAATTTGTTTACCCTTCATTCCATATTGTTTATCTAAGGAGAGCACCTCTAGTGAACTATGGACCCCCGTCCAATCTTTACCATCGATACACCTTCCACTGTTATTTGTTTACTTGCTGCAAACCATTACCTTCCATACCATACGTTTAATCCTTTGTTATAGCAAACCGGCGAGCTTGAGAACCTCACTGATTCGTTGGGGCAAAGTCTTGAGTTTGTGTTGTGCAGGTCTCCGCGTTGCTAGCAACGCCTGTGTGACGTTTCCTTCCTCCTACTGGTTCGATAACCTTGGTTTTTTACTGAGGGAAAACTTGTTGCTGTGTTGTTTCACACCTTTCTCTCGGGGTTCCCAACGAAGCGCTACTACATCAACGCAGCGCTGCATCAGATAACCACTTGGTGGAGTTGGGTACACAAGGCAACACTTTTTTATAGGTTTGCTAGAAGAGGACGGAGGAGTGTATTTCTATTGTTTTCTAGAGAGTTCAATATATTTGTGAGAAAAACACCCTTACTATATCACTTTGCACTTGGAGTCCCAACTATATGGTATCCTAGTGAATCTGGTGACATTATTGATCAACAGACTTTTATCTTTATTTTTGTTAGTTTAGGTCATACCAACATACAAAACCAAGGTTCACTCCATTTTACCATAATATTTGCTCTTGTTGACCCGACGTGGGAGTTTTCGGCTATAAATCCAGAACCTTAATAATTGTTGTGGCATGTATGTGAAGCGTCCCACACCTCGTATGTGGGTTCTAGCTATTTTAAAATTTCACTACATATGCTACCCCCGGTCATCACAAAGAGAATGACGGAGGGAGGGGAGGGGGTCATTGCCTGCACAACTATTACGAGATATGCATACATAATCAGGTTGGCCAACCTAGTGTTTCTCATTGAACAAACTTAATAGCATGGCAACTCATTCTACGGAAGTAACGAGATGGATGTCAATGTTGGGAGAGAGTCTATAGCTAAAACCGACAGTAATTCCCATTGTGGTTGCACTTGATTTGTAGAGCTCCACGTATCGGTCGACCCGAGCACCCCAACAATCAACACAGGGAGGCGACACATTTATGGATAGATGGATGATGCCGGCTGTCTGTGAACATTATTTGTGAATATGTACTTGAAGGTGGTACAAGCCACCTAAAGGAGGAGAGAAATATGAATTTGATTACCGTCATGTGATTACGATTTTGTGACAGAAAGGAAGATCATATAAGTAAGTCTAAACCATTTATGCATGAACCATATTTGTGAAGGACAAATAGAATTATGTACTTACGAAACTTACATACTCTCTTGCATGAAGTAACTCAACTCAAGATTTTGTGTACTTTAGTTAGTGTGATTAATGTAGATCGATCTTGGATGCAAAACAACTTTTCTCCTTACTGACAAATGATTATATACTTTTATTATACTAGAGCAATGCAGGTTGTGATGATCTCGCTCGCTTGCTTCCAATAAAAAGTTAAAAACGCAGCAGCTTTACTAGTTCTTGAGCAATCCGATCTTTGTGGTGACCTATCGCATTAAACCAAACATGCACCTCATCTCCACCTTATAAAAGGAAGGAAGATGGTGTAAAAATTTATACAACTATCATGTGGGACTTCGGGTATTAGACAAGAACCTCGTGTGAGTTTTAAGTTTCATGTGACGATGTTAGCGAGACATACTAGGTACCTAAATTTGTTGGCATGAGAGGCATGGGGAATATAGTACGATCACCAGACCCAGTTTCCTTTTTGGTGGATATTTTCCGTGTAGCTATATTTGTATCATGAGTTGGTATACGTAGCATTGTCAACGCATGAGATAAATCTTACTGGGCTGTAGAATTAGACTTTGCTCGCTATGCTTACATGGTTTCCCGAGGGCACCAAGATCAGAAAATTCAGACTTGGTGAGTGGTGCTTGAGATTGCCTTCTAGTCACCCCATGTCCGCATCTTCGCCGTTGCCGCACTCTTCCGTGCAACAATGTTTGGAACAAGTGTTGGGCACTGTCACGGGGATTGGGCTAGCGGGTACTTCTTCTACTTGGAGATCGAACGGCTATGTGGTATGGAAAGAGACATGTATGTGCATCCAGTCGGGAGGAGGAACCAACAAAGTGGTCATGCATATATATCTGCCACACGGGCACATTTATTGGGAGAGATGCACATATTATGAAATCTCATCGGCATCTTATGATTATGATTTTTGACAGAATGGAAAATCATATATCATATATATAAGTTTAATGATACTCGCGGAAGACAGATAGAAACACGTATATATGAAATTTGAGAGATAATGTAATTATTTGTGTACTCTATTTCACTTTAACTTATGTACTCTAGTACTACATGAAGTAATGGGCGTAGTTACCGTGGTTCGATGAATCTATGTACAATATGTTTTCTCTCCCTGCTGACATATGGTTATAGTGTTCATTAAACTAGAAAGACGTGACTTGTGATGACACTGATGACCCTTGTTCCTTGCTTCCACTAAAAATATGTTCGCTTTCCCGACTGTTGGGCAACATGTGCTCGGGTGACCAATCACATTAAAGCAAACCGAACCTCCTCTCCTCCATATAAAAGAACACATGCTGGTGCGAAGAACGTATACACTGGGGCATTATATAGGAACCTAGTCTGAGTTTTAAGCTTCATGTAACTATGTTAACAAGACACGGTAAATTTGTAGGCATGAGAGGCACGGGGATCACCAGATCCAATACATTTTTCTCTGATGGTTAACACAATGGCTACAAAAGCTTCAAGAGTCGATATATACGTAGCATTGTCAAGGCACATGAAGTACTTGTAATCCAGTTGGTCTTCTCGTAATACTAGGATTGTGTTAGATGTATATATCTGTATATTGTATTTTCCCCATATGTTAGGGGGCTTCCTGCATATTTGCCCTGTACCTGTACTATATATTGTGGCCTTTGGCCCCAGAGGAATACAAGTTGCATATTCCTGACATGGTATCAGAGCTAGGTTAGCCTCCTCCAACTCGCAACTTCGTCGCTGCAGCCGCCACCGTCCCTGTCGCCGACGGCCTTGCCGTTGTCGACGCCGCCGGTCGCCGCCGTTGCCCGTTTCGTCTCAGATTCGTTTTCCTGATTCGTATCGATCTCGATCTCCTGCTGTCTCAGATCCGTTCCGGTTGATCTGAGGACGCGGGACTGCTCCACCCAACTCCCGACGCCCGAGGAGCCCGGTCGTCGATCTCCTCCACGCGGTCTGTACCACTGCTCGTCGCCCTCCCTGCAACCGCCCACGACCGCGACCGCCTGCGCGCGACCGCCCGCGCGCGCTGTCCCACCTGTTGTCGCCCTCCACGCGGCCTGCACGTAGGGATATCCACGCGGGCCTGCACTCCCGCCCCGTCCACGCGCCCACGCGTGACCAGCTTCTGACGCGCACGCGCGACCAGCTCCTGACGCCCACGCGCGACCAGCTCCTGACGCGCACGGGAGGACGCCCACGTCCCGTCCCGTCTGACGCCAGCTCGCGCCCCACGCGCCTCTGTCTCGTCTGCCTCCGCTGACCGCGTGCTCCAGTACTGCTGCTCCCTCTGCTGCCCGGTGCCGACCTGCTGCTGCCTTCCGTCTGGCCTGCCGCCGGCTGGTTTCGTCTGCTTCGTCAGTATCAATTAGATCTGGATCTAGATCTGATCTAAAAAAAAATAGAGAGAGATATGTCTTCTTTATCGGGTTATGTTGCGATTCCTCGCTGCCCGGTGGTCTTTGATGACGCGAATTACCCTGATTTCGCTGCCTTTATGCGCGTTCACATGCGCGGTCTCCGTCTTTGGGGTGTGCTCTCCGGCGAGGTCTCCTGTCCGCCGTGCCCCCTGCTCCTGTGGCTCCTATTCCACTGACGCCGATTGTTCTTGGTGCTGATGCTTCTCAGGAGGCCAAGGATGCTGCTCAGAGTGCTGATGATAATGTTGTTGCTGCTTATGACCTGAAGTTCAAGCAGTACTCTTCTGATCTCGAGGCCTACCGACATGCTCTGACTGCTTACACTCAGTGGGTTGATGAGGATGCTCGTGCTGCTGCTGTTCTCACCTCCAGTGTTCTGTCTCAGTATGCTGCTGAGTTCATGAGTCTCCCTACTGTTGCCGCTCAGTGGGCTCATCTTCGTCAGCACTATCAGCCGTCTGGAGATGCCCTTTACCTGTCTGTGGTTCACCAGGAGCATGCTCTCTAGCAGGGTGATTCTACTATTGATGAGTTCTATACTCAGAGTGCTGCTATCTGGCGTCAGTTTGACTCTCTTCGTACTGCTGTTTGTGGCACATGCTCGTGTTGCCAGATTGTGCGCTTGGATTTGGAGTTTTACCGCATCTATGAGTTTCTGTCTCGGCTCCGCCAGGAGTTTGAGCCCCGGCGTGCTCAGCTGAATGCTCGTGGTCGTGTTCCGCTCTTTCAGGTGTTGTCTGAGCTTCGGGCTGAGGAGACCCGTCTCCGTGGTGCTGGTCTTCTTGCGGTTCCATCTGTGCTTGCTACTCGTGGTCCTCCTATGCCGTCTGGTCCCTCGACTCAGCCGCGGTCCCCTGTGCCGCAACTGCCGATACTACCCACTCCTCCAGGTCAGGGTCAGGGTCAGCTTCAGCAGCCTTAGGGTCAGAGTCAGCACCAGCAGACTCGTGGTCAGGGTCGTCGTGGTTCTCTTCGTCACTGCTCTTATTGCAACAGGGATGGCCACACTTGGGCCACCTGTTATACACGGGACCCCAGTCTACGTCAGCAGCACCAGGCTCGTGGGCAGTGGGCTCCTTCCGGGTCTTCAGCAGTTGCTCTCTCTGATCAGGACATTATCAAGAGTCTTCGCGGTCTGCTTGCTGCTACATGCTCTTCTTCGACGGGCACTGCTGGTTCTTTGACTGATTCTTCAGGCACTGCGCGACTACCACCTTCTACACAGTCAGGTACGTCCCCGTGGTATCTGGATTCTGGAGCTTCCTTTCATATGACATCTGAGTCTTCTTTTCTGTCTGCTCTTCGTTCTCTCCCTTTTCCTGTCCGTGTTTTTACGGCTGATGGTACCTCTCTTCCCGTTTCTAGTCGGGACACCCTTTCTACTTCTTCTTTTTATGTTCCTGATATTTCTCATGTCCCTCTTCTTAAGATGAATCTGTTCTCTGCTAGCCAGCTTACTGACTCTGGTTGTCGCGTCATTCTTGATGCTGATTCTTGTGTTGTCCAGGACCGTCGCACACAGGCCCTGGTTGGAGCTGGCCCTCGCAGCCGTGACTCTTCAGGACTTTGGGAGTTAGACTGGCTTCGTGTTCCTTCCGCTGCCACTTCATCTGCCAGTTCTTCTCCGGTCGTCACTTCTGCTACGAGCTCATTTCAGCAGTGGCATCATCGTCTTGGTCACCTTTGTGACTCCCGCCTGTCGTCATTAGTTCATCGTGGTCTTCTGGGGTCTGTCTCAGGAGATGGGTCTTTACATTGTCAGGGCTGTAGGTTGGGTAAACAGATTCAGCTTCCCTATCCTACTAGCGCGTCTGTATCTCAGCGACCTTTTGATTTAGTTCATTCCGATGTTTGGGGTCCGGCTCCTTTCGCTTCAAAAGGGGGCCATCGCTACTATATTTTATTCATCGATGATTTTTCTCGGTACACTTGGTTGTATTTTATGCGCTCTCGTAGTGAAGTGCTCTCCATATATCAGCGTTTTGCGGCCATGGTCCGTACTCAGTATTCTACCCCCATTCGTGTTTTTCGTGCTGATTCTGCTGGTGAGTATATCTCCCAGATGTTGCGAGGTGTTCTTGCTGAGCAGGGTACCCTTGCTCAGTTCTCTTGTCCTGGCGCACATGCCCAAAATGGTGTTGCCGAGCGTAAGCATCGTCATCTTCTTGAGACCACTCGCGCTATGATGATTGCTTCTTCTCTCCCGCCGCATTTCTGGGTTGAGGCTGTCGCTACGTCGGCTTATCTCATCAATATTCAGCCTTCTGCTGCCTTGCAGGGTGGTATTCCTCATGAGCGCCTATCTGGACAGTCTCTAGACTACTCCATGCTTCGCTTGTTTGGTTGTGTTTGCTATGTTCTCCTTGCTCCTCGCGAACGCACCAAACTGACCACTCAGTCTGTTGAGTGTGTCTTCCTTGGATACAGTGATGAGCATAAGGGCTATCGCTGTTGGGACCCTGTTAGTCGTCGGATGCGTATCTCTCGTGATGTTACTTTTGATGAGACGCGTCCTTTCTATCCTCGTCCCACCGCTGGCACTTACCCGGTGGAAGATATCTCTTTTCTTCTATTTCCCGACACACCTCCTTCTACACCTATTGTGTCTTCTTCAGGATCTCCTCCCCCTGAATTCTCTTCTTCGACGTCGTCATCCTCTGCTCCGTCTAGTTCTCCTAGTTCTCCTCGTTCTCCGGAGTCTTCCTCTACTATTCCCTCTTCTTCATCGTCGTCTCCCGCGTCATCTTCCTCTGATGATCTTCCATCTACTCGTCCTGTTCGTCAGCGTCGTGCCCCTGACCGTTACTCTCCTAGTCAGTATGGTCTTTCCGTTGCCTCTGAGACGACTTCTTATCGGGATGCTGAGCATCATCCTGAATGGCAGCTGGCCATGGCTGAGGAGATTGCTGCGCTTGAGCGCACTGGCACCTAGGAACTTGTTTCACCCCCTCCCGGTGTTCGTCCTATCACATGTAAGTGGGTCTATAAGATTAAGACTCGCTCTGATGGATCTCTTGAGCGCTATAAAGCGCGTCTTGTGGCTCGTGGTTTTCAGCAGGAGCATGGTCGTGACTATGATGAGACCTTTGCTCCTGTGGCTCATATGACCATTGTGCGTACTCTTCTTGCTGTTGCTTCTGTTCGTCACTGGTATGTGTCCCAGCTTGATGTTCAGAATGCCTTTCTCAATGGTGAGTTGAGTGAGGAGGTTTATATGCAGCCTCCTCCTGGGTATTCTGTTCCCGATGGGATGGTTTGTCGTCTTCGACGTTCTCTTTATGGCCTCAAACAGGCCCCTCGTGCTTGGTTTGAGCGCTTTGCTTCTGTAGTGACTGCTGCTGGTTTCTCCCCTAGTGCTCATGATCCAGCGTTGTTTGTTCACACTTCTCCTCGTGGACGCACTCTCCTTCTTCTCTATGTTGATGATATGATCATTACTGGTGATGATCCTGAGTATATCGCCTTTGTTAAGGCTCGTCTTCATGATCAGTTTCTTATGACTGATCTTGGTCCTCTTCGATACTTTCTTTGGATTGAGGTCTCCTCCACTTCTGATGGCTTTTACATCTCTCAGGAAAAGTATATTCAGGATCTTCTTGCTCATGCTGCTCTTGGGGATGAGCGCACTGTTGAGACCCCTATGGAGCTTAATGTTAAGCTTCAACTCACTGATGGTGATCCTCTTTCTGATCCGACGCGTTATCGTCATCTTGTTGGGAGTCTTGTTTATCTTGCTGTCACTCGTCCTGACATCTCTTATCCTGTTCATATTCTGAGTCAGTTTGTTTCTACTCCCACCACTGTTCACTATAGTCATCTTCTCCGTGTTCTTCGTTATCTTCGTGGTACGATCACTCGTCGCCTTTTCTTTCTTCGTTCTAGCTCCCTCCAGCTCCAGTGCTATTCGGACGCTACGTGGGCGAGTGATCCTTCGGATCGTCGTTCACTTTCTGCTTACTGTGTGTTTCTTGGTGGTTCGCTCATTGCTTGGAAGACGAAGAAACAGACAACGGTTTCCCGTTCGAGTGTTGAGGCTGAGTTGCGTGCTATGGCCTTGTTGACTGCTGAGGTGATCTGGTTACGGTGGTTACTTGCGGATTTTGGGGTCTCCATTACCACACCCGGTCTGGTTTTGTCTGACAGTACAGGTGCTATTAGTGTTGCACGTGATCCGGTCAAGCATGAGCTTACCAAGCATATTGGTGTTGATGCTTTCTATACACGTGCTCAGGTGCAGGCTCGGGTTGTTGCGATTCAGTATGTGCCTTCAGATTTACAGTTGGCGGATTTCTTCACGAAGGCACAGACTAGAACGCATCATGATTTCTTACTCTCCAAACTCAGTGTTGTGGATCCACCATGAGTTTGAGGGGGGTGTTAGATGTATATATCTGTATATTGTATCCCCCATATGTTAGGGGGCTTCCTGCATATTTGCCCTGTACCTGTACTATATATTGTGGCCTTTGGCTCCAGAGGAATACAAGTTGCATATTCCTGACAGATTGTACCCTGTAATTGTCTATATATACGTGACAACCGATTCTATTGGAGCTATGCAATCTTCCATAATCTCTCTACAATGGCTTTGTTGTTTAGTTTAGAATTTAGTGATTACATATTTCTTTGAGAGCATCCCCCATGATAAGAAAATTCAGATGCTAACGGATTATACTGAGAGCACACCAGGCTCTCCCTCACATCGATGTCGCCCTGGTCCAGCTGGTGAGCATGGTTGGAACAACTGTCGGGCACCCTCACAAGGGACAGGCGGGTGGACGGTACTACTTCTAGCTTGGAGATTGGACGTCTATGGTATTGTAGTAGCTGTGTATGTGTATCCAGCCGGATTGAGGAAGCAAAGAATTGAGTGCAATGAGAGTGCCTGTTAGAGATTAGAGGTCACTGGCCTCTTCTTTCATTGGATTTTTTTTCAATTCTGATGGAAGTAACTCTTCCCAGATTGGTCCATAAATTCATACCAAAGTCACTTAGACGAAATTTCATCTTTCAAGCGGATCATGGGAAAAACCTACTTTATGGAGCCGGTTATCTTGGTGGCATGCATGGGCTCTCCGAAAAATAAGAAATTCCTCGTATCTAAGAATATCAGGCCACCAGGAAATCCTATGATCAAGCTGAGGGCAACCAGGAAAGCCTATGATCAAGCTTTCTTCAAAGATGAGTTGCATATTGGATCAAGCTCGGGGCAACCAGAAAAGCCTATGATCTCTTCTCATCATGGACCCATGGTTCATGGGTAAGTATGGTTTGGTCCGCTTTTCCTCATAAGAAGGACGATGTATGGTTTTTGGGTCCGGTTTTTCTTATAAACTGGATCAAACCTATGCTATATATACGGACTGTAGGAACACCCTGTCTCCTTTGAGAGGTTTCTCAAATAAAAAAGGTTCATGGGTAAGTTTTTTTCTTTAATCTTCTGTTTTTTGTTTCCTTTTTCTTCTACTTTATGCAATCTTCTATACGCACTTATAACCAAAAAAGTGTAAGTACATTAGAATGTTATTGTTTCTAGAAGAACAAATTAAGTGGATACTTGTATAAACCGTGTCACCTTGTTTGAGCACGCTCTGTTACCGGCTGATCGACATGGTCGTGGAGTTGAACGATTGACTAACTTGTGTCCCTTTTCGAGCGCCTTCCATTGCATACTACCTCCAAGTTTGCATATTGACCGATAACGATGATATACATCAGTGAATTATTGGATGAATAGATGAACACATGAGCATAATGACGAACTATGAGTTACTAAGACGTGTGCTCGTCTACATATTAAAGAAAAGAAAATGCAGGATGAGTTGTAGAAGTACGTGCTATTGTTGTGCCAGATCCTCCTTGCTTCGTGTTGGCATGTGTTGAGACCATTGTTTAGTTGTTTACACATCGGGCAGTTAGAGTTGTTTCGTCTAAACTTTGGAAAGATTATTTTATTAACTAAGGTTAATGAGGCAGAAAGGATGAAACAATATAGACCAATCTGTTTTCTTAACGTTAACTTCAAAGTATTCACCAAAGTGGCTACAATCAGACTTAACTCTGTCGCTAATCATGTATTTTGTCTTTCCCAGACTGCTTTCATGCAAGATCATAACATACTCGATGGATTGGTTATCCTACATGAAACATTTCATAACTACATCGGAAAAAGCTAAATGAGATGATTTTAAAAATTGATTTTAAGAAAGTGTATGATAAAGTCAACTGGTGTTTCCTCCAACAAACTCTTAGAATGAAAGGTTTTTCTGCTAAGTGACGTGCTTTAGTTCATAGATTTGCATCTGATGGTAGTGTGGCCATTAAAGTCAATGATGATGCCGACTTACTTCCAGACCAGGAAGGGCTTAGACAGGACGGCCCATATCACCAATGTTATTCAATATAGTGGCTGATATATTGGTCGTCATGATTGAGCGTGCAAAGTCTGATGTCTAAATTGAATGTGTGATACCTCATCTTGTTGATGGAGGTCTATCTATCTTGCAATAATCCGATGATACAATTCTATTTATGGAACATGACATTGAAAAGGATAGGAACCTGAAACTAATTCTTTCAGCTTTCAAGCAACTTTCGGTTCTGAAAATAAATTTCTATAAAAGTGAATTGTTTTTTCCTAGTTAGGCTCAAGAACATGTCTGTCTATATGCTGAACTCTTCGACTACAGACAAGGTTAGTTTCCCGTTATGTATTAGGGAACATTATGAGAGACTTGCAAATACTGAATGGAAGCTTGTTGAGAAAAGATTACAATTACGGGTAAGTAGTTAGAAAGGTGAACTGTTATCCTTGGATGGAAGGCTAGTTCTCATAAACTCGGTACTGATTAACGTGGTACTGTATATAATTTTCTTATTCCAACTACCAAAAGGTGTCTTAAAAAGATTGGATTAATTCCGATCAAGATTCTTTTGGCACGGTCACAGTGAGAAAATGAAATATCGGTTGGCCAAGTGGAGTGTTGTGTGTCGTCCCAAGGACTAGGGAGGATTGGGTATTCATGATCTTGATATCAAGAATAAAGCCCTCCTTGAAAAATGGATCTTCAAATTACTTAATGAAGATGGACTATGGCAAACTCTACTTAAACGAAAATACATTGGCTCCAAAGCTTAGTCTAAGGTCTTTTGGAAACCTGGGGACTCGCATTTATGGACTGGACTGCTGACGACAAAGAAACATTTCTTTCGCTTTGAATCTTTTTCAATATAGAAACCCGGGGACTCGCATTTCTGGACCTGGGCTCGCACACTGCTATAAGACCAACCTTGACTCCCCTTCCTCTGGATGGCCTTAATGTTAACTGCACATAGCAGTGTTTTGGTATTGTTCGTGTTACAGGACATGCCACAAATAATTGTTAGAGAAACTCTAGTTTAATTCCCAGGGAAAATCAAATGTGTCGTGACGGCATGCAGCTCACAACACGAGCTATGACAAAAGTATCGTATGAAATATACGTGAAAAAATAATGAGTATTATACTGCTCGCCTTAAAGTTGAATTTTTATGTCAAATTTTAGTCGCTCCACCTTTTAATTGTGCAGTAAACATCACAAAACAAATAAAAAGAAAACTAAGGATGCAAACATGCATTGAAAAAAGAGAGAGAGATAAAATGGGAGTCACGATTTTCTTGCACCTACTGTTGCTAGTTTGCCCTAAGACACCACGTGGCGACAAACGGTGCGTCCCCGCGCCCGCGCCAGCACGCGAGGGCGTCCTTACACCACTCCCCACTAATTATTGTATAGCGTTACAACATGTGGGATAATCATAACCATCATTCCATTAATTATTACTAGAAAATAATGTTGTTATTACCAGGCATTAGATCTATTTTGTATGATTTACTTCGGTTTTAATTTATCTCATGTACTCATTGTATTGGTTGTGCAATGTGGTGCTACCATGCTTCTAAGTACTCCCTTCGTTTTAAAATATAAAATGTTTTAGGTTTGTCAAGAAAAAGTATCTAGACTTCTTTTAGTGTGTGATTCACTCCCAACATGAGCGAACCTACATACTAAAAGAATTCTAGGTACATTTGCTTCACAAAGCTAAAACATCTTATATTTTAAACGGAGGGAGTATATCCTAATATTACAAAAAATATCACATAATCAAGACTGATGTGTCTGTGCTTGTTGACACTCAATTGAACATGTTTCATTGAGATTTAGACCTGTTGTTTGAAAGCACAAAAACATTTAATTAGAACTATCTATGCTCTCCGACGTATGCAACATGCCAAGCTAATAATTATAGACAATCATTACATCATATGAGATAAACAGAACTATCAATATTTTACCAATAAAAGATCACTTCACTGATCCTCAGCAATTATTCTTACAATGACTTCCTTTTCATCATCGGTTGATGAGACATGTTACCATAATATGTGTATTTTGTTGAATGTTTTATCACTCTCTACGTTGCTAGACAAGGTGTCTGCCATTATAGTCCAGATTTACAACGTCTTAGATAAGAACGAGCATGATCTATTCTTTTTCTTTATCGTTTTTTAAGAAAAGATAACTACACTAGTCATTGACCATCAATTTACATTATGCAGCTCCCTTTTTATTTGATACATGTATGTTGTTTGGAATAAAATACCATGTGGTGCATTTACATTTATATATAGACCAACAGATCAATAAAATCCTCTGAAAAAATCTTCTCGGACTGACCATATATAGCATCAACAAGAGAGGCTTTTAGCTAGCTATAGGGGCACTTAATGCACGGCAGCACGAAATCAATCAGCCGCGGCACGAACAACCACCACCACAAGAAACACCAAGTGTGTTGCTTTTGCATTGGCAATGGATTCCAAGCACTTGTGCAAGAAACTTGCACAAGAAGGCGTTATGGTTCTCACGGTGCCGTGCCATACCATGCATCCTCAAATTAATTTTTGCTTCCTTTGGCAATGCCTATCTGTTCATGAACATTTATTTGTATCCTAGAAATAACTCAAGGCATCCTATAAATTATTGTACCTTGATCAGGAGATCGATCATTCACACTCGTCATCGTCATTAGGTTGGTAGGAATTCAAAGAGAGGTGAAGTAAGAGTGTGGGATAGAGCCTGGGTAGAGTGAGAAGGACGTCGACGAGTGCTAGTAGTAGCAATACACCCCCAGTGGTGAGCAAGATAGCCGTCGCAGATGAGGGCCGGCATGTAGTCTGCATAGAGTTCAAGCAGGTCCATTACCATTTCAATTGTAGAAAGTACATGTGCTCCGGGTGCGGGGTGCTTCGCAGCGAGCACCACACGAGCAAGGCGAAGGCCAAGGTGGATGATGGCACAGGGATCAGGGAGGAGCACCTACCACCGCGCAAGAGGCTCATGCTCAGGTACAAACAGGACCAGAAGGCTATTGCCGCCGCCGCTGGAACATCCTACATGGAGAAGAAAAGGGAGGGCGAGGAGTCGAAGGAATGCGAGATCAACTGGAGCCCTGGGGCGACGTTTACCAAGGGGAAGAGAGCCCCAAGGAGAAAGCGTGTCGATGCATCATGACATGAACTCATGAATGTGCCAAGCTATGTATTAGTATCTCCTTGTCTCTCCCTATAAGCGGACTAGTATGAAGCATCTATTTGAACTGATCGATTCACCTAGCCAAAAATTGACATCAAACATAATGACAAGAAAACTTTCCTAAAGTGTTAGTTGAATGTGATCAAAGTTCCAAAGTTTGGTATGACCAACCCTGGCTCCGAGCACATGAACATGCAAAACTTGGATCTCAAGGATACACAAACATGTATACTGCACTAGTTTGAATAAATCACAATAACATGTGAGATCATGACAGGACTCGAGGAATAATCTCCGACTAACTCCGTGCTAGCAGCCGTGGTAAGACTGGTGGTGGTGTGGTGTGTGGGGGGGGTGAATCGGGTTGAAAGTGAAAGTCGCCAAAAAGTGACGGAATGCTCTCAAAACAAATTCACTTGAGTGAGACAGAGAAGAATGGGATTTTGACTAGCCATCACCAGTGGTGGACCTAGAACTTTCTAGAAGTTTGGGAAAACATACTTATGATGCCATTTTTTTGGAACAAATTGTTATACTCCCTCCGTCAAGAATAGATGTCTTAGGTTTTTCAAACTTTGGATGAATCTATATACTAAATACTGTCTAGATTCATCCAAATTTTAACAAATTTGAGACATCTATTTTAGGACGAAGGGAGTATAAAATAGGGTGATACTAATACAAGGCGTCGCACCGCTGGCAAGTCCAGGCAGCCGTCCAGGCAAGAGGGATGGTAGAGCCGCCTATGGCCATCCCATTTGCTGCAGCTTGTGGGGCATTTCTTGATTGATCATTGTATTCTCCATATTTAATCACCTTCCTGTGTATGTTCACCATGATGCACAATAATCGGCTGCAATAAGAAGTCCATATCTAGCGGAAGTGCTATATAAGAAATCTATATGAAGAACTCGATCATACTAGGATATAAAACACTAGAGCACACATATGATCGGATTCAGTAAATATATAAGGTTAGCTGTGAAGTTGAACATGCTACATACCTCTAATATAGACTTGGCTTCAGTTTCAAATATCTATCACAAAATCTCAGAGCTTTTGCCCATTCCAATCCGTGAAAATGAAATGAAGAGGTCAACATACAAATATCATGTTCTTAGACTAGTTTCTAGGTAAATACCAGTTGGTCCACTCGTGATGGCGACATACTAGATATTGCTTATCTGCATTTGACAGAGTAATTAAATTCGAGTATTGCTCAAATACTGTATTATGCTTCTGGGGCAACCATTGACGGGCTCTTAATTTTCTCTACTGTAGGACATGCATTCTGATCCATAAAGTCCCTTCATGTTAACCTAAATTATCCTTTACTGGTGTTACATTCAATAATCATGGGGAAGTTGTGAAAGGTACATATGCAAACATCATGTAGCACTACAAGAAGGTAAGGCATGTGTCCTTGCACTACAGGAAACGCTTCGTACGCCGAGGGCTTATTGCCGTCGGCGTAGCCAGGAAAACCTTCGATGTACACTACGCCGACGGCTACCCTCGGCGTATAGTCCTCGGCGGACCTCTCCCTCGGCAGAGCAGCCGCGGCCGTCGGCGTAGGTAACCACCGTCGGCGTAGATCAAAGCCGACAGACAGATGTAGCCCGTCGGTGTAGGGACCGTCGGCGAACGTCGACAGCGCCGTCACACAGCCAGCTAACGGCGCAGCTGCTACACCGACGGCCTCACCCTCGGCGTATCCTGGGTCCTACGCCGACGGCCGTACCCTCGGTGTACGTTCGTCACGTGGAGATACCGGGGCGGCCTGGTGCGGCGATATGCCGACGGCCTCACCCTCGGCGTCTCCCCTCAGCAACAGCTGTGCTCGGCCCTACGCCGACGGCCGCACCCTCGGCGTCTCCCCCTAGCAGCAGCGGGGCTTGGCCCTACGCCGACGGCCTTACCCTCGGTGTAGCCGTGACCATTTGGTCACATGCACCCGCTACGCCGACGGCAGCATGCCAAGCTAGTAATTATAGACAATCATTATAGCATATGAGATAAACATAACTATCAATCTTTTATCAATAAAAGATCACTTCACTGTTCCTCGGCAGTTATCTTACAATGACTTCCTTTTAATCATCGATTGATAGACATGTTTCCATAATATGTGTATTTTGTTGAATGTTTTAGCACTCTTCTACGTTGCTAGACAAGGCGCCTGCCATTATAGTCCAGATTTACAATGTCTTAGATAAGAACGAGCATGATCTATTCTTTTTCTTTATCCTTTTTTTTAAGAAAAGATAACTACACTAGTCATTGACCATCAATTTACATTATGCAGCTCCCTTTTTATTTGATACATGTATGTTGTTTGGACTAAAATACCATGTGGTGCATTTACATTTATATATAGACCCACGGATCAATAAAATCCTCCGAAAAAATCTTCTCGGACTGACCATATATAGCATCAACAAGATAAGCTTTTAGCTAGCTATAGGGGCACCTAATGCACGGCAGCACGAAATCAATCAGCCGCGGCACGAACAACCACCACCACAAGAAACAACAAGCGTGTTGCTTTTGCATTGGCAATGGATTCCAAGCACTTGTGCAAGAAACTTGCACAAGAAGGCGTTATGATTCTCACGGTGCCGTGCCACACCATGCATCCTTAAATTAATTTCTGCTTCCTTTGGCAATGTCTATCTGTTCATGAACATTTATTTGTACCCTAGAAATAACTCAAGGCATCCTATAAATTCTTGTACCTTGATCAGGAGATCGATCATTCACACTCGTCATTGTCATTAGGTTGGTAGGAATTCAAAGAGAGGTGAAGTAAGAGTGTGGGATAGAGCCTGGGTAGAGTGAGAAGGATGTCGACGAGTGCTAGTAGTAGCAATACACCCCCAGTGGTGAGCAAGA
This sequence comes from Avena atlantica, assembly GCA_910589765.1. Classification (NCBI taxonomy): domain Eukaryota; kingdom Viridiplantae; phylum Streptophyta; class Magnoliopsida; order Poales; family Poaceae; genus Avena; species Avena atlantica. The sequence goes on along the minus strand of OU342738.1, from coordinate 279,572,495 downwards.
TAGCCGTCGCAGATGAGGACCGGCATGTAGTCTGTATAGAGTTCAAGCAGGTCAATTACCATTTCAATTATAGAAAGTACATGTGCTCCGGGTGCGGGGTGCTTCGCAGCGAGCACCACACGAGCAAGGCGAAGGCCAAGGTGGATGATGGCACAGGGATCAGGGAGGAGCACCTACCACCGCGCAAGAGGCTCATGCTCAGGTACAAACGGGACCAGAAGGCTATTGCCGCCGCCGCTGGAACATCCTGCATGGAGAAGAAAAGGGAGGGCGAGGAGTCGGAGGAATGGGAGATCAACTGGAGCCCTGGGGCGACGTTTACCAAGGGGAAGAGAGCCCCAAGGAGAAAGCGTGTCGATGCATCATGACATGAACTCATGAATGTGCCAAGCTATGTATTAGTATCTCCTTGTCTCTCCCTATAAGCGGACTAGTATGAAGCATCTATTTGAACTGATCGATTCACCTAGCCAAAAATTGATATCAAACATAATGACAAGAAAACTTTCCTAAAGTGTTAGTTGAATGTGATCAAAGTTCCAAAGTTTGGTATGACCAACCCTGGCTCCGAGCACATGAACATGCAAAACTTGGATCTCAAGGACACACAAACAGGTATACTGCACTCACAATAACATGTGAGATCATGACAGGACTCGAGGAATAATCTCTGGCTAACTCCGTGCTAGCAGTCGTGGTAAGACTGGTGGTGGGGGGGTGAATCGGGTTGAAAGTGAAAGTCGCCAAAAAGTGACGGAATGCTCTCGAAACAAATTCACTTGAGTGAGACAGAGGAGAATGGGATTTTGACTAGCCATCACCAGTGGTGGACCTAGAACTTTCTAGAAGTTTGGGCAAACATACTTTTGATGCCATTTTTTTTGGAACAAATTGTTATATAAAATAGGGTGATACTGATACAAGGCGTCGCACCGCTGGCAAGTCTAGGAAACCGTCCAGGCAAGAGGGATGGTAGAGCCGCCTATGGCCATCCTATTTGCCGCAGCTTGTGGGGCATTTCTTGGTTGATCATTGTATTCTCGATATTTAATCACCTTCCTGTGTATGTTCACCATGGTGCACAATAATCGGCTGCAATAAGAAGTCCATATCTAGCGGAAGCGTTATATAAGAAATCTATGTGAAGAACTCGATCATACTAGGATATAAAACACTAGAGCACACATATGATCGGATTCAGTAAATATATAAGGTTAGCAGTGAAGTTGAACATGCTACATACCTCCAATATAGACTTGGCTTTAGTTTCAAATATCTAGCACAAAATCTCAGAGCATTTGCCCATTCCAATCCGTGAAAATGAAATGAAGAGGTCAACATACAAATATCATGTTCTTAGACTAGTTTCTAGGTAAATACCACTTGGTCCACTCATGATGGCGACATACTAGATATTGCTTATCTGCATTTGACAGAGTAATTAAATTCGAGTATTGCTCAAATACTGTATTATGCTTCTGGGGCAACCATTGACGGGCTCTTAATTATCTCTACTGCAGGACATGCATTGATCCATAAAGTCCCTTCATGTTAACCTAAATTATCCTTTGCTGGTGTTACATTCAATAATCATGGGAAAGTTTCTGAAAGGTACATATGCAAACATCATGTAGCACTACAAGAAGGTAAGGCATGTGTCCTTTGGGAATATTTTGGATATTACTTCCTTGTTGGTAACGAAAGCTGATGCCATGTGTAGACTCCAAGTACATTGAAATACCTAAATATCAATAAAACTGAGCTAAGTGGGGTACATATGAAAACATTCACTTTCTTGGGTTCACTTCTTGAAGCTAAATCCAGGAAACACATTAGACGTTCCAAATTGAAATGAGCATTGCTAGTCCTACAATACTGAAAACCTTGACCAGAAAGACAAATAGAGGTTACCACTTCTCTCGTATTTGTGAAAATCCGGGAATTGCACTAGATGGTCCTTCACAGCTACAGCTCTCCTTATAAGTTCTTCGATTGCCTTCTTCCTCCCTGGCATAAGGCATATATCCAAAGCGTGATATCTGCATGAGTCCCCGATATACTTACAAGACTATAACCTCCACCAGTTATCTTCAACTGCTGATTCAGGGCACGATTGCTATTATCAAAAAAACAGCTAGATTCAGTAACCAAAATAACATTGTGTTAACTGTGTTGTTAGGAACCGTGTTGTTAACAGAAGACCACTGATCCTAGAAACCAAAATTCTAGTTGTTGTTGCAACTTTCAGCATGTTTTAGCAGGATAACACATGATTCATACAACAAAGAATTGCTATTTCTTAAAAAAACACATGGTTCATGGCCATATGTTGAAATTGATACTACAGCCTGCCAATTATAGTCTATTCACCAATCTCGTATTCCGTGATAAACCATGTCAGCAGACAACAAATTGTTGCACAATGAAATTTGAGGCCTTTCTCACACTCGATCCTCACTCACGAACTCACGATTCTAAACAAGGAAATTGGCAAAGTGCAAGAGACACAGGCGATTTTGTGCTGTGTTCAATCGCTGCAGCTTTTCTGCTTTCTCTTCTCCTTTTATTCTCCGAGAGACCAATCGTGTGTGCACACGATGCTCACGATTACAACGCAATGATCGGGTCCAAACTATGACTGAAACAAACTATCCTATCTGCTCCTAAGAAATAGCTGAAGCCTAACTAAAACTGACCAACTAAAACTAGACACACTAACATTTTATGCAGACAACGACACTGGGACAAAATTGGCCATAGCCAGCGAAAGGAGGTTGAAATTGGGAGATGATATGAGTACCTCCTTCCTGCTCATCTTTCTGATCTCCACGCCCCTGCTGTTCTGGGGCCTCTTTTTCTCCGTCATCGCCATCGCCGCCTCGTTTCCTAGCCATGTGTCTCCTGCGTTCTGCCCACCGGTTGCAGGGGAGAAGCGCTGGGAAGGAGTGAGTCTCTACTGGTTGGCAAATAAAAGGATGATTGTCTCAGGCCTGGGCCTGACGGGTTGTTGGATCAGTTCTCGAAGATTACATGCAAGTTTGTGGCAGGCCTCGTTTTTTTTTTTGAGAATTCCTTGTTTGTTTAATCCATAACTGGCATGGATTGGTCTGGACTGCGGCCTAATTTTGGGAATACAGACTGGCGAGACAATTTTTCCAGCCCACCAAATCTGACCTCTTCGTTTACCCCCGGCGAGACAACAACCAGCCCATCCCGTGCAACTCCTCATTTGAGCTGGAATTTTTTCTTCCCACCTGACCTATGGACGGAACATAGTGCATAGGTACTCTTCGATGCTGCGAGGACGAGACGAGGTGACATACTACGATCACGCACTGAAGTTCTGCCCTTCGGCTTTAATATGGAACCTCTCAGCGCTCCCTCGGGATAGGTAGGCCCATCCCCCACCCCCCCACCCCCCCTTTCCCGAGAGGCGGTCGGGCTGTGTTTCCCCTGCGGCCACCCATCGGCGGCAGAAAACGAAAAAGGGTGGGCCAAAAGGGTGACATGACACCGAATCCCGAAGACAAGAGTGAACACACAAGTGTCACTCGATCATAATGTATGAGACGAACTCAAAAGAGTGAGGCGAGACAAGAAAAGAAGGGACCCCACGGAAAAAGAGATGGGCATCGGATCCATGTTTCGCTAATCCCGAGCTTGAAGAGAAGTGAATGCCCGTGAGGAAACTTATTTACCCCCTTGCCTTGATGGAAATTGGCTTCATTGCGCCCTGAATAAGAAAAAAGCTGCATGAGAAGATTCATCCCATTTTGGCGAGAGGGAGGCAGCGAATCACCTGGGCTACGGATTTGTCGGTTAGTTGATTCTCGAAATAAGGTCATTCCCGACAAATGAACTGGCTACACGGCTCATGTGATAGGATGGATCATGCAGATTGTCACGAGCGGGAGCACGACTATAAACATAAATGGAGAGGTGGGCCCCTTTTTCAAACCCTCATGTGGGGTTCGACAAGGGGATCCGATCTCTCCCATCTTGTTCAATGCCGCGGTGGACGCCCTTGCGGAAATCTTGGAGAAAGCCAAGAATTCCTGCCATATCACCGGGGTAGTGGGTCATCTCATCCCTAGAGGGGGAGTAACTCACCTCCAATATGCGGATGACATTATGATCATGATAGAGGGGTCTGAACATGATATCATTAACCTGAAATTTCTACTCCTCTGCTTTGAGGCCATGTTGGGCCTCAAGATCAACTTTGATAAGAGTGAAGTCATGGTGCTAGGCTACTCTGAAGAAGACCAGCAGAGGATCGCGGATAACCTGAATTGTCGGTTGGTTGTATTTCCCCTTAACTACCTTGGTATGCCAGTTAGGGATACTAGGCTCCTTATTAAAGACTTGGAGTCTCTCATGGCTCAGGCTAAGGCGAAATCCGAGCCCTGGCAGGGGTGCTTTACCTCCAAAGGGAGTAAGACCATCCTTATCGACTCCTGCCTCTCTAGCCTCCCCATGTATATGATGGGGTTGTATCTTCTCCAAGAGGGGGTCCATGCGAACTTCGATAAGGAGCTCTCTCGGTTCTTCTGGATGGCCAATGATGGTCACCAGAAATACCATATGGTAAAATGGACCGACATTTGCGCCCCCAAAGACCTTGGGGGCATAGGTATCATCTCTTCTCGCCACATGAATGTGGCGCTGATGCTCAGATGGGTGTGGATGATTCTAAACGATGATGGCGGCCTGTGGTTACAACTGATAAAAGCAAAGTACCACCGGGGACGGCCACTTCTGGCTTGTGAACGTCGGGAGGGATCTTAGTTTTGGAGATCTATCCAGGATATCAAACCGGAAATACGAAAAGGATTGTCCATTTCCATAGGCGATGGGAGAGGCTCCTTATACTGGCTGGACCCTTGGTGTGGTGCTCGACCTCTCCGTCACAAGGCCCCTGAGTTGTTCGCGATCTACGCGGAGCCTTTGCTCCTGGTGGCTGAGGCATGTCAGGGTGGGACATGGCAGATCGCGTTCCGACGAAACCTTGGGGAGGCAGAACGGGCTACCTGGGAAGAGGTACGGGACAACCTCCCGTTGTCCCTATCTCTGTCCCCGGATAGTGTATCTTGGCGACTAACCCCCTCGAGGACCTTTACGGTGGGGTCGATGTACAGGGCCCTTCGCGGGCCCTCACTCTCTTGGACCTCCCCTCTCTGGAAGGCCCACTGCCTCTGAAAATAAAAAAATTCGTCTAGCAACTGCTTCGTGATCGGTTACCTTCGGGTGTCGAGCTGGCCAAGCGGCATGGCCCTGGGGATGGCCTCTGCCCGCTTTGCGGCGTCCCGAAATCGGGTACTCATATTTTCTTCTCCTGCCCCGCGGCTCGCCCCCTATGGAACTTCATCCATGAAGCGTTGGGGCCTGAGTGGCAGGCCTCTGACCTGGGAGAGTTCTTGGAGGCCGCGGCAAATCGGACCCAAAAGGGGAGGCGCCTTTTTTGGTTACTTTTTTACGGCGATGACCTGGACCCTATGGAATATACGCAATAAGATGGTCATAGATTGTGTGTTCCTGCGCCGTGCCTCTTACTCGATTTTCAAATTTTTGGCGTTTTTGCAGCAGTGGTACCCGTTGTGTAGACAGCAGGACAGAGCGCGACTGGACGAGATGCTGGAGCACTTGATAGGGGCGGCCCGCCGCCTAGATTCTCCGTCCGGCCGCTGAGCACTTCACCTGATGGGACCGGCGTCTTATTTCTCTATGTGTGTGGGCCGCGTCACCTGTTTGGCGTGGGTCCTGGTTTTCAGTGCGTTCTGTAACGTGTGTGTTGGGTGTGGTGGACTTGCGCCCGTTGGTTTGTATTGAATCTTGTCTTGATGTTGCTTTATTTTATAAAGCTGGGTGTATGCCTGTTTCGAGGAGGAAGTCATGAAACTGAGGCCTAAAAATGAACATCTGTCTTGAAGTCATGGATTAATAGGTATTAGGGTAGGGAATTTGATAGGATTGGGTGTCAGATCTGGATAAACCAAATCTATCTCTGGATCAGATCCATGCTGTGATTCAATCATGTATAACCGAACGAGGCCTCAAGTTTATCATCGGCATGTATGCTCACTCGATCCCTCTAAGCCTCTGCTGGGTACAAGCTGAGAGTAAACAAGCAAAATTGTATCACTGAAATTCCATAGACTCAAATGACTCCTTCCTGAGGTGTGCTTCGGCCCCCCCCCCCCTAACTTAAGTTTCATGGGCTATTTTATTTCTTTGACCCGTCGAAACCCATATCGAGGCCACGTATATCTCCGTATATGTGTACTCGAGAACTGAGTATAATCCATGTCCTGGACGGCTGATCCCACCTCTTATTATCGCGATCTACGTCTTTGCATGTATAATTTTTTTTTGTTGTTGCTGTTATATAACTTACGATTTTCGCTTCTGCAGGCACATGAGTATTCGTGTACGGGGAGTATACGTCTAAGAGGACAATATGGACTTCGGTGGATTCGTACGGTCCTGAAAACAATTGGTATGAGTTTTTATTTGTCAAAGTTTGAAAAGGAGGGAGGAGGGGGGGGGGGGGGGGGGGGGGGGGGAGGGGCGAAGCAAAAGTGCTCCTCCAATGCTTAGCTAAGGAGAAGAACATTTGAAGTCTTTAGCTTCAATCTAGGTTCAAAAGACTTCTTTCAGAAAGATTGGTTGACTCTCTCTACTCATAGTCAATTGTCTACAATTACGAGCATGCACTATAACTCATAGTTCAAATTCAAACACATAACAATGGTTTTCCATAAAAATCCCTCATAGCCCTTTGGTGTGAGCTGGGTCTAAAGCACTTTTCACATGACTAATTGTTCCCCCAATCACGCACTGCATCTTTCCTTTGAACCAGTCCTCCAAACACATAACAATAGTATATGCTTTATCTCCCGGGAGCTTACGCTCAGATGATAAATTAGCACTAAATGTACATAAAATAAAATGAAATAAAATCTGAATTTTTGTGTGCATGTTCATGTTATTATTGTCGTCTATGTTGGTGCAAGAAGAAACATGCTTCCTCATAGAAGACAAAGTTCGTCTCTCTAAAAGAAAATATACTATAATTGGCACTCAACTTGATTTTAACATAGGTGGCAATGTAAGTGTCTCATTCATAGACGATCACAGACCACAAAAGGACAGAGGCACCTACATGCATAAGTTTCCAATATATTTAGTTCTTACAGAATTGGTATACAGGAGCATATACGGGGAGGCAAGTTGCATTTCCGCTCTATTCATTTGCCATAAGCAGGCTTCTATAGTTTTGTCGTCGCATGTTAACTTGAGATGTACCGCTTACCGATTTTTGATCCCAGTACATGAATACTTATTTCAGCGTACGTTGCTGCCCGGTTCAGCTGGGACATTGCCAAACATTGCCAATACCGATCGATCTCTGGATGTCTAACAGCACGAGAATGTGGCTAACTTTTCGATCGAATCTGTGGTGCAGCTACTTCTCCGTGTATTTGAAACTTCGCTACCACAGGCTTCTATAGAATCGTTTGGCATTTCCGCGTACAGGAACGAAGATACTATGTAGGGGTAATGTACTGATCACCAATAAAAACCTCATCCATCTGGCGAGATATCAAACAACAAACTTCTTGCACACTCTCGAAAGCTTGACTCGTCGCGTTACATCCTACGCCATTAAAATTTGTTTCCCTCCACTATCTGACTTCACCTAATTTGTCATATGCGCGCTTGTCCCGTAGGCTACATACTAGAGTAGTTCACAATGAAATTCAAAGTAAATATACACCGCCCAACAACTTGACAAACGAAAGGTGTACACGCGGTTAGCTTCTCCGGAGCTTTTTCTGTGTGAGTAACGGGCAGGCAGGCATAGCAACGGCATGATCGTGGACTGAGTTCTTCTGCGGCATGCTCTGGCGGCCAATGCCCATGGTCCTTGCTCATGTTTACTCTCTTATTAGTGACCATTAATCGTCCATGCTCTCGGAGTCTCGGGCCAGTCAGAACAAATGTCATCGGCTATGCATGTTGTCGACGTTCCATCTTACGAAACTTGGGACATATCCTAATTGAAAAACAAGTGTATTCACTACAGGAATGGGAAGCTACGCCGACGGCCAGACGCTACGCCGACGGCCAAACATCGGGGCCGTCGGCGTAGCCATCGTCTAGGCCAGCTCCGCCAAGCAGCCGTCGGCGTAGAATTGCCCTCGGCATATCCTATGCTACGCCGACGGCTGCCCTCGGCGTAGCATACGCCGACGGCTGCCCTCGGCGTAGCTATTTTTTATTTTATCTCATTAAACTTTGAAAAATCATAACTAAATCATTCTAATTCGAAAAAATACAAATAATATATCAAAATTTGCAGAAAAATAAGACATATCTATCTACACTCAAATATTACACATTTATAAATAAAAATTAAGTAAAACATAAGACATTATATATAGTTTAAAACGGGCATAAAAATTCAAAAATGATCGAAACAATGCGAAACCTTCGCGTGGTGTTATATTATGTGACATAGTTAGAAGGAAAAATATCAAACTTGGTATATTGATTATGTCTCAAAGAAACCTTCACAAAATGACCTATCTCATTTGAGGTTTCTTGGCTTTCGGGTCAAATGACCAATGTTATGGCTAGAATCAAGGCATAGTTTGTGATAATATGCCCATATTGTGCATAAACATGCATCATGGGATGGCGAACAATGTTGCAGGAGAAAGTTTTCCTTTTCGTCGCACCAAAAAGCCATTTCCCATTTTCTGAGCACAAAAAACGGACGATTTTGTAAAGCAATCACCAAATGGCTAATTCAAAATGGTACCACCATATTTTACAAAAATACTATACTACCTTATATAGACAATTTCCCAATAGGGGAATCCGAAACCTTTCCGTCCACCTCTGGTGAAAAAGACAAATTCCTGCCGAATCGGCAGAAAGTGGGTCAGATATGAACTACAGGTACATGATCCGATGCTCATATTTTTTTACAAAAATCATTTTTAGGTTCACAATATGCTATTTTATCAAAGATCCAATGCAAGTTAAGCGAGGCTCGGCCCCGAGCTAAGAATCTTCATGCCCGCCGTTCGACAAAGTTTGACGATAGTTTAAAACGGGCATAAAAAATTAAAAAACGATCGAAACAATGCGAAACCTTCGCGTGGTGTCATATTATGTGACATAGTTATAAGTAAAAATATTAAACTTGATATATTGATTATGTCTCAAAAAAACCTTCACAAAATGACCTATCTCATTCGAGGTTTCTTGGCTTTCGGGTCAAATGACCAATGTTATGGCTAGAATTAAGGCATAGTTTATGATAATGTGTCCATATTGTGCATACATATGCATCATGGGATGGCGAACAATGTTGCAGGAGGAAGTTTTCCTTTTCGTCGCACCAAAAAGCCATTTCCCATTTTCTGAGCACAAAAAACGGACGATTTTGTGAAGCAACCACCAAATGGCTAATTCAAAATGGTACCACCACATTTTACAAAAATACTATACCACCTTATATAGACAATGTCCCAACAGGGGATTCCGAAACCTTTCCGTCCATCTCTGATAAAAAAGACAAATTCCTGCCGAATCGGCAGGAAGTGGGTCAGATATGAACTATAGGTACATGATCCGATGCTCATGTTTTTTTACAAAAATCATTTTTAGGTTCACAATACGCTATTTTATCAAAGATCCAATGCAAGTTTAGCGAGGCTCGGCCCCGAGCTAAGAATCTTCATGCCCGCCGTTCGACAAAGTTTGACGATAGTTTAAAAGGGGCATAAAAAATTAAAAAACGATCGAAACAATGCGAAACCTTCGCGTGGTGTCATATTATGTGACATAGTTATAAGTAAAAATATTAAACTTGATATATTGATTATGTCTCAAAAAACCTTCACAAAATGACCTATCTCATTCGAGGTTTCTTGGCTTTCGGGTCAAATGACCAATGTTATGACTAGAATTAAGGCATAGTTTGTGATAATGTGTCCATATTGTGCATACATATGCATCATGGGATGGCGAACAATGTTGCAGGAGGAAGTTTTCCTTTTCGTCGCACCAAAAAGCCATTTCCCATTTTCTGAGCACAAAAAACGGACGATTTTGTGAAGCAACCACCAAATGGCTAATTCAAAATGGTACCACCACATTTTACAAAAATACTATACCACCTTATATAGACAATGTCCCAACAGGGGAATCCGAAACCTTTCCGTCCATCTCTGATAAAAAAGACAAATTCCTGCCGAATCGGCAGGAAGTGGGTCAGATATGAACTATAGGTACATGATCCGATGCTCATGTTTTTTTACAAAAATCATTTTTAGGTTCACAATATGCTATTTTATCAAAGATCCAATGCAAGTTTAGCGAGGCTCGGCCCCGAGCTAAGAATCTTCATGCCCGCCGTTCGACAAAGTTTGACGATAGTTTAAAACGGGCATAAAAAATTAAAAAACGATCGAAACAATGCGAAACCTACGCGTGGTGTCATATTATGTGACATAGTTATAAGTAAAAATATTAAACTTGATATATTGATTATGTCTCAAAAAAACCTTCAGAAAATGACCTATCTCATTCGAGGTTTCTTGGCTTTCGGGTCAAATGACCAATGTTATGACTAGAATCAAGGCATAGTTTGTGATAATGTGTCCATATTGTGCATACATATGCATCATGGGATGGCGAACAATGTTGCAGGAGGAAGTTTTCCTTTTCGTCGCACCAAAAAGCCATTTCCCATTTTCTGAGCACAAAAAACGGACGATTTTGTGAAGCAACCACCAAATGGCTAATTCAAAATGGTACCACCACATTTTACAAAAATACTATACCACCTTATATAGACAATGTCCCAACAGGGGAATCCGAAACCTTTCCGTCCATCTCTGATAAAAAAGACAAATTCCTGCCGAATCGGTAGGAAGTGGGTCAGATATGAACTACAAGTACATGATCCGATGCTCATGTTTTTTTACAAAAATCATTTTTAGGTTCACAATATGCTATTTTATCAAAGATCCAATGCAAGTTTAGCGAGGCTCGGCCCCGAGCTAAGAATCTTCATGACCGCCGTTCGACAAAGTTTGACGATAGTTTAAAACGGGCATAAAAAATTAAAAAACGATCGAAACAATGCGAAACCTTCGCGTGGTGTCATATTATGTGACATAGTTATAAGTAAAAATATTAAACTTGATATATTGATTATGTCTCAAAAAAACCTTCACAAAATGACCTATCAAAGATTCAATGCAAGTTTTCCTTTTTATCGCACCAAAAAGCCATTTTTCATTATCCGAGCGCAAAAAAGGGAATTTTCTAAAGCAACCACCAAATAGATAATTCAAAAACGGAGGGTTTGTGATTAGTTGATATGGATATCATATTTGGATTCCTCTCATTTTTCTGATCAATTTAGACATATTATTTGTTAAATTCCGATTTATAGATTTAAAGATATTAATTATTCCATATTAAATAGAAGGTTAATAGTCTACTGTCCAGGGGATAGCTGCCCCCCTCCTGGATGCACGCCATGTCATGCGCTGAGATACGTGCGTAGTAACCTTAAGTTAAGGAGTATCATTAAGCAGTCTGTAATAAAGCTGACAGGACATAGTAAAAATATTTTCAAAAGCTGACACGGTATAGAGGAGAAAACATCTCCTCAATATACGTGTACTTTGTTTAGTTTTGATTCATATGGACTGATAGGCAGTTGCAGGTTTTTGTTTTTTGTAAGCATGCATGGCCAGCGCATGCATGGCAGAAAGCAGCTAGTGCTATTACATAATTTTGTCTGGAAGCATATGTACTTGCTGGAATGGAAACTCGCATGTACCAAGCAAATCATTGGTCTTCCGATAATCTAGTAAATATACATCCGAAGGCGATCTGAAGTAAGGCATTCTAACGTAAGGCTGCCTACATATGCTTATTACATGCTTGATCTAGCTAGCGCTACGTACTATCAGTCGTATTTTTATCCAGCGGCGCAGAGTCAGTACAATGTAGTCTTGAACATAGCGGAATAATTCAGACACGGTACTCCATGCACTGCAGGGACGCATGGACCAATAAGATATGTGAATGCAGAGCACTGACAAGCCTGCCAGTAGAGAGGACTGCTTAATCAGCCATTAACACCACTCCATTGGCACCATGTCATTTGACAGCCTAGTGGTTGTGAAGATCTTGGCACAAATCGTACGGTGCTGCTTGGGGGGCAGCTATCCCCCTGGGCAGCAAATCCACACTCTAAATAGAAAAATACAAAAAAGTAAAATTATTATATTTTTATTTGAATTCAATAATATTTTTACTTATTCATTAATGTTTATTTAAATAATTGTTTGTAATTTCAAAAAATACAAACATGTGACATGTTGATATAAGGGTTAATAGGATTGATATCATAGTATTGATAACAATGTATGAATTACTTTGTGGAAACAGATTCTGAAGGAACGAGGAAGTTAAGCGTGCCGGAGCTGGAGTAGTATTAGGATGGGTGACCTTCCCAGAAGTTCAACCAAGAGTGCAATTTAATTAAATTTTAAGTGTAATTAGTGTTAAAAATGTGCAAAGTAAGAGATTAACGAGTCAAACAATTCAAAGATTCAAAAATTAAGAAAAAAAATAAAATAAAAAATTTAATTTTTTTAAAAAATATTTTTGCAACCTGTCGACAAGCTATGCCGACGGCCGCTACGCCGACGGCATTGCCCTCGGCGTAGCATACGCCGATGGCATTTTGATACGCCGACGGCCTCTATGTGCTCCGCCGAGGGAGCCCTTTGCCGAGGAGGCTACGCCGAGGGCAGCCGTCGGCGTAGCATACGCCGAGGGCATTTTAGGCTACGCCGACGGCTTTTTGCCCTCGGCGTAGCTCGCGCGTCTTGTAGTGATTATTACACTTGTGACAAAGCTTAATTCCTCAGGTAGCATAAAGTAATCTTGGAAATACCACACCCTCATTCCTAACTAATTTAAGAGCCATTTGTAGCAGGCATATGGTTGTACACACTGAATACTAAATGATCTTTGGTCTTCAGGACGATAAACTATACTAAACTTGTGTAGTGACTATATTATGGCTACCAGTTTGCTAGAAGAATCTAGAAAAATAGAAAGTCTACCATCTTTGGTACCTCTCTTTAGGTACTTCAGAGGAGCATGAAAATTGGGAGGCTATTCAGCTACAAGGCTGGCACTAGAGAATGTCTTTCCTTGTTCTGAATATTTTATTCATAATTTTCTTTTTAAGTTTCCGATCATGCTTGGGATGCATGCATGCATATGCAGCCGGGGCTAGGTCTCCATTTCGAAAGAAAAAAGGTACAGAAAATATATGAACAAAAGTAAAAAATTCACTCTTAAAAGAATCTTCAGGGCCCTAATGATGGTTCAAGAAAAAAACGTGCAAGAGAAGTTCGTTTGGTTGCTCAGTAGCTTGATCTGTCAAAAAAATGGTATGATCCCTGTCTTTGATTTATTGATTATGGACAGTCCATCACCCACCAGATGGTGCACTGTTCTAGCACTGATGCATCCACATTTGACTCTAGATATGGCAAACCAACATAAGGATTGGTGGCACAGCGATGTCCTTGCTGAACCCTCATGTGTGTTTGTAAATAAGAGTTGACTTCTTCATTTGCGTTAGTCCCACACTAGTAATTTGAAGAAAAAAAAGTCCAACCCACGCACAACCAGCAGGGGAGACACCCTTCGGTTCGAGAATAGTCAGTTTTGGCATTGCCATACACCTTTTTATATTCTACTTTCAAAATTATCAAAGTCTACGTTTAAAAATGACCCTACACATTTAATTTTAGTACATCTCAATAAGGGTTTCAAGAAGTAAGGCCTGCAAATGAATAATGTTGTGCTCGGCTTCATCTCGTTCTACCGACGTAGATCCGCGAATCATCCCTGCGTAGATCTCCTACATTTACCCCATCCTCATGGTTCATATACATAAACCCGGTTTGCCACCTGAGTCCTCCGCATGGCAAAGCAAATGGGGTCGTATCTCCTAGATTCATAGTATCTTCAATGGGGCAAAGCAACGGGCTGGTCTCCCTTTGATTCCAAAATCATCTGGTATGCCCATTAACTCGGTAAACTAACTTAGACGCACGTCTGACACCCGAAGGACTTGGTTCACTCCACTATCTCATTTCTCTCGGTAAACTAACTTTGTTGTTCATAGGGAACATAGAGTTAATAGAGACGAGTAAAATGGGTAGATATATATATATAGAGAGATGCCATACCGAAGGACGTATGCAGAGACACGATTTTTATGTAGCATGTCTTGTGTGAGCAAGCGGCAACACGGGAAACAAATCCATGTGACCAGCCAAGTAAAAGTGCATTCTAGTTTTGAGATATTATTCATGTATGAACAACATGACCTACATGGTTGAGGGAATGAAAACCTTGTGGTTATCACGCATAATCGGATGAGTCCTTTTGCGCCAAACTCTACTCCGCTACAGCTTTGAAGCACTACAAAGAGGTTCTGAAGGTTTCACCACAGGTATATGCATGGTTTATTGGATGGTATATTTGACTACAAAATAGACCAAATGAGACAAACCTAAAGTGGATGTGAGAGTCAAACAAGGATACAAAGTTTAACATGTTGAAGGCATACGAAAAATAAAATAGATGAATTAATATCTTCTTAGATTTGGAGAAATCGAGCATTTCATAGTCGTTATATTTTCAGGAAATATTTGATAGTATACACAAGAACCAATAAATCACATAACAAACTTAGAGTGATTTTCACTTTTTACCATCTAGTTTAGCAATTTTAACAATAATTAGCCTACTTTATGAATATTCTCCTAGAATTAATTTTTTGTATTTTCATGGTCAATTATTTTTGTACTCTATGGTTTTACCCCTTTAAGAATTTTTGCAACTCTCTCCAATGTTACCTACTCGTTGGAACAACGTGGCATATAATACTTGATTTAGTTTTGTATTCACAATTATTTTTGTTACATAGATTATGGTGCACTTTTGTAGCATATTATATGTCTTAAGAAACTTCGATTACTATACATCATCAGTACTTATGGGAGAATATTTAGAAGGGGAAATTGGGTATAAATTTGCTGAAATCGGGTAATCAAAATAGGATAATTTATGTCACATATATCAAAATGATGGGGTAAAAACTGGAATCCACTCTAATAGTTAACATGGAATGAAGAACAATTAATCATAATCACAAGTCATCTACATCATGTCAATATGCTAATCGACAACAAAAACATAGTCTTACTATTTTAAACACTACAAGAATCAAATGCTATGCCGGGGGCAAATAGCCGTCGGCATACGCTACGCTGACGGCTATTTGCCCCCGGCATAGCGGCCGTCGGCATAGCCTGTCGCCCAGTTGCAAAAACATTTTTATAAAAAAAATTAATTTTTTTATTTTTTTCTTAATTTTTTTAATCTTTGAATTGTTCGACTCATTAATCTCTCACTTTGAATATTTTTAACACTAATTACACTTAATATTTGATTAAATTATAGTTTTGGTCAAACTTTCCAGCCAGTCACCCATCCTAATACTACTTCAGCTCCAGCACGCTTAACTTTCTCATTCCTTCAGAATCTGTTTCCACAAAGTAACTCATACATTGTTATTAATACTATGATATCAATCCTATTAACTCTTATATCATCATGTCACATTTTATATTTTTTGAAATTACAAACAATTATTTAAGTAAACATTAATGAATAAGTAAAAATATTATTGAATTCAAATAAAAATATAATAATTTTATTTTATTGTATTTTCTATTTAATATGGAATAATTAATATCTTTAAATCCATAAATCGGAATTCGACAAATAATATGTCAAAATTGATCAGAAAAATGAGAGGAATCCAAATATGATATCCATATCAACTAATCACAAACCCTAGGTTTTTGAATTAGCTATTTGGTGGTTGCTTCACAAAATGTCCTTTTTGCGCTCGGAAAATGAAAAATAGCTTTTTGGTGCAATAAAAAGGAAAACTTGTATTGGATCTTTGATAAAATAGCATATTTTGAACCTAAAAATGATTTTTGTAAAAAAACATGAGCATCGGATCATGTACCTGTAGTTCATATCTGACCCACTTCCTATCGATTCGACAGGAATTTGTCTTTTTCACCAGGGGTGGACGGAAAGGTTTAAGATCCCCCTGTTGGGACATTGTCCATATAAGGTGGTCTAGTGTTTTTGTAAAATGTGTTGGTAGCATTTTGAATTAGCCATTTGATGGTTGCTTCACAAAACCGTCTGTTTTTTGTGCTCGGAAAATGGAAAATGGCTTTTTGGTGCGACGAAAAGGAAAACTTCCTCCTACAACATTGTTCGCCATCCCATGATGCACATATATACACAATATGGACACATTATCACAAACTATGCCTTGATTCTAGCCATAACGTTGGACATTTGACCCGAAAGCCAAGAAACCTCAAATGAGATAAGTCATTTTGTGAAGGTTTTTTTCAGACATAATCAATGTACCAAGTTTGATATTTTTCCTTGTAACTATGTCACATAATATGACACCACGCGAAAGTTTCGCATTGTTTCGATCGTTTTTGAATTTTTTATGCCCGTTTTAAACTATCGTCAAACTTTGTCGAACGACGGGCATGAAGATTCTTAGCTCGGGGCCGAGCCTCGCTAAAATTGCATTGGATATTTGATAAAATAGCATATTGTGAACCTAAAAATGATTTTTGTAAAAAAACATGAGTATCGGATCATGTACCTATATTTCATATCTGACCCACTTCCTATCGATTCAGCAGGAATTTGTCTTTTTCACCAGGGGTGGACGGAAAGGTTTAAGATCCCTCTGTTGGGACATTGTCCATATAAGGTGGTCTAGTATTTTTGTAAAATATGTTGGGAGCATTTTGAATTAGCCATTTGGTGGTTGCTTCACAAAACCGTCCGTTTTTTATGCTCGGAAAATGGAAAATGGCTTTTTGGTGGGACGAAAAGGAAAACTTTCGCCTGCAACATTGTTCGCCATCTCATTATGCACATGTATGTACAATATGGGCACATTATCACAAACTATGTCTTGATTCTAGCCATAGCGTTGGTCATTTGACCCGAAAGCCAAGAAACCTCGAATAAGATAAGTCATTTTGTGAAGGTTTTTTTAGACATAATCAATATACCAAGGTTGATATTTTTCCTTGTAACTATGTCATATAATATGACACCACGCGAAGGTTTCGCATTGTTTCGATCGTTTTTGAATTTTTTATGCCCGTTTTAAACTATATATAATATTTTATATTTCACTTAGTTTTTATTTACAAATGTATAATATTTGAGTGTAGATAGATAGGTCTTATTTTTTGCAAATTTTGATATATTATTTGTATTTTTATGAATTATAATGATTTAGTTATGATTTTTCAAAGTTTAATGAGGTAAAAGAAAAAATAGCTACATAGGATACGCCGAGGGCAAATATACGCCGACGCCTGCTTGGAAGGGCTGGTCTGGACGATGGCTACGCCGACTGCCCCGACGTTTGGCCGTCGGCGTAGCGACCGGCCGTCGGCGTAGATTCCTATTCCTGTAATGAAATACCTAACCAGTTAGACATCAGAATTACTAATCTCGCATGCACGACTATCTCGAGATGCTAGTTTGACTAGAATGACAATGTCTACTATTTTAACTTTAAGTGTGTCTTTCATGTGCTATTCCATGAGAAACGGTGACTCTTATCATTTTTTGTAACTCCATAAGTAGAACCATTCATTATCTTGAGCAGGTTGTGTTCTTTGGCCTGATGTCCGCACTCTAAACATCACTACTAGTCATACAGCTTCAAAATTGTTGTTGCAGGAGGTGGGGAATTACCCTAGCCCCGATGAAGCTCTGCCCATTTGTTTCTTCAGATAAATAAAAGAAATTCACAATCATTGGGTGAGTCTACACAATATAGAGTTGATAAGCACAAGGTTTGCACTTAAAATTGTTTTCCCTTTACAATGACTAAGTGATATCTTGAATATGTCATTTTTAATTTCTCAGGAGATCTAGGTACGTAGTGCTTGGGATGTCGTGGTACTGAAAAGGTACAAACACAATTCACGGGCCAACCAAATTTGTATTTTTTCATGTTCCTAGTTAGAAATAAATGGGCTAATACCATTGGCTCATGTGTGATTTTAGATTTTATATAAATCTGAAAACCCATATATGATGCAGCCCATGTTGGTGGAAGCTCATGTGTGAGTGGCAAGAGAAGTGGGAGCTAAGTTTAGTACCGTATAAAAAGTTAGAAGAGAGTTGCACCACCTTATAAGGTGAAGTGTCTCACCACCTGATAAGTGAGTGAGAAGAGAAGTGATACATGCGCACTCGTCCTCCGACCATGCCGCTCATTACGACACGGCGCGACACACTGTGCCACAGTTTGCAGAATAAGCGTTGAGCCGAGCTTATATTTTTGCTGTTTAGAAAAAACTCTTGTGGTTTTGATGGACGTATCAGCATCGGATCGTTGGCTACTGTAACCAACCCGAACGTGCGTGACAAGGACTCAGCCCATGTTGCATTCATTACGGGATTTCTCGAGTGGCTCTTCATGAGCTCTTATCTGTACTCCACCACACGACACACTAGAACCCTAGATTGGTTTTGCCTCATCTCTGCTTGCACCGCCACAGTAGTCCATCCCGCGCGCTGGTGTGCACCAACAAATGGGAGAGCAGGTATCCTAAATCGCTCGTCTTTGCGATCTTGTACGGGAGAGGGCGAGTAAGATTTTTGGAAAGCACTATGCGTGAGTGCTCAAGTTCATCATCACGGCTGGTCTTCCCGGACGTCAAGTAGGACCGCGTGTGCATCGTCTGCTACGTCGTCTTCTTCGACCGGTTTCTGCAACCTCTCCATCAACGAATTCTCCATCTATAAACGATCAGTATGTCCATTGTGTTCTGATCTGTTTTTTTACTATGGCTTTTGTAGAGTTTGCGCTATTACTGTTCATGTTAATTAGTACATCTAGTATGTTAGAGTTTCACATGATCGTAGCTGCTGTATTTATGGTTTATATTCTGCAATTAATTGTGAAAATTCTGCCTAATAATCCTACAGTTTCTTGGTTATCGCAAAGCAAAAAAAACATTCTTACGGAATTATTCACATAGTTGATAATTTCTGTAAATACATAAGAAAAGTTCCAGATGTTTCGCTTGCTTAATAAGCCATGGAATTATTTGTGTGTTGGAGCATAGACAATCCCCTCTAGATGTGGCACTAGCCTAATGATCCATCTACACATGACTCTTGCTAAAGTTAGCCAATAAAACAACCATAATATTGAAAATGATTAGCAACACGGGTCTCCTCGACCAGCGAGCGCTCCATTGTTCGTAGATGAGGGCTCGCTTCATCTTTACCTTGATCCCACACTAACTCTTTAAAGCATTTTTCAATCCACACAGCGGCCAGAGTCCATACTCTGGGAGAAAGGACCATTTGATCTTACCATACGCGTTTTTTAAGTCGGGCTTCAAAATGAACCAGTGCACTTTCTTTTAGCACACCTCAGGAAGGGTTACATGACACATCACGGCGCCTTCCAAGATATAGGTACATGGTGTGATTGTTGTTGTTCTCGGTTTCACATGGTTCTCAGCCATTTTGACGTGACAACCATGGACTCTGCAATGTCGGCCAACCACCCTAACTCATAGTTCAGGCATGTAAAACTGGTTCGCCCCATAGAGGCTGCTACGACATAGCAAAGTTGGTGCGTCTACCCCAGATACCAAGATCACCCGGCGAACCCATGAACCCACTGAACTAGCTCACTAACTCGTGTTACACCTTAAGAACTTGGTTTACTCCACTATCTCATTTTCACTCGTCCTGAACAGAGAAAAGATAGGCATAGTGCTTAATAGATTATAAAAAGAAGCAGAGTTAACGGACATGGCCTGTCTAGGAAGTGTATATATATACAAAGAGAGGTGCCATACAGAGACAAGCTTGTCTGGAGCTTGCTTTATGTGAAGCGTTCTAGTTTCGATTTCGTGAAGCCATGGTAATGGCATGGCCTCATGGGACATGCATGGTCAAGGGAATGGAAACTGATGTTATCTTCCTCAGCAACTGCTGTGCTGGAGCTCTGAATTAGCTGCAGAAAATAAATTCTGCAAGTTTCATCACATACCATACATGTGCATGGTTTGATCGGAATTTTTTCAGCATTGTTGAATGGTGTAGTCGATTAGTTGTGAGACTGTACAGATTACTTGGCGATCTTTGGTTTAGAGTTAACTTATATGTTAATCTATTTTAGACTTGGGTAAACTTGATGTTTAGATATGCACCAAGCAAAAATTTGCGTTGCCAGCGTATGGGTTTTTGTTTCTGTTGGAGACAAGAAGTGCATAGTCGACTTTTTTTGGCAACAATAGACCAAAGCTGACCCTTCCAACTTCATAACCGTTTAGAAAAATGTATTGAAAATCCTAACCCTTTTTGTCTCTCGGTAACGTAGCATATTATATTAGGAAAAATACACCAACAATGTATAAATGATATTTTGACATGAAACATAGGCTCAATGATAAAAATACAAAAAATATGGTGTTATTTTTGAATAATCATACATTTTAGTACCTAATGTTAAGCTCTATGCACTAGCCAACGCAACCAAAAGTCCGAACTGATGGAAAGGGCTAGTGCAATCCACTTATACACTTCAACACTCCCTCTCACGTGTGACGGGGAGAAGTCAGCACGTGCAACCAGAAGAGAGCGACGGCGCGCGAAACTCACGTATGACTCAAGAGGCCTATATGTGGACATAGAGGGGTCAACAACAATTTTAGGATAAATTGCGAAAGTCAGGACTCGAACTCGAGACCTTAGGCTCTGATACCATGTTAAGCTTTATGCACTAGCCAAAGCAACCAAAAGTTCGAACTGATGGAAAGGGCTAGCGCAATCCACTTATACACTTCAACACCTAAATAAAGAAAATATGCTCTCATCATTTCCTCATCAATAATAGGCGAAGAACCAAAACCTACAAAGGAATAATAATAATAATAATAATAATAATAATAATAATAATAATAATAATAATAATAATTTGAATGCATACATGGTACATAACTTTATATTGGTGATAAAATAATTTACCACTTGTTGCACTTCATACTTATTCTTTACCTGACCTTGTACTTTGTAAACACGCCCTAATCATCTCCAATACTTGCAATCTGAAATATATCTCACTCAATAGCATAACATTCTATATATGATCTAGCCAATAAATGTTCATATCTCCTTTGTTTTGATAGTCTTCCTATAAGCATCTTTAATGTTTACATCTAGATCCTTAGATGGTTTCTCGATAAGGATTATCCCGATAAGATGAAACGTACATGATTAAGAAGTCCCTTCGGGTGTTGATTAGAGAGTCTTTGACTTCTTTGGCCCCCGTAATCTTTGATGTCTACAATTCTTTTGATCAAGGGGATATTTTAGTATCTTTTATGTCTACATAATCAGACTAAATAAAGTAAATACTTTTCTAAACGGCTAATCCTTTGAACAACGGAAGGAAAATCCTAAAGAAAAACGATTTGAATTGTATGTTAAGACTCTTAGTATTTAGAAACAAACGATGAGAAAAGTACATGACGACAGTGGCATTCATGGCTTTTTTCTAGGGTTGAGCTCTCGAGCAAGAACTTTGTGGTGGCGGCACGATCAAGTTGATGGAAAAGGAACTCGACCAATCAGAGCATCAGCCAAGCGGAACAGATGATATAGCTATGTATATATGTGAATAAGTTCCTTCTACACTAGTTGATCGATCTGTGGCCTTGCAAATTGATTATTGATGGGCTTAAGTCTATTATCCTTGGTAATCCTGGCTCAGCTACACGGGAAGGAGTCTGAAGTTTTCCCATAAATTACAAAGGGATGTATGTAAATATATTGCATGGACTAAGAAAATTTCTATTAGACGGTGAAAGCTGAGTGGGAGGCGCTGACTCATGGTGGGACATTCTTATAGATAATGTAGAATAAAGTAATACATATTCGTCTCTTTTTAAAATTATGGGTTGAAAAATTAAGTGGCAAATATAAGAAATATAAAGAACGATTATTGACTATTATTGATGGTTTGGAGCTCATGGACAAATCAATCCGCTTGAGTTCAGCCAAAAGAGATGCCTTAAGGGAGGCAAACCAAAAAAGGCACAACAAGCTAAAGTTAAACACATTCAAGAAGGAGGAAATAACATAAAATATGTTCATTTGATTGCAAATGGGAAGCACAAAAAGAAGAAATATTACAATTTGAACAAGAGGAGGGAACCATAGTGGGGGAAGATAACTTGAATATCTATATCACTAAATATTATAAGTTGTTCGGTGAGCCTAAAGGACTAACGACCAATCAGCTTGTGCAACGTGGTTTACAAGGTGATCTCAAAATGCATTGCAAACCACCTTAGGCCGCTCCTCGAGAATATCATCTCACCCACGCAAAGCGCCTTTGTTCCGGGCAGGCTGATCACCGACAACACACTAATTTCCTTCGAGTGTATCGACACCATTCAGAAAAGCAATGACAAAAGGGAAGTTCTGCGCCTACAAGTCTGACCTCTAAAAAGACTATGACCGCGTTGATTGTAACTTCCTAGAGGGAGCCATGAGAAAACTGGGTTTCTCTAATACTTGGATAAAATGGACCATGACTTGTGTAACCTCAGTTTGCTATGCAGTCCGCCTTAATGGAACGCTCATCGAACCGTTCTTGCCAACTAGAGGTCTGAGACAAGGCGATCCTTTGTCGCCATACCTCTTCCTGCTGATAGGTGAAGGCTTACCCACTCTTATCAATAAATAAATCAACGACCAGAACATTTATGTGCTCAAGATCTGCCGTAGAGCTCCTGGTATATCCCATTTGCTTTTTGTGGACGATAGCCTCCATTTATTTGAAGAAAACACAGACCAAGCAACCAAGATCAGCTATATCCTAAAAAAATATGAAAAATGCACATGACAGCTCCTCAGTCCAAACATATGTTCCATCCTTCTTCGTAAAAAAGTCTCTGAAGAGGATAGGAAAACTACCATGAACATTCTTCGGGTTGAAAAGGAAAGTTTTGAGGAGAAATACCTGGGCCTCCCTGTTCCCGAAGGGAGGATGAAATATGGATAGTTCCAACCAATCAAAGATAGATGCAGGAAAAAGTGCAAAGACTGATGTGAAAAATACATGTCCTCGGGAGCCAAAGAAACTCTAATTAAATCGGTTGTTCAAGCCATGTCAAACTATGCAATGAGCATATTCAAGTTCTCTGCAGGGCTCTGTGATGAACTTGCCTAGATCACACGCAACTTCTGGTGGGGTGACAAAACTGATAGGAGGAAGACCGACTAGATAGCCTAGAAAAAATTGCGGTGCCAAAACATTTTGGAGTAATTGGATTTAGGGACCCAAGACTGTTTAACCAAGCACTTCTAGCAAGACAAGCTTGGAGACTACTACAATACCTAGAAAGCTTATGTGCGCGCCTCCTAAATGCAAGATATTATCCAAATGGAGAACTCACCGACACAGCCTTTAGTAAAAATCCCTCCCCAGGCTGGCAAGGTATTCGCCATGGCTTAGAACTCCTCAAAAAAGGAGTCATATGGAGGATCCACTTGGGCAGCAAAATCCGTATTTGGCAAGACAACTAGATACCAAGAGGAAATTTAAAAGCTACAGCAAGACAAGTAGGGTCTAGATACAAATGGGTTTCTGACCTCATTAATGAGAACACTATGCAATGGAAAGAAGATCTAGTTCGTGCAACCTTTCCTAGCTATGATGCGGATGAAATCCTACGAATCCGCTTACCACGCTGCAGCGGGAAAGATAATATAGCATGGCACTTTGAGCAATCTGGACACTTTTCTGTCCGAAGTGCCTACATATTAGCTTTGATTAACAGTTCAGACAACCTTACTGCGGGCTAGAGCAGTGATAGGCCAACAGGTGATAGGACGACCTAGGATGTTATTTGGAAGGCAAAAGTTCCCCAAAAGGTTAAAATCTTTACCAGGCGACTAGCTACAAACGCTCTTGTTGTACAAAAAAAGATACTCAAGGAAAATGACCACCGATCCAACTTGCACGATTTGTGGAAGAGAGTCAGAAGATGGGTTCCATGCAAATATGCAATGCACTAAAGCAAAAGCTCTAAGAGACAGACTCGGAAATGATTGGAAACTACCACCGATAGAGATCTTATTAAATCGAGCACTGATTGGACTCTTACCATTCTTTGCTCTGTCAATGAGAATACGAGGAGTAAAATCATGCTTATGTGGTGGAGAGCTTGGCACCTTCGAAACGACATCATATTTTGAGAAGAAAAGAGGAGGTAAATGCGTCTGTCCATTTTCTAATAAATTACCTAGAAAACTTAACTAGAATCAGAGAAGAAAATGTAGAGGAAGGCCTGAAAGGGAAAATGCCAGCACTTGGATACGTACATAGTATTAAGACGAACCTAACAAAAAACCATTGCTGCAACTGGACACCTCCTGAAACAGGATGGCAGTCTTTGTGCGTGGACACTAGGTTTTCAAAGGAAACCAACACCGGATCTTGGGGGGCTGTAATTGGTAACGAACACGGCCAAATTACTTTATCTGCCTAGGATGTTATATCAACTTGTGAGAGCGCTGAAGTTGCAGAATCTATTGCGTGTCTAGAAGGAATCAAGAACGCACTTTTGACAGTTCATACAGGCTTAGTGATTGAGAGTGATTGTGCTGCTCTAAGGAAGAAGCTTTCAAGCAAGGAAAGGGACACGTCGAGGACTGCTAGCATTGTGGTAGACATTCAACATCTACAACAGTTTAAACTTAAGAAAATTTGTAGACAAGATAATGTACTGGCTAATGAACTAGCTAAATACAGTTGTGTGAGAGGTAGTGGTGGTGTGTTGCAAGGTGTGATTCCTCCCTGCGTGTTGGAAGCGACATTGCCTTTTTGTAATGGCGCATCTTTTCACTAAGTAATGCAACTACGAGTTTAAAAAAAAATATTATAAGTTGTTCGGGGATCCATCCCCATGTAATTTCTCAATGAGAGAGGATTTTAATAATGACGTTTTGCAACTTTCTCCTAAAAAATGACATTCTTACTCATGCCTTCACTGAGAAGGAGGTACATGATGTTATTTTTCACATGGATAAATAAGGCTCCTAGACCCGATGGGTTCCTGACTGAGTTTTTTCAGAAATTGTGGGAACTCATTAAGGATCACTTGATGTCTATGTTCTTTCAATTGCGAAATGGGGATATGCATCTATTTAAATTAAAAATTTGTGCCATTACACTCCTCAATAATGCAAATGTGGTACTAAAAGTGCAATGGACGTCGCCTAGAGGGGGGGGGGGGGTGAATAGGCTTTTAAAATTATTGCGGTTTAGGATCAAATAAATCCGGAATAAAACTAACGTTTAATTTATTGAGCACAAACCTAACCACTAGGTTCACCTAAGTGCACCAACAACCTATATTAAGAAAAACAAGCAACAAGGTGATAGCAAGATGAAATACTTCAAGCACGATGGCTATCACAAAGTAAAGTGCATAAGTAAAGGGTTTGGTTGAGAGATAACCGATGGACGCAGAGACGAAGATTTTTATCCCGAAGTTCACTTTCAAAGAAGCTACGTCTCTGTTGGAGAGGTGCGATGGCGCAATGCTCTCCGAACACCACAAATGGCTCACCTCGGGGTGTGGTGGCTCGATGCTCACCCAACGCCACACAAGGCCTCACCCCGGATGTAAAGGCACACAACTCACCAGCGCCACAAAAGGCTCACCCTATTCTCCCGTGAGCTCGCCACAAAGGCCCACTCACGATCCACTAAGGGACACTTGAGGGCGGTCATCAAAACCCGTATAAGATTGACGTTGTCTCCACAACTCAATTGGAGGCTCCCAACAACAAAGCCACAAAAGGCTATAATGCCATTAAAGGCCAACAAAGCCACAAAAGGCTATAAAACCATAAAAGGTCACAAGAAGTCAACACACCAACCACAACCGTATAGGGTTCCAAGAACCCAAGAGAAACAAGCCCACAAGCTTGTAATCGCCGAATCTCCGAGAAGAACTCAAACCTATGAAACAAATGCAAGGGCAAGTCCTTCACTCCCAAATTCAACAAAGCTAAATAAACTATTGGGGGAATAAGGGAGGAAGAACACAAGAGGAGAACACAAAACTCTCCAAGATCTAGATCCCAATGATTCTTTCACAAAGAAGGGATTTGGCTTGGGGGGTTGTAGATCTAGATCTCCTCTCTCAAATCCCTCAAAAATATGCAAGAATCATAGGAGGGGAAAGGGAGAGGGAAAGCTCTTCAAGGTCACCAAAGGAGGAGAGAGAGAAAGCCAAGAACCAAGAAAAGAGCGCGTACCCACGAAGGGGAAGAGGATCCCCTTTTAAAGGGCTCCCAGATCTGCCCGTTATGGGCAATTACGACCCTGGCCGGAACTTCCGGTGGGAGGCTGGAATTTCCGGTGGCACCCAGCCAACAGTTAGAAAACAACAATTCAAAAGACTGAAAAAACGAGCCTGGCCGAAACTTCCGCCGGTCCACCGGAACTTACGCTAAGACCGATACTACCGGTAGAAATTTCGACCGAAGATCCGACAAATAGAGAACATAAAACCGAGAGGTTACAGTACGTGAGAGGAACGAGAGCTAGGATTTCACCTGGTACTACCGGCGGCATTTATGCCCAAGTGGTATTTCCGGTCCTTGGCCGGAACTTCCGGCGGGGGCGGTATTACCACCGAAACTTTCGATCCAAAATCCGCCAAATAGAACAAAACAGACAGTAAGGATACAATACATGAGCGGAAGAAGTACCGGAACTACCGGCGGCAAAATGCCCTAGCGGTACTACCGGTGGCTAGCCGGAACTTTCGGTCAGAAAAATTATGCCAATCATGTTGTGTCATCCACTGACCGAACTTGTTTCATCTGGATTTAGGGTTCGTCTATTTGGAAACAATAAAACATTTCAACTCTCGGTAGTATTTGTACTATGTTTCCAGTGTTAAAAACATGAGACAAACATGACTGTTTGACTTTTTACAATAAAATATCACTATGCTGATAGGACATGTTTCCATAATAGGGATTTAGCTATTTAATTTGGCTTTCTTCTTGAAAGAACTAAATGTTTTACACTCTCCTTTATATAGAAAAAATATTATGACACATTACCTAATTTGTTAGCTTAGTATGTCCCCTTGAAAGAACTTGACATGAAAAGTATAATATCTTTGAAAGAACTCAACTGGCAAGATGACAGCTAGAGTTGGAACAGAGTCTAGCTGTGACTGATGTCTCTTGTGGCTTGCACATGCTCCAAAGAGCTCCGCTCCGTGAATCAACGGAGCTACCAACATAGAGAAGCACAAGTAAATAAATTTATGGTGTACTAGATGGTGGTATACAACACGTGGAGATATAAATAGAAAGTTATTCCTAGCATGATATAATTATAATTTTGCATCTAAGCAAGAATCATATAAGTAAGTTTTCAAAAAAATTGAAAGATTCCATACATGTGCAAGATAGTACAAATGCATACATGTAAGTATGGAAAACATTAAACCTTTAACTTACTTAAACTAAGAGATTTCCGTTAAATTAAGTTACTATAAGGTGAATATTCTTTCTACATTGCTATAAATTGTTATACTTACATGTAGATTCATTTTATCCTACCTGACAAATGATTATATAATTTTACCAACCTAAGACAGGGCAGGCCGTTGTGTTTGTTCTGTTTTTTATACACCAAGTAACACTATGGTAGTTGCTACATTATACGAAACCTTCTCCCTTCGTCCTTTATAAAAGGAAGATACTTTGGAGAACTTATACAAACTGTCTGTGATGTTCGTTCAAAACCTCATGCTAGTTTTCAGCTTTATGTGACTATATTGGCAACACATGTACAAAGAATTTGTATCATTGAACAGTATGAGGAGCATAGTTACACCCATAAACAAATCTATTTTGTGTTAGGGACTGTCCCCATAGTTTAGATGTCTTCTTAATCAGCATATGTAGCACTGCAAAGGCACATTGTAGTGCTTGGCTAATGTTTTATATAGACTTAAGACCTCATGGATCACATTTTTCTAACTAGAAGATGTGGAGGGACAGTGCACGAAAGAGCGACTTTCAACGACATAGAAACATTCTAGCCTCTGAATATGCAAAATTTGGTTCTCAAGGACATAAAAACAGACAAACTGCACTACTCTGAATAAATCACAATAACATGAATGTCGCATCTCGCCGCAGCTTGTTGCCCAACCATAGATAGAACTATTGTGTTCCTTGGGTGATCATGATATTGTTGATCTTTTATCGCCATCCTGCACATGTTCACCATAATGCATATTAATTATCTTGGATGAGAAGTCCATGTCCAGTAGAAACACACATAAGAAATATATGTGAAGAAATT
The DNA here is from genome assembly GCA_910589765.1 of Avena atlantica. Classification (NCBI taxonomy): domain Eukaryota; kingdom Viridiplantae; phylum Streptophyta; class Magnoliopsida; order Poales; family Poaceae; genus Avena; species Avena atlantica. The sequence goes on along the minus strand of OU342738.1, from coordinate 279,543,871 downwards.
GATCAGACTGTCCTTGTAGGCTTATTATTGCAGATAGTACACTACTGAGTAGTGACAACATCACTAGCAATTAACTTATATGATTGCTAGTGAATGCACTTTTGCTCCAGTGTCCCCATCCTCTTCAAACTTTGATAAACAACAACTCGATACCGATTTGTTCTGAAGATCGTATGAACCCACCCAAACCCATATGGTCCGTTTAGACATATACTCACCATACACATATACTCACGTGCATGCGGGAGGCACAAATCGGGAAGTATATAGCAGCAACAACAAAATTTCAAAACATGGCATGTAAAGACGTAAATCTCTGTAAGGGAGGTGAGATCAGCCTGTGAAAACATAGAGTATACCTAGCTCGACCAAATACACCTATACGGGAGCTATACAAGGCCTAAATATGGGTTTCGTCTTCTTAGAAGAAAACTGCCCCATGCACACTTTTTTGAGGGAGGGGGGACACCGAAGTTGCTAGTACATGTACCACTAGACATGCTACACACCTCCAATTCAGACTCGGCTTCAATTTCAAATATCTTGCACAAAATCTCATAGCTTTTGCCAATTTCCAATGTGCAAAAAATGAAGAGGTCAACAAATAAACATCTTGTTCTTGTGAAGACTAGTTGCTACTGCAATCAAAGTGAAGTAGGCATCAATATTAAGAGAAAATGACGCAAAACTATCACATTTGGGGCTAAGGTGATAACCCTTCACAAAAAAAAACACCGAAAAACATGCATTTTGGTGGGTGTTTGGTTACTTTTCCTCAAATGTGGTGGTTTTGCGTCATCTACTCCAATATTAACCAACAACCAGAGCTAGAAAGGTGTAACAATCGCTTGCAGTGAAATTGGCCATAGGCAAGGGAAAGCGGTGATACCCACCAACAGAATCAGCGGAAATAAGATTAACTCCTTCCTACTCTGCCTCCTCTCGACGCTGCCATTTCTTCGGGACCTCTTGTTCTCCGCCGTCTCCATCGACATTGCTGCCTCGTTTTCCATGTCCCCTTTATTCCCTGCGTCCAGCCCGCCAGCTGCAGGGAGAAGAGCGGGAGCAGGTCTACTGGTGGGCCAATAAAAGAATGACTATTTTAGCCGTGGGCTTCATTAGATCAGTTCATCTATGCTGTGGTACTCATCTATGCTCAACCCATATAAAACTAGCCTGCAGGGTACTACCCTTGAAAAAAATAGAAAAACTAGTCTTCAGGATACAAGCTGAGAGCAAACAAGTAGCATTAAGACACTACAATTGGATAGATACAAAATGTCTCCTCCAGTGCTTTAGCTAAAAAGAGAAACAGTTTGAGTCTTATGCTTTATGCTAGGTTTAAAAGCTTGTCTTCCAAAACAAAACAAAAGAATGATCAACTGAGCCCTGATCAAGCGCCTACTCATAGTTCAGATTAGAAGAAGCAACAGGGAGTCATGGCTCCACTTTTTTTTGCCATTACACTGTCATCATCAGATGTGTCCCTAGGCAATTCTTGATCCCGGTGCACGGATATTCATGCCAAACAGCGGTGCTGATCCGGCTAGCTACATATTGTTCCAAGCAGAGCCAGTTGGGTTTTCTGAACTGGAGCTTTCTGAAAAAGCGTTGCTAATCACGGTTCACCCTTACCAAACAACCCGGGGATCGTATAGCTTTGCACCTACGCGGATGGCTTTCTTTCCACTTCAACGTTGGTCCGCGGTGAAACAGATGCTCCATGGAAGTCAGACATTGCTCTCGTAGGCTTCAGTAGCATCACTTGGCTTTTCAGCGTACTGAAACTATAAAAATGTGTAAGGCTCATGAAACCGAGCATCAACGAACCCTTAAATTATCTGGAGATACAATGCACTTCATGGACTTGTTCTTGAGTTAGACTGGTTGCATTGCGCTTACAGTCTTACACCATTAGTATTTGGTTCTCTCCACTATCTCACTTCACTCTCATGCCAAGTGAACAAACCCTCTCATACATACCAGTTCATAGGGAAATGCAAAGTTAATATAGAGAGATGGCATGCCACTGACGTATACACCTAGCTTCCCTAGAGCTAGCTACCTTATTTTGTGTGAACAAGCAACATGCATGGAAATGGTATGGCCGCATACGTCAGGCATGTTCGGACGAGGGAAAACCATGTGTTTGTCATTCATGCAGAAATTCTTGTGTTCTTCCGCGGCATGCAACTGCTCTGCCACAGTCTGTTTTCTCCCCATGTAAAAGTGTTGCGGCAAAAGGAGTGAAAACATATAGTGCAAGTTCCATTTCATCGTGTAGCATCCCCATGAGTACCAAACCAAGCTAGAGTTCATTGACATCATTGTCGTGCATGGCAGCATGAGTGGCAGTTTGAGTCGGGGACACTTAAGCCTCTGGGCGAAGAATCCAAATAACAAGGTCTGCTGGTATCACTGAGCACATGCTCTTTTACTACTTTGGTGGTGTTGTTAAAGATGAGATGCCCATAGACCAATCACGGACTTCTAAGAAAATTAATACTCCCCTCCGATCCATATTAATTGTCGCTGAATTGGATATATTTAAATATATCCAATTCAGCGACAATTAATATGGATCAAAGGGAGTAGAAAGAACTTAATCTGGACAAAGGCGGGTAAAGAAAGGTAGGGGTACAAATTGGTGACTCTTAGGGTAACCTCTAACCCTATTCAGTTCTCAAATGAATTAAGTTCATTTGGTTGAACTATACACTGTCAGAGGGTACCTAAGGGTCACAAATTTGCCTCTAGGGGAAGGGTTTAGATTTCACCAAATTCATATTGTGACATAGTCCAGTGTGGCCTAGAACGTTGTCACACTCTGTAGATTATTTGATTGTTTTAAACTCCAGATACTAGTGACATCTTCCATCCATTTCGACACCTTCACTAGTACAATAAGGAACAGGTTTTCTAGAAGATGTCCTAGGGAATCGTAAACTGATAGTACATAACCATATGTGGTATAAATATAGCATGTGTACATATCTTAATACCCATCATCAATAGGTGTGTCCCAAGGGTTTCTCCTGCATTGTCGTATCTTGGTGGAGTCATAGCAGCCATGGAGGATACTTGGTGGTGACAACGAAAAGAGATGAATGATTTGTTGCAGATTCTAGTGGTGCACGGAGCAAAATATCTCTCTTTCAATGTTTGTAGTTTAAGTTTATAGTTTTCACATTTCTAACGCGTGTCGAGGATTTTTTTTTGCATCCAGCGCCATGGGTTCCGAGTCGATTGCGGCAAGGACTTTATGTATGGTTGTTAGAGGTTAAGTCGGAGTCTCTGGCTTGAGGAGGAGTGATGACATTAAGCTTCTCATGAAAATTTGGTGGTGATATTTCTTATAAACGAGGTTTGCGAGTTTTGTGTTGATTATGACATTGTCAGGTGTTACCATGTGCGGTCATGTTTCACAATGGTATTGGTCCGTTCTATGCTTATTATCTTGGAAAGATTCTTTTAGTCAATGTGATGGGGAAAATCTTTTACCTCCATTTAAAAATGATACGTTCAACGAGCTTACGTGAAAGGAGATGAGGATTGGTTTCGTACAATCTAGATGAGATGTTCATTTTATCATGAATATAGCTATGAGAATGGAATCTGTATTACCAAGACTATGTTGAGATTTCTTTGATGACGATGTGATCTCTAAAAGAAGCACAAAAGGGGAGAGGGAGGCTAGATGAACATAGTGGTACATGGCCCATCATATCCGTCGATACAACATACAGAGAAAGGGTAGAGGATATCGCTAAGACAAGGGTAGGACTACAAACACAAGCTCCCTTTTAATATCAAAGAAGATTATAGTTGGCAATAACTTTGACCCTACCTAAAAAATAATCGTTTACCAGACTAGAAGGGAAGCCACACAATTTGTCTTGATCTTGTTATGATGATTCTGATATCAACAAAGTTATTTCCCTACTCTCCAACATGTGCTCTTTAGGGTTGTTGCATTCATTAAACTGAATCTACTCCTTTGCTCTCTTATAAAAGGAAGATGGTGTGAAGATTTGTGGGAACTAATCATGTGGGTATTCACCAAGCACCAAAACTGAGTTTTAAACATTGTATGACGGTATTGACAAGAAATAGTAGCTATGAAGAATTAGTAGGTCTAAGAGGCATGAGGAACATAGTAATCATGATTGTGGAATTTTTTTCTGAGTTAGTTATATGTATCATTGCAAACGCATGAAAATCTTTTGTGTTGTTGTTAGATCTAGTGGAAGAACTGATAAGTGCCTCCTCGGATAACCCGTATCTTCGTCACCCGCTCCGGTGCACGAACACTAGTAGAACAACTTCTAGGCATGGTAACTAGGATGGAAGATGCCATATGTGGCTAATTCATACCAACAGTATCACGGAGTAACTCATATCATGGTGTAATCCAGCATGGTTTAAAGGTTGTCACATGATGCCAAATCAGACAAGGCGGGAAGCAAAATAGGCCTCACGTGTGGTTTGCGTAGTGTAAGATTAAAGTTGTCGGTTGTCCTTCGTGTAATAAGTACACCATTTTTTTACTTAAAACACTTCTATATGCAGAGTAGATAATGAACTAGGCTCATGGCTTACAGCCATACCTTCACTTTGCCTTTCCATTTTGCCACATGTCGTTGTAATATATGGCCACCTCCTTCGGCAAGATCTGTGGGGTTGTCTTGCTTCCTTGTGTATTCTCCTCTACCATCAATTGCTGGAAGTAACTATGCAGCATGTTGCCAGCCGAGACTACCCTAGGCTGCTTAGTCTAGTTCCCCTGCTCGCTTAATTCACAAAAATAAATATTGAATGTATCGACTTCCAAGCTTATCATATTAGCTATCGGATAGCTTTAGTATGTATATCATGTTGTTGCGGTTGGATTTGGGATAGGCGTGTGTTTTAAGCTATATTTTGAGTACAATCGTCTTTTCTCTTGAAGACGGCAAAGTATCCTAAACTTGGTAGCTATTGACTATGAATTCGCTCGAAGAATATAGAGCGATATAATTCTACCATCTTTTGTACCTCTTTAGATACTTCAAACGAGAGAAAGTCTCGCACTTGAACCAAAAAAAAATCCCTTTACGTTACTGAGTCATTTTGAATATGTCCTCTTCTTGAGTATGCCGTCATAATTTTCTGATCCAATTTTTGATATCGAGATTGGGATATCAAGGTACCGAGAACATATGGAATGAATTCATATTAAATTTCTTAGTTTGTTAATATATATTCTAGCCCTTCTAAATAAAAACAATCCACTCATAGAAATTTAAGTTAAATGCTTATAATTGTTAAAAAAATAGGAGGAGTTATTTTGCTTGTTGAATGGCATGTTCTGTCAAAACTGCTTATGATGCGTTTATGAGTATGGATGGCCCATATCCCACCATATGTCGTACTGCTTGTTGTAGCAATGATGCGTCTATGTTTGACTCGATAAACAAACATAAGTATAATAAACATGGGATCGCCTTTGCGAATCGTCCAATTATTTTTAAAATAATAGTTGACCTCATCATTTATGTTGATTCTTATGTTGAACCATTTTTCTATCCAAACACAGTTAGTTGTGAGAGGTCTCATGATGTATGCATTCTCATAGTCCACTCTAAAATGATCAATGTCCACTTAAAAATGAGCCTACAAAGATTATTGTAGCACATCTCAAGAAAGGTCTCATGAAGTATCGCCATACCTTCCAAGATATCTCTATCTGGGTGGGCTCAGCTTCATCTTGTTCTACCCATCTTAATGTCAATGGTTTCATGGATTATCCACATGTGCCCCATCTCATGGCTCATATACATTAAGGTGGTTCGCGACAAATAGTCCTCATCGTATCAAAGTTAATAGGTTTGTCTCTTCAAAGATTCTTAGAGTCTCGTATGTGGAAAACCAACAGGCTTGTCTCTCTTTGATTTCAAAATCATCCGGCAAATCCATGAAATTAGTGAACTGACTAGATAGCCAGTTTGACACCCTAACGACTTGGCTCTCCCCACTATCTCATTTCACTCATGCCAAAACAAACATCACAAATTGTAACACAACTTCATTGTTTATAGGAAATAAAGAGTTGACAGACACGACCAAACTTAACAAATATATATAGAGGGAGACGCCATGCCACAGGTCATTTGCAAAGACACAACTTCTTTGTAGCTAGTTTTGTGTGAGAAAAGCATCCACAAGCGAACAAAAACTATGTGAACGTCCTAGCAAAATTGCATTCTAGTTTAGGGTTTACACACGCATTGCCTCACAGGACAGACATGGCAGACGGAATGGAAACCCTGTGATGATCGATTGGGCATAACAATATGAGTTCTTTTGCGGCAATCTGCTTGGGTGCAGCTTTGAAGCAGTGAAAGAGGCTCGGTAGGTTTCGTCGCATGTATAGGCATGGTTGAGTGGGTGTTATAGTCGGCTATAGAAGACCAAACAAGACTAAAGATATTTAAATAATAACATCAAATAAACATGTTTAATGAAGGCCCCGGGAAAAGAAAACAGGGCGTGTGTGAAGTACAGAAAGATCAAGCATTTGGGAATATATCTGTAAGCAACATTCGTGAATATCTACATGCACCAAAAATTCACATAATACTTAACAAGTGGATGGATAATCAATCAGGCATATGCAATGATGCCAAATTCCTATGTCGATAAGGAAAATACTGCTCGGTCTCAGCCATTTTGACCGGGCAGAAATGGCTTCTCGATTACAACCGAGCGTCCTAAAGAGGCTTATATGCCTTTTTGCCACCGTCTTTTATTTCAAAACTGCCGTGGACCGGTTACGTCTGGCGCAATTCACACCTCTAGCGACAGCTTCCTCCCTGCTATGGCCCCTCGAACATTGTCGCCTCCCCGTCCATTTAGTAACCACAGCCGCTCCACATGGCAGCCTGCCCTTTTCCCAGCCGAAGTCGTTGCCGAATACGTCGAACCGCAGAGAACCGCTCGTCATGAGCGCTGCCACACCAGATGATACTCCCACGTGCACCATAATCAATTTGGTGTGTCGCCCCTGGGTACCACAAGCATCCGTTGAACACATGGACGCACAGAACTAGCTGAATAACTCGTGTTACACCCTATGGACTTGGTTCTCTCCACTATCGCATTTCATTTGGGCAGGAAAGGAAATAAATACACATAGTGCTTGATAGTTCATAGATAAAATGCGGAGTTAGTGGCGGCCTAACTAGAAATGCGTAGTATATATATAGAAAGAGAGGTGATGCAGAGACAAGCTTGCTTTGTGTGAGGGCATGGCAATGAATGGGCTCACGCGACAGGCATGGTCTATGATAACTGAGGCGCTCTTCCTTGTAACTGACTCCGTTGGGGGCGTTGAAGAAGAGGAAGACCTTTCTGCAAGGTGCCGGATTCATCGCATGTCAGCAGCAAGCCACAATTTTGCTGCCATGTCTGGGATTTGCTGGGGCAGAAGAAGGATGTAGTCAACGACCAGATTGGACCAAGCAAGACAAACCTGAAGAGAGTGATTGAGTTTAAGCAAGTCCAAGTAAAAATATTGAAGGAACACAAAAGAAATTCTTGCCCCACAAAAGAAATCTTGAAGGTCATAGGGATACCGATGACATGTCATTTCAGGTAGAGACAGAACGAGCATTTGGAAACATCATATTTGTACCCAACATTTGAGTATCTACTGTAGTTCACGTGGCATGCTAAACACATGGAACAAAGAACAGCCAAATCTGCCATTTACATTTATCTAAATTTGCTAATTTGACCCAAAAAAAACATCTATTTTGAGGTCTTCAATCTACTTCGAGGTATTCGTCAATCAGATAAATAGCTAACAGGCTAGATACAGACAATGGCGAAGCTAGAGAAATGGTGGCCAAGGTGCACGGCTCTAGAACACGGTGTACCAGATCTCAAATATTTATTTTGGGGGTGTCACACATGGTAAAAAAATAGTCATTTTACAAAGAAAAAATATTTTTCCGTGTGTCCTATGCAGCCCCAAAGCAAGAGGTGGGGCCACCCCTAGATACGGATAATAATGGATCTATGCTGCAGAGGTAGCTCAAGTTGCTAGTTTGCTCAAAATCACCATGTCCACTATTTTCACTTCAAGTGAGCCTTCCACCCTGACAATCCCATTACACCCATTGGCTCATATAAGTTTTCTGATTACTCCATGCAGAGAGCCATTCATGATCTTGAGCTTGTCGTTCTTCTTCGGCCTGATGATCTCATGCTCATCTGGAAGATCTATTACTCCATCCCCACTGATGACCCAAGTGGCCAAGTGGTGGCAAATCCGTCATGCAAGTTCAAAATCCGAGAGATAGTAGCATAGAAAACTAAAACAAACATGGGATGAAACGACTCATACATGCACTTTCTTTTAGGTACTTAGATTTAAACTTCTAGTATCTTTTACCGTGCACCGTGCCATGCTTATAACCTAGAATTACAACATATCAGATGAACTGGATTATTGCTTATTACAACCAGAAGACAATTATGCCAGTCATGTTGTGTCATCCATAGACCGAACATGTTTCATCTGGATTTAGGGATCGTTTATTTGGAAACAATAAAACATTTCAACACTCAATAGACTATGCAATATGCAACAAGCCAAGCTAGAGACAATTGTCTAGTGTTACAAAATATGAGACAACCAAGACCATTGGACTTCTTACAATAAAAGATCAATAAGCTGGTAGGACATGTTTTTATAGTATGGGTTTAACCATTTAATTTGGCTTTCTTATCGAAAGAACTAAATGCTTCTGCACTCTCCTTTATATAGAAAAATCTATTGTGACACATTATCTGGTTTGTAAGCTTAGTATGTCGTCCCCTTAAAAGAACTTGACATGAAAAGTATAGTCTCCTTGAAAGAACTCAACTAGCAAGATGACGGCCCGAGTTGGAATAGAGTCTAGCTATGGATGACTGATATCTCTTGTCGATTACTTGCACATGCTCCGTAGAGCTCCATCAATCAACCGAGCTACCAACACAGAGAAGCATAAATTACCAAATTTATGGTGTACTAGATGGTGGTATACACCTCATGGAGATAAAATAGCAATTTGTTTAAAGCATGATATAATTATAATTTACAACTTGAGAAAACAAAAGATCATGTAAAAGATATAAATTACTAGAACAAATGCGTACATGTAAAATATAAGTTTTCAAAAAATATAAAAGATTCCATACATGTAAAAGATAGTACAAATGCGTACATGTAAAATATGGAGAAAATTAAGCCTTTAAATTACTAGAACTTAGAGGTTTCCTTTAAATTAAGTTAGAAAAAATGTACTTACGTATAGATTCACTTTATCCTACCTAACAAATGATGATTATATAATTTTACCAACAAAGGAAAGGGGCAAACCGTTGTGTTGATCTTGTTTTGTTTTTTGTTACAATACATAACACTGTGGTAGTTGATACATTATGGGGAGTGCTACGCGTCCCCCGGGGGATAATTGCTCATGATCCCCCGGGTCCCAGCGTGACACGTGTCCTCAAAACACCATGTAAATCCCTCTTTTACTGCAGCCGATCCGGTTCTGTTATAAAATATCTTGGTTTTACTACATGTAGCAAAAAGCGGCTCGCTCCAAAAAAAAAGACTGTCTCGCCGGAGACTCTGTAGCAAAATATTTTGCTAATGTAGTAGATCCAACCTTGCTGGAGACTCGTGGAGACTTTCGCTGATAGACCTCGTCGGAGAACGTGTAGCAAATATCTTGCGCTATTGTAGCAAAACAACAAACCGTATGAAGCAAATAAAATGTTCTATTATAGCAAATCCGATCTTGTTGGAAACCTCGCCAGATATCTTGTCGGATACCTCGTAGCAAAATCATAGAGAGGTTCTAGCAAAAAAATGTGAAGTAGCAAAACAAAAATGAATATGTAGAATAAATATTATACTAAGATAGGAAATGCTCGTAGCACCGACAAAACAACATATATAGCAAGACCGACCAACATAAGTAGCAAACCCTGGAGACAGTCGTAGCATCGTCGGTGTTCTTCGATAGCAATGTCGGTGTCCTTCGGTAGCAACGTCGGTACCCTGGTAGCATAGCATCTCCTATCTCCTTGTAGCTAGGGACGCTGCAGCGGTGCACCCACTGGGAGGGCCACCGTGATGCGGCCGAGATCGTTAGTATGTCGACGTGGCCATGGGGCGGAGGTAGGAGGAGCCTCCATCCGGTGGCGCATGCGCGGACAAATCGTCTACCATGGGAGCTAGGCTACCTCCAAACTCTTCCAATCCTGCATACATGGTAGTCGTAGCGCTGCCCAGTACGGAGGAACCGGTCGGCGGCAGCGCGCAGTCTTCGACAGCGAGCGCGTGCTCACGGACCTGCGACGGCGACGCGCGGTCTCCAGCGGCGAGCACGTGCTCACGGACCTGGGGCGGCACTTGCAGCGTGCGCAGGAACATGCGGCGGCGTGCATGTAGTCTCCGGCGGCGAGCGCGTGGTCTCCGGTGGCGAGCCGTGGTCACGGACCTGCGGCAGCGACGACAGCGCACGCGCAGGAACCGGCGGCGACGGTGGTGGCACACTGGCAGGAACGTCCGGTGATGATGCTCGACGTGGCACTTCGTTGGTAACCCCAAGCGCAGGGTGTGTGAAGAGCAAGCAGCAAGTTTTTCCTCAGTTGAGACCGAGGTTATCGAACCAGAAGGAGGAAGGAAACGTCACACAGGTGTTGCAAACAACGTGGAAATCTGCACAACACAAACTCAAGACTTTGCCCCAATGAATCAGTGAGGTTGTCAAGCTCACCGGTTTGATATAACAAAGGATTAAACGTATGGTGTGGAAGGTAATGATTTGCAGCAAGTAAACAAGTAACAGTGGAAGATGTATCAATGGTAAAGATTGGACCGGGGTCCATAGTTCACTAGAGGTGTTCTCCTTAGATAAACAACATGACATGAAGGGTAAACAAATTACAGCGGGGCAATTGGCAGGAACTGAGCAAGACATAACAATGCAATTACTAGCCAGAAAGATCCTATCAGGTTGATTGGATAATACAACAATATACATAGACCGTCATCCAACTGCATCTGTGACTAGAAGTCGACCTTCAGGTTATCATCCGAACCCCCTTCAGTATTAAGTTGCAAGCAACAGACAACTGCTTTAAGCAAAGTGTGTAAGGTAAACAGTCCACATGTTCCATGAACAAGAGACTATTGTTTTGTCCCTAGTAGCAATAGCACATCTACAACCGAAGAGATTTCTGTCACTTCTCTTGGAAACTAGAGGCATGAACCCACTATCGAGCATAAATACTTCCTCTTGGAGTCACTAGCAACTACTTGGCCAAGATAACCACTAGCAACGGAGAGCATGCAAGATCATAAATAACACAAACATGATAGAATCATAAAGATAAAACCATTAATCAAAATAACATAATAATCTCAATATCCATTGGATCACCGCAAACACAACATGCATGATTACAAATAGGTTAGATCTTGATCATGAATGGATCTCATAAGATCTATACATGAAAGAACAAAGGAGGAGATACAACCATCTAGCTACTACATGGACCCATAGTCCAAGGTGGAACTACTCACGAATCATACCGGAGAGAAGGCCTCCGGGATGCTCCCCTCCGGCAGGGTGCCGCGAAGAACTTCAGATCCCCCCGATCTAGGGACGATGGTGGCGGCGGCTACAGACGATTTCATGGATTTCTGATCGGATACTCAGGGTTTCTGTATCGGGGGCTTCTTATAGGCGAAGGGGCGAGACCGGGAGGCGGCCAGGGTCACCAAACCCTTGCCAGGAGCGGGCCCACCTGTGGCCGCGCCTGGGAGGGTTTGGCCCCTCTGGCTGGCCTCTCCGGATCTCCTCTAGACTTCTTGTTCCCCACGGAAAGTAATTGACTTTGTCCTTCGTCCCGTCCAATTTCGAGAATATTTCTTTACTAACTTTTCTAACTAGGCATCTGGCACTGTTGCAGCTTGTTAATAGGGTAGTACCAGAAAACTTGTAAAAAGCACCTCAAAGTGTGGACAAGTAAAGCAAAGTAGATACTAAACAAGCATGGAGCATCAAAAATTATAGATACGTTTCCAACGTATCATCCGCCGGCGGCAGCTTCAGTTGCTATGCGAGAAAAAAGAGGCCAGAAAGGCAGGAGGGAGTTGGATTATTAAATTGCATGCATTAGCCAACGCAACCAACAGCCGAACTAATAGAAAGGGCTAGAGAAATTTATTTCAACACTCACCCTAAGTCTT